>JACEVL010000772.1:995669-1073067 GCA_020284085.1 Aporrectodea caliginosa
GGAAGCCAGTGTAAATAACTATAATTATTCGCCCTTACTCAGACACATTAGAAAAAACAAGCTTAACTTGAACAAAGTTGACTGATCAATTAGTTAACGAATTCGTTGTTGCATGGCATAATTATCGAGGTGTTCTTTAAGGCCTACCAGGTTAATCAGCTGAATGAGAGCCATTTCAAAGCCGACGGTGATGACGTCCGCTAGGTTGACTACGGGCCTGATCCTCGGGTTGTATCCGCCATCTCCTCTCTCGAACAGGTCCTGCAGCAGACGATATTCATCCGTGCTTGCTTTTCCTGGAAAATAAAACATCAAACGCAGCTTGGAGATGGGAATCCACCGGTGGGCTCTACACGTTTGCGGGAGCTCGCTTGTGGTAAGTCGTTCAGTGACCTGAGCACTGTTCGCTTGATTAGCTTTTGTTCTTACCCTTCTAGGATGCTCACATGGAGTCCATATGGGACCTCTATTCTCACGTGGGACCCTATACAGTCCTTAGGGTCATACATACTTACTTGTCCCCTGATATTATAGTCAGTAAATAAGTTAGTCAGTAAATAAGTCAGTCGGTAATTAAGTTAGTCAATAAATAAGTTAGTTAAAAAATAAGTTAATAAATAAGTTAGTCAGTATATAATTGATTGAATAAATAAATTTGTCGATAAATAAGTTAGTCAGTAAATAAGTTAGTCAATAAATAGGTCAGTCAATATATGAGTTAGTTAATCAGTAGCACTAATTCAGGCGGTCATCAGTGAAATAAATGAAAGCCAATTCAACAGGAGGTTATAATTGTAAGGTTTCGAGCCTCCCCTCCCTACATGTACCTCCCTCTGCCCAGCTCCTATCTACAGCCAGAGTCGGTATAAAACCTGCCTGCAGGTAATCGGTTGCTATCAGCCGAACAGAGCGATATAAAGCCATCGTTATATTATAGATCTTTATCACTGACGTCTTCATGTCTTGGACTCCTGCCTCGTCCCGCATCCGACGAGAGCCCATCTCACTCCACACCCCGGCTACTGCTTCTAAGTTCAGCAGCTGGGGCCCCTGCTGCTGTATCCTCCAGAGCAACCGGCATCTGTTGGAGAAGATGTCTGCAGCTTCTGCGTGGAAGATGTATAGGAACGCCTTTCACCTTTTCATAACAGGTGGATGGAAATGCGAGGCTATCGCAGATCATAACAGTTCCTGTAACGTTTGTCTGTTAAGCTTTGCGAGTCTTTCGCAGATGCGGCAGATCATAGCAGATAGTGTAAAGAGAGTTAAGGAAGCCATCTGGTCAACAGATTGTATCTGGACGTTTTAGTTTTAGGAAGCCCTAAACAGTATAGTGCCAGTCCCAGTACTTCGTAGTGCCAGTCCAAAGCCTGGAAAAGGAGGAAAGAGATGTAGTTCAACACTGGACCTATTAATTATGGCCTACTCAACATGCTGTTCAGAATCTCTGGAATTTATCTTTCAGGGTTCTTACGCTTTCATACAATTTTAAATTACTAATCTCATTTCACTTTACCTTGTAACCGGTTGCGGCTTGTCAACCTGATTTACATTAAACGCAGTGCTTTTTTCAGCCGGAACGGTCCGGAACGCCGTTCCTGGACCTTTTTTCAGCTATTAAAAAATAATTCAGCTAATTTAAATATTTAATTAAACTTTTGCCAATTATTTAGATATCTTTATTTAATCTAAGTGCTTTCAGTGTTCATTGATATTGATATTATGTGAAATAGCCATAAAATAGCCACTATAACGTACTGTTCTGAATTTGTTGAGTTCCGGAACCTTTTTTCTAGAAAAAAAGCACTGATTAAACGTATATATATACTGTCGAATCCTAATCTCCAACTTCTAAAACGCCTCTCGAAAGCCAAGCGCAGGGCACCAGCTTATTCGCGAGCGCTGTCGAAATACATAGGCAGAGTTTTCTAACTGACCTGTAACCATTATAGACCTATATGCGATACACCCAAACTGCGGCTCAGTGCACTCATCTGCTACCAATTCGCTTTCTTTCTTAAGGGGCTTCCCAGTTGGAGAGGATCCCAACAGCCTCCAACGCTTTTAGAAGCACTTGACATGATATGGAGCCTGTTCTTAGTGTTCTGGGGTCCGTTTTCAGCTATATCTTAACGTTTATTTCAAACATAAAACTGTTAAAAGTTTTAATGTTTTAATATATTTTACAATTTTCAGGTTATCTTGACTTGTTTGGATTAAAAATAAATAAAACTGTGGAAAAAATCATAGCAAATTGCCTCCTTGCCCCCTCCGGCAGGGGTGCAAATAACCAAACTTTTTCAAAATGAAAAGTTGGTTTTTTGGTTTTTTGGTTTTATTTGGTTTTTTGTTTTTTGTTTTTGCGATTTTCCTATTTCGGATCATAAACTCATAAAAATGGCATAATACCGTACCATTCAAATTAATCAGATGCATATAAATGAAATTAACTATAGAACAGTAGAATGTCATAAAACGAAGTTAACAGAGACGATACAACAATTGCCAAGTCTAGATTTGAAGAGACGATATTTTTGGCATTTATAATTTTGAAATTTGTTAAAAACAAAAACCAAAATTTGCAGATTTTTGTTTTTGTTTAAAAAAACAAAAACCAAAAAACCAAGCCTTTAACAGCTCTGCCCTCCGGACGCCCATGTTTCCTTCTCTGGTCGCTCAACAAACGGATATTGCAGACTACCGCGAACGTCCTGTGGAATATCATCTCTGTCCTTGTAGTTGTATTTATATAGCGCGTTTCAGAGTGGTTCGTCTAAGGCATGGAACACTGTTTGTAATCGTAATCGTAAACAGCAAATTTCTTAAGCGCTGTTCTAAAGCTAAGCACAGAGCACCAGCTTATTCACGAGGGCTTCTGACTTGATCGATGCGACGTTTGTGAATAGGTCGATGTCTCGGGCTTGGACGTTAAGTAAGCAAGTAAGTATGGTCATTAATACGCCATTTGCAAACGCACAACGGGACAACAGTTAGCCTATATAATGATAATGACAAAACATCAAAGTACTAATTTATATTGATGATAATAATAATGTGTAAAAAGTTAAATAGGCCTACTAGTGAAAGATGATGATTAGTAATAAATTGTACAGCTTCCTAGTGATAAATTCCTTCCTAGTAAGGGGGTCAGAGTGCGGAATAGTAGCCTACGAGGTCTCAGATAGACCCAGCCCGGTATCACGGATCGGAGAGAGTAATCCGTGTAGCACATGCCCAGGATCAGACAATACCGCAGAGAAGCGAGCTTCGTCTACTTTAGCACACAACTCTTCAATGGTAGTGGTAAAAGTAGGTAGATATCTCTGGCGTATTATGTTTTTAATCAGTGCAGTCGGTATAGCGCTTGCTTTAGCAAGAATTTACGACTGTAGGCTAACAGTTATCGAGCTGACTGGATATAGGTCACAATTAACAGTCCTCAACAATTTAAATTGTAATTAAATAGGAATATAAAGAGAATTACAGATGAACAGGTGGCGTAAATCATGGGGGGGGAGAGGGGAACTGTCCCCAAAACAATGCGAAATCCAGCCCCCGAAAACATCTGTCCCCCAAAGTTATGTACAGATTTTCGCCTCTGCAGGTGAATATATTTACATCAGACCATAAGAGTGATAAGACTAACTGCAAAATAATTATGATTCAAACAAGGATTGCATGCATCTATTAAATCCTTGTTGTGCTCTGTTATGTTATTTTCTAGTTATTTTTTCTTATGTTATGCTAGGTCATCGTGTGTTATGTTATGTATGACTGTCATGTTCTAACATAACATGCGTAACCTATTTCATATCAAACTATGAGAAACGAGACTATAGTATCTGGTGACCTAGTTACGAGCGTAAGTCTTAGTAGGCTACATAGGTAGGTTCATTTAACGTAGGTGTGCATAACTTTACCTGTTCTCGTGAGATAACACAAGACAATGAACAGGAGAGCTAGCGTAGGACCTGATCGAAAACTGGAGGGTAACATTTTGAGAATATAAATCCCGATGAACGTCCGCGATAATCCCGGACTCCTCCAATCGTTCGAGTTGATTCAACTGACGTATAGTATGATATTCGTCAGAGATAATAATGCCTTGGCCAGAACCTCTCGCGTCTGGCGTCTTCGTTTACTTAAACGGGAGTTGTGTAGACCAGATGTTCCGGAGATGTTACTGCTACTGCTGCTGCTGATGCTGTAGCTGCTTCATCTGCTGCATTGCTTCTGTTCCCTATGCAGTTGAAGACGGTGATGATGTAGGCTACCCTGAGGAACCGGAGCCAGCATTTTAAAATTAGAGTGCTTGGCACAGACGGAGTCATAGGTCGCCCCTCGTAAACGAGTGGGCTCCTGCACGCTGTGTGCCTCTGCCCGTAAGCCTTCCGGGGCCTGGGACGACTTGCTGGCTAAGTCGGTCGGCCGATCCGACGGGAGAAGGGGCCTGCGCTGCCGGGAAAGACAGATAAGAGGAGCCCAGCTGTGCCGAGAAAGCTACCGACGATAGGTAGGTAGGTAGGGAGTGACTGCGGCAGGGAGCAGAGGAGGCTGGCAGGAAGGGAGGATGGAGGAAAAGAGGGGGAAGGAGCTGTGAGCCGGATAAACAGACGGAGGGTGGAAGGCAGAAATAGGGAGGGTGGAAGGCAGAGAGAGGGAGAGGAAACTCGAACAGACGCCCGGTGTTTACGGAGACCACATCCAATTGCTACACAGCGACAGCCATAGGATGATGATAGTCTCACGTGATCTCCTACCTGTATTAAGTAACGGCCGCTTATGTAAACTAGACGGAGATTTCTTTGTTTATCTGAATAGACACGTGTATATAATAGGGCCTACACGTATATATACATATATATGCATATATATAGGCCTATACATATACGTATGTATATATATACAATAGAGCTGTATGTATAATACTGACATGATGATCTCTATTCTATTCTATATTATATGGACATGGACCCAACATCCATGGCTTCCATTTCCGCAGCGGATCGCCTAATAGCCCTATAGGGTTTCTGCGCTGGTCTGGTGCTGCATGGAGGGTATCGCTCCCCTATACCTGCGGGTGTCTAGCGGCGATCTGCTCTCCGATCAGCTAACCAAGCCGAACTCTTAGTCCCTCGCTCGCGGACTACCATAAGGGGCCGTCCATAAAGTACGTCACGCTATTTTTGACCATTTTACCCCCTCCCCCTGTCACAAACTGTCACAAAACTCAGACCCCCCCCTAAAGTACGTCACACTTTCCGAAAGCAAGGCTAATACATAAACAAGGCTTCGCAACAGCATTAGGGTGAGTGATGGGTAAGTGGGACACTTAAGGGAATGACGTGCAGTCGTGTAGTCGATATATTAAAACAGACCAAACTAAATGCATATACAGACAGCTTAGACTGTGTCTGATTCCAGGAGCTGCTAAAGTGGGACAAAATAGCTATTAAAGTGGTCCACAAACTTGATGCTGCTTAGGAAGGCACGACAATCTATATTTTCTTCGGAACCGATAAAGTGGTCCACTATTGCTACTAAAGTGGTCCAACACTGATAGGCTCTATGAGTATCAAAACTTAAAGGCCTATAGGCCTAGTTAACATACAAAAAGATAGTCAATGACAATTTAAGGCTAGAAGGTAAGTTGTTGAGCACAGAGAGCACACACAAAATCATCATCATCTAAAATTCCATTTATCTCCCCACATGGCTCGTGGCACCACAGAAAACAGCGGCTGCATTGCATCCAAGACTGTGCGAGTTTTTGTCGGCTTTATTGTTCTCGACAACACTACACTCGTAGCAAGTGGAGGGCTCATTTGTAGGCCTGTAGTCGGTCCCAGCTTTCTTTTTTGCTTTCTTGTTTTTCGGCTTAGCTGTCACTTCATTTTCTTTCTTCTGTCTCTTTACCTTGCTTCCATTAGAAGTAGGGCCATTGAAGTTCTCTCCCCCCCCTTGTTTTTCTTAGTCATGCCTTTTATCAAGCACTCTTCCCATCTAAAACATTCAACGTAATCGTAATCGAGGATTTATATAGGCTTATATTATTCAACAGGCCTATCAACACGTAGGCTAGGCTATGCTTAGTTCAGCTGGAATAGGCTGTCCCACTTTAGCAGCAGATCGCTGTCCCACTTTGACAACACAGCTGTCACTAAAGTGGGACACCTATACACCAGCAGGCTTCGTAAATGCATGTTGACATTTGGTGATAAAAACCGTTGCTGGTAGTTCTTTTCGTCAGTATATTTCAACATAAATTGCATTCAATATAATTATTGATCGTTAGTGTCGACAAGGGCCTTAGCAAGTTAATGGTATAAAAATTATGAATACCGCAAATTCACTAATTTTCAAAAATCGAATGTTACACGCACAACCAAAGGCCTTTAAACAATTGCAATAAAACGTGTGTACGCACATATTAATGACGTCGCGTATATTGCCATAGACTATGTATTTTTAGATTTTGGGTGTATTGGACATAATACGCATGTAAGCCTCACTAGCTTAGCTGTCCCACTTTAGTGGCCTGTCCCACTTTCCCATCACCCACCCTATTACTAGCGCTCCTGGCGAGAGGAATCGTGAAAAACACATTAAGGAGATATGCATTTCATGCTATTTTGACATAAAACTAATTAAAATGTTTCAGAAAATTTTTGAAAATTATTTTAAAGCTATGAAATTCTACTAAAAAATAAAAAATAAATTATAAATAAAATTTAAAAAAACATAAATGTGTGACGTCACACTTGGCCTGACCCCCCCCTCCCCTGTCACAAACTGTCACACTTTCTTAAACCCCCTGGAGCGTGACGTACTTTATGGACGGCCCCTAAAGCAGCGGCGCTCTTTTTCGGTCGCTGGCCCTAGGACCTGGAATGGGCTCCCTGTTATAATAATCTTTTCTTTATTGAAGCGCCTAACAAACGCACTGCGCTGTACATTTACATGTTATGCAATTTAAATCCCAACTACTAACAGAACAGACAGCCTGCAATACAACGGCGCTAATAGCAGCCTACAAAGCATATCCGCCCATCGGGGGCTCGAACTCGGTACCTCTCGGTCTCTGTGCCAGATGTTATCCAATGCGCTATCGGTTGCACTCCGCCTAGTGCCTATAATAGGGGTCACACTACTATGTTCTTTGTGAACTTCAAGACTTGTTTAGCCGTGGTTGGACTTGGAGCGCTTCTGAGTAGATTATCTTGAAGGGCGCTATATAAAAACTCCTTAATAATAATAATAACATGGGTCTGCTCGCAGAGTTGAAGCCTCTGTATTAAGCCGTTGCAAACAAAGTGCCATGAGAAAAAGGAGAGAGATATAGAGAGAGACAAAGGATAGAGACAGAGACAGAGACAAAAGAAGAGATCTCGAGAGCGCACTAAACCTAGTAACAGGTCCAAACATGTCTTACAACAAGATGATCGTCAATATGAGTAAGTAAGTAAGTAAGCAGTGTGATTCTCCTTACAGATTTTATTTTAGTTATAGTTACAGTTATAGTTAATGGTTTTTATTTTAGTTATAGTTATAGTTATAGTTAGTATAATTTTTTAGTTATGGTTATAGTTAATGGATTTTTATTTTAGTTAATTTTAGTTACTATATACTTAGTTACAATAATTACGGCTATAAGCAAAATTGTGCGTATATTAACACGCTGTTTCACAATTTGCTCAGAGCTTTGAAAGCCTTTGAAGCATGAGTGCATTCAGCTTCATGAATACACGAGTTTCCAAAGTAGGCCTAACTGACAAATTGCATAATAAAAATATCGCATTTTTCGTTCTCATTTATGTCGAATCGTCCATATTGCACTTCCTATTTTTATTTTTTGTATTAACGAAAATAAAGATGAATTTTCGTTATTGTTATTTTCGTTATAGTTATAGTTATAGTTAATTATATTGTTTAGTTATAGTTATAGTTATCGTTAACGAAATCATTTTATTTTCGTTAACTAACATTTTCGTTATCGTTATCGTTAACGAGAATCACACTGTAAGTAAGTATATTCGATTATTATTAAGTCAATTGCACATCCGCACTCTAGTGTACATTCGTTTTATTAACAATCAACAGTACTGTCAATATGAATGCAACATTCTAACAACAGCCTAAACGTCATGCGCTGTAAGTTATCTGCAAGAGGTATACAATGGCCGTGCGATCGCGATCGCAGGGTATATTGCTGGGGCTATTTTGGTAGAAGTACGGTAGATGGTCGATCGGGGTTCATCAGGACCGCAGAGAAGAGGCGGGTATAGGCTTCAAGACAAATTCGCTCAAATATTGGGTAGTCGTCAGGAAGGTACCGGAGGCGGATTAGCTTGCTTATTATACCGACTGGAGTCGGCATCTATCCCGTTGTCCCGCAAACCCCACCATGTCGGGACTCGGGGCAACACAGAGTAAATGATAGCATCTAGAGTAAAAGACGCCGAATGGCCTCGGAAAACCCAGGTTATGTATTTGCAGATTTTTTTAATATAATCTGAAAAGGTCGTGATTGGGAGTTATTTTCAGTGCCATGCCTAATATTTAAAATCCGAGCAGTAAGCAATATAGGCTATTTCTTAGCGGAAGACAAAAGCCAACATTTTTCAGTGTTAGCAAACGTGGCGCTTTATAAATGTGAAGCCGGTCTAAGGTGTTAAGTTTGAGAGATCACGAAGCAAGTCTTAAACAATGTTAAATTATTATTAATTATGTTTTTTAAAGAATATTTGCTCAATACTCCCCTATTTTAGTCAATGTCTAGATGACGCTAAGTTCCCTATGAACCAACGACCTCTATTCAGTGAACGTTTAAACCTACGCCGTGATTAGTAATCTGCGACATACGTTGTCACTTCCGGTTTGGTGATTTAATAAAATTTACTATTTTGTGTTATTTTAACTTTAATTTCGAATTATTTCGGAGATTTTTGAATGGTTTGTGGTCTCTGTTCATCATTGTGATCGGTGAAGTTGACGGTGTCATTGTGATGGATTGTACTTACAATAATAATACACTTATAAACTAGCGGAGTGGCTTTAGTTGTGAAGTCATGGCGTATACTGGGTCAACCCGAAACCCTAATCCCCGAAACCGAAACATGAATCCCCGAAAACTCTGAAAATACAAAATAGCCCGATTTCTCGAAAACAGTTTTCTAGAAAGCGGCCGAACTCCAGTAAGCTATTCAGAGTTAAATTGTAAACATGATATAGACCTGGCTTGGCCTTGATGTATATCAATATACTGCTTATTCACATGTTTATTTATTATTATATTCATTCGGATTGGACTTACAATATAAATTTCGGGGAACAGGCGGAATTCGTTTGGGGGATTCGGACGCCAACAGAAAAGTAAAAAACGTGATGAAGGGAATAATGGATCCATGGAAATGGGTGATGAGGAAGATCTAATAGAAATTGGACGTACGATATATCAAGAATTGCTGTGATTCTTGTGAACAAGATCTACACAGCCTGAGAATAGCGACTGGAATTGTGGAAACAAGCGCTGATTCGTACATTGGAAAAACCATGAGAGAAGATTTTAAAGAACAAGACTTGGTAATGAGAATGGCGCTGGATACTTTCAGAGACAGAAAGAAATGGAGCCATCGTGTACAAACCTCATTGTTGGCACACACCTGACAGAAGAGAGAGAGAGAATCGCATTCATGTGCACAGACGTGAATCGAAAGATGACATAAAGACTGGCAGCCTATCATCAGCACCCATCAGTGTTTACATGATTAGCAGTGTAATTGTAATTGTAATTGAACATTTGTATAGCGCCACTCAGAGATTCAGAGGCGCTCCCGACCCAGGGCTCTAACAAATAAGATAGTCTTCAGGCGTTTCCGAAATGATAGCATGACATAGCATGAAAACTACTGGTTGCCTTCAACGTGTACACAGACCCCAACTGACAAATACCTTTAGGTTTAGAAGACAACACTTAATTGTATTGTATTGTCTTTAGCAATTTATGAAGTCCCTCTCACAGTAATACCCAATCAGATGCGCATAACTAATCAGATGTAGTTTCTAGTGCTATTTGTATTATAAAATATCGCATAATGCAAAGGTCTCAACATTTCTATAGTAACTCTGTAATTAAACTCCTTATTGTGCCACGAATAATCTTTGAAATGCCTCACGTTGGTATGTTTGCGCTGATTTGCAGAATGATAATCCGAAACAATGAATAGCAACAGTTCTTCGGAAACGTCAGCGGAAAGTAGTTTTCTGGTTCGCGCCTACAGAACCTTCTCCATCGTGAGTTACTTACGAAAGCTACTAATCTTGTCTAAAATGATTGTTTCATAAACTAGTGCTATTCAAACTTTCGTCCTAGGCCTGGGACCTATCCATGAGTAATAGGTTACTATGCTGTGGGATGAAAGCAGAATCACAATTTTGATCATACTCAAATATAAAAATATATTATTATATTAAATTGTATACACTAATACATTGTATAAAAAATATTTTTAACATTGACTTACATAATAAACTTTTTAAAGTATGCAACAGTTGTCATTAGCAAAAGTATAGTTGTACTAAACTTTTACAATATTCACTCTCGAGTAGGTGGTCTTGAAGGGGTGCTATATAAACCTCCTGATGAATAATGAATGAATATTATGAAATCTAAGTTTTAATATAACATGTCATATAAGCTAATGTTGAAAAGCACCAGTTCATGGTAAGGCTGGGAAAACTATTTACCGGTTGCTGGTAAAACAATTACAGTCCACAACATTAGAACATTTGAGAAGCACTGTCTTAATCAACAGTGTTACCAGATTTGATTAGCTTCTGTAGTTTCAAGTTAAAATTTATACTTAAACCTAAGATTGTTTAAATTCTAGCCTCGTGTTTTAAAATTCTAACCTCGTGTTTTAAAATTAACCTAGGTTTTATCAGATTAATCTGTTAAACCGGGTTTGATTAAGTTTATAAGTTCTGTTCATTGATGTCTGTAAATTTCTTTTCAGAAACAGCAGCACTATTTAGATAGGGCAACGCCTCACACGATCGCCCGATGGGCCGTATGGTTTTTCTTCGCGGCGATATACGCCGTACGAAGTCTCGTGATCTTGCAAGTAAGTCTAAAATGATTTAACCTTATCTACAAACTGCTAAACAAAACACAACCTGAAATAACAATCCTTTTGATTATTTAGCAGAGGTGGATTGGCCGTTGTGCTCGTATGTCATGGCACATGGGCCCCCTGGTTTCAGTGTACAGGTCTCTATTGGGCAGAAAGGAATTAATTATACAGCAATACACAAATATTCTAAATATATGCATTTTATGAGTCAGGTTTGGACTGGTTGAGTTGTATTAGCTTCTTCGTGAATCTTATGCTAATGAGGAGAAGGATGAAGATGGTGATGATGATGATGACCTTTAAACTCTGCTCAAGTTACTTTTTCTCGCTACGTTAAGACCATCTGTTCTGATCCCTTGTACGGCGTTGTTCTGAGCGTGTTTGAAGAGTTCCTAAATGCACTTTTTAAAAGTCCACATGCATATCAGGTACGTATATATATATATACTTACATGCATACATGTATATACATGCATTGAGCATATCCTGACTGACGTGTGGATTTGTTAAAGTGCCTTTGTAACGGCATGTGCTGTGTTACGGCACTGTAGAAATTGCCGGTTTCATCATCATCATCATCATAGATACACACATACTGCAGCCTAAATAGTGTTCAAGTTCATTAAGAGGAGCTATTAACAGGACTCGAACCATTAGAAGCACTGTTAGCAAGTACAGCCGTATCTTGTGATAACGTGTTGCTTGGTGTGGGCCCAAGATTTGTGTTACAAAAAGGTTTCAGTGACCCAATGCTGTGTTGTGTTCTGTTGAAAGGGTTGGTACATTGTGACGTACGCCATCGCGATTTTCATCCTGAATCAATTCATAGCCTTCCTTACGCCTAAGATCGATCCAGCCATGCAAGACTATGAAGGTGAATTGACTTTAAGTTAATAGAAGGTTATAGATGTTTATAGAAGCTAACAGAAGTTTATAGAAGTTAATATATGGTAATAGAAGTTAATAGATGTTTATTGAAGGTTATAGTACTTATAGAAGATAATTCATTCATTCATTCATTCATTCATTCATTACAAAGATTTATATAGCGCCCCTTCAAGGTTACTACTCAGGAGCGCTCCCGACCCCAGCACGGCTGAAAAGGATAGTTTTGAGGCAAGAATAGAAAAGATTCAGAGTGGATTCTGGGATGCAATCGCAGTGCCAAAGGGAGCCCATTCAGAGGGAGGGCCAACCACTGAGAAAGGCGCGATTCTGCTTAGTAGCTGTGCGGGCAAAAGGGACCATGAGCACGCCCCGCTCAGTAGAGCGGAGAGAGCGGCGACCCGGAGCACCCAAGGTAGGGCAGCAGAGGTCGCGTAGATAGGCAGGGGCTAGACCCAGCAAGGACCGCCAATGAAAGTTTATAGAAGGTAGTAGAGTTTAACAGATGTTTATAGTAGGTAACAGGAGTTTATAGAAGTTTATCAAAGGTAATAGAAGTTTATAGAAGTTAATGGAAGTTTGTCAAAGGTAATAGAAGTTTATAGAAGTTAATGGAAGTTTATCAAAGGTAATAGAAGTTAATGGAAGTTTATCAAAGGTAATAGAAGTTAATGGAAGTTTATAGTTTAATTAGGTAAAAACTGGATCTGTTTAAGACTTTTAACCGCAGACAAACATAAAAAGATTTAGATAGGAGGTTGTTTATCTCAACTGTCAGTTTTTCATCTTGTTCCGTTGTTTGACAGAAGATGGTCTCTCGTTGCCGACAAAATCGAATGAGGAATTCCGTCCGTTTATGCGACAATTGCCAGAGCTCAAGTTCTGGTGAGAACTTCTTATTTATTGTGCAAGTTTTCTTGCATGCCCGCCAGAATGTTGTTTAGAGATTTGGGATCCATCTGTGCCTCCTGGCCAAATCAGCTATGAGTAGACTGACTGTACACTGTCAGTGGGAAGATCAGGCAGCAAGGGAGAGGACTGGTCACTGGCCCTCATAATCCGAAGCTAAGAAAGTGATGTCGCTAACACTTCAGACCTATTCCCATCTCTTGGGGTTAGCTTAAGGGACTGTTTGTGTATACGTGCATGTACTGTCAGTGCTTCTGGTTATCCGTACACTGCTTGCTTGTTGACAAGCCTATTGGTCGACATCCCTTAGACTGGACGACCACAGCACTTTTAAATTTTGTTCATAATATTAATAATCATAGTAATAGGAAGAGTGGTAGCTTTCCTCTTCCCTGATGCAGGCACTGACGCAGGTCGAGAGCACTGCTGATTTCTGAGCGGCGCTATATAAATGTTCGGTTACAATTACAATTGTTGTCTTAATTTGACCTTCGTCTTGATTCCAGGTACAGTTCGTTTAAGGCGATACTTGTTGGTCTTACGTGTACTTTCTTCGAGTTCTTCAATATTCCCGTCTTCTGGCCGATTCTCGTCATGTATTTCATCATACTGTTTGCGGTTACCATGAAGAAGCAAATACGGGTGAGAGATCACATGACGTCAGCTTTTTACTCACTAAACTTTGCCAGTTTTAAATTAAATCCTTCGTGGAATTGCAGTGCAAATTCTGGTCGGTTAGTTACTGGTTAAGGATGCTGTGAGGGGATAACAATAATTATTAGCATTGCCTTCCTCCTTTGTCATGGATTTGGACTGACACACAACCAGGAAATGGCAGCGGCGGAGTTTGTGCAACATCTATGATGCATTTTGGTTCAGAAAAGTGTAGTATCTAGTCTATAATTGTGGTTTGGTGTGGCATACATGTGTTTAGTTTCAATCAAAAATCAATCTTTTGACAAGCCGAGTAAAAATGCAATGGGTCAAAGATAGTGAAACGAGAAGTGAAGCCACAGGGATTGTAAGCATGTTGAAACTGATGAGTAGTAAGTTTCACCCTTAGCAAAACTGCAGAACTGAATGCACTGGTTGTCGACTAGGTACTTGCAAGAGGAACGCACAGCGTGATGATTATAGTGTTCAGTACTTGTGTATGCCTTCAGATGTTTGTGACTCTTCTTGCCATGTTTCTTCCAGCACATGATCAAGTACAGATACTTGCCCTTCACACACGGCAAGACGCACTACAAGGGAAAAGCCGACTCGGGCAAGGTCGTCGCCTCGTAACAACTGCCTTTGGCGTAGTAGAATTATTGACTTGTAACGTTGCGGATCGCATCCGACATACTTCTAATCTTCATTTCACGGAGACCAGAAGGTTGTTTGTCACTGCGAGAGATGTCGGAGACTTGACGATTTATCAGAATATCTGCTTTGTGTCAGTATCAATTTTACAAACGTTATATCAATTAGTAAATTTGTAACTAGCTAGTATCTACTCAGTTAGCCTCTGAGTTGACACCTTGAAGGGGCACTATAAAAATTTTGACTGATAATATGAAAAGTTCGTATATACTGCTGTACAGTTTGTCAAAGTGACGAGGAGAAATAAAGTTTTTAGAAGGATAGATCTTATATTTAAATGAATGTAAATTTGTTTGAATTACCTGGAAATTAGAATTTAGAAGTTATAATATTAAAAATAAAATAATAACAGTGATAAAAACCGTCACTTCACTGCCTTCAATTGTATGGATGTTTGAGGGTTTGTGTACCTATTTTTCAAATAATTTCATTTATTTCCTGAATGATCGTTTTTTTACTTGACCATCTACTTAGTAATGTGAAACATGTGATGTTTAATCTGTAAGCATATGTTTAAGTACTAACAATGTTTTCTGTATTTTTCGGGAAGTTATCTGTTACATTTTATGTGGAGTGAGTGTGCTGAATTAAATATACATGTACTCGCTTTCTTGGTTTGTTCTGGTGATTTTATGCTTGTGGCGTGACTATGTTGGCGTTCAACACTGTTGTGCAAGGGTAAAATTACTTGACATTTTTTATTTGTGGATAAGGTTGCCAGGAAACGTAGTTTGTGCTTTGGTCTCCGTTTTATGAAGACCGCTAAAAATGCATTTTAGCATATTTTACTGATAGTGGAGGTTGACGTATTTTATTATTTCAGTGATTTTCATGATAACTGTGATGAATCCGGTTTCTATTTAAACAAGATTCTTATCATCAATCCCACTTCTATTTAAGCTAAAATTATTTTCCTCAATCCCACTTCTGTTTAGCAAGAATTCTTTTCCTCAATCCAACTAGTATTCGACCAGCTTAAAGCCTTAAACCCATGCAATGGCGCGTCATTTACGACGCTAAACTATGTGTTTTTTCATCAGTCCAGCTTCTGTTTTAGCAAAGAACTTTTTCATGAATCCAACTTCCATTTAGGCAAACAATTATTATTTTATTTCGATCCAGCTTCCATTTACGCAGCCACATAAGAGAAATAATAAAATTTGCTAAAATGCTCGGCTGGCAGCATCATGAATTAAATACGCTAAAATATACTTTTACCGAAAGTCTTGCCATAAGGTTCTGGTACTTGTCAACAGCCACATCCTTGTTGCTTTGCATATCTTTCCTTCGGATGGGATACATGTATAGGTGTTCTGTTGCATTGAACTAAATGGTATCTTAAGGTTAAAGGTTACCACTGAATAATCCTTTCCATAGAATTCCCACTGGCTCGTTTCTGCATCAGTAGCAGAAGTTTCCTTTTTAAAGTGTCGAGCATGTTATTGCTTCAAGAACTTTTCTGTGAAAGCTGTTTGGCAAGCTTTGCAGCATAGCTTGTTTTGTCACCTCTCCTCATTTCATCAAGTTTATATCAATTTTTACAAAGATGCTTTTTTGATGTGCCTAGTCAACAGATTACATTTTACCCACAATACTAATACAGTGTTTGGTTATAAAGTTGACTAAGCTGAATGAACTGCTGCTGTAAAAATAAACCTTAATCAAGAATCATAAATCATACATAATCTATTGGACAAAACCAAATCGAAATCCGAAAGATCAGATTAATTAAAAGTCAGGCTGCAGTGGGTCATCAAGGTAAGTCTGATAAGTATCTTAAGTTTAGATCTGAATTATATTAAAAAACTGACAGAATGCATAGAACTGGGCAGTTTATTACTAAGCTTTGGACCAGCAAATGAGGGCACAGGACTTGGGTGCAAGGAATAGCTAGCCAATGATGGTACATGAAATATACATGTATTGACCAGTTCCGCCAGTGCCTGAAGACCTTTCTTTATTGTATTCTATTGTATTTGAACACTTGTTATAGCGCCCCAACCAGATTTCCCATTCAGAGGCGCTCCCGACTACTGCGCGAACGCTGAATCGGAGTTTCACGCCGAAGCGCATGAGCAATTGCGAGTGAAGGACTTGCCCAGGGTCCCTACGCGGCGACTTTGAGGTGGATTCGAACCCGCAACCCTCCAGCTGCAAGGCACCGAACATACCCCTAAACCACCGCGCCCCAGTTGTATTGTGATGTGTTGTATTGTGTGTTGTATTGTACTCCACGTTTATAATGCGACCGAGCCACCCGCAGTAAAGATCCGAGAAATTAATCTCTGATAATCCGACCCGACCGGGAAGCGAACCGGGGGCGCCGGCGCAGCGAGCGGGCACCAACCCACTCGGCCACTCAGGATCCTTCTTTACCAGTGAAGACACTGAACTGGGTCGGGAGCGCCTCTGATCTTAAGTGGCGCTATATAAATACTCGATTACTATTACACACAGAAAATAATTACTTAAACCGAGTCAACACTGCACTAATTGCAGCGATACAAGTATTTATAGTTATTTTAAAATTTTCGTTTGCATAGGCCCTAGTTTCCAGAAGCAGAGGAGACAAATAGTCGGCCAATGTCGAATTAATATTTTATTGTATACATATCTAAAAGAGGTGTTCAAAGTCGATTTGTGCAACTACGTTGTAGGTGATCGAACTTTATTTTATTTAAGTAATTCATTTGCAATCCAAATGTTTCGCTTTAATTTTCTTGTAATTAACGTGGACAATTTCCGAAGAAGAAAGTCGACTGGAATTCGAATTAATTTCGCTTAAACTTAATTTCAGATCGTCTGTGGGGCCGTCCATAAATGACGTCACGCACCTAGGGGTCGGGGGTCGGAACTTTGTGACGATGTGTGACATGGGGTGGGGGTTGGAGAAATGTGACGTCACATCAAGTCTATGTAAGGGGCCGTCCATAAAGTACGTCACGCTATTTTTGACCATTTTACCCCCCTCCCCTGTCACAAACTGTCACAAAACTCGGACCCCCCTAAAGTACGTCACACTTTCGACCGGGAAACTTTTCGAGGGGGGGGTAGTGACAGCAGTTTTCCCAAGAATGTTCGAGGGGGTAGTGACAGCAGTTTTCCCAAGAATTTTCGAGGGGGGTAGTAACAACAGTTTTCGACACCAAAAATTTTCGAGGGGGGTAGTAACAAGACTTTTCCAAGATTTTATCCATAAATTTCACACTTTTGTATAAAATAAATTATAAATAAAAATTAAAAAAAAAATAAATGTGTGACGTCACGCATGGCCTGACCCCCTCCCCTGTCACAAACTGTCACACTTTCTTAAACCCCCTGGAGCGTGACGTACTTTATGGACGGCCCCTAATTAAATTTAACAAATAAAAATAATTAATTTTAATAATAACAGCACTAATTTTGAGTATTAAGTTTTTATTATTTTTTAATGTAGGCCTATAATACGGGCACCATTATTAATAATTTTCTAATTATTTCAATATTTGGTCACCGTTAGAATTTAAACTATGCATGTTCTGCCTATTTGTTCCATGAAGGAGCATTTTGCTTTGCCATGGAAATTTTTTTTTTTGGGGGGTCAGAGCTTTGTGACGTCATTTTTCAAGGGGGTGCTACTTTTTGTGACGAGGGGTGAGGGGTTCAAAATCGGCCAAAATTGCTTGACGTCATTTATGGATGGCCCCTGTAGGCTACTCGAATTGTATCTACATGATGTATGGCCTAGGTCTTTTCGTATTTGAAAGTGTGCAGTACACTCTAAATTGTCCCGGAAAATTCATTGTAAATACCATGCGGGTTTTTCTGCTTCGGTTTAATGCGTCGCTACATAATTTTGTATATTTAAAAAAATAACCTATAAATGGTCCAGCTAAATTTGGAGCGTTTTCTGAAAGACGCTGCGTCTGCTTCAACATACCCGCGTTTGGCAATTGCGGGACTAAATAAATAAATTGGTTCAACGCTGGCACAATGTTGGTACCGGGTAATGGTAAAATTAGTTTTTTATAATCCCCGTGGTCCAAGAACATACACTGCTCAGTGGCGTAACTAGGACTTTTTGTTTGGGGGGGGGGCTTTAAGCCTTGAACATGGCGAGTGCGGTAGCCCAAGCCTATAGTGGAGCCTGGTGGCTTGATTAATTTAGGGGGCTTCAGCCTCGTTTGGGGGCTTAAGCCCCCAAGCCCAACGCTAGTTACGTCCCTGACACTGCTGATACACAGGACTAGAATAGATGCTCCTTATATGTACCGTAACGTCGTGCCACTAAGTTAATTGTCTTTGGAGATATAAAACATATATAATATCGGGCGTAAAATTGAAGCTGGGCGACATCTGTGGTTAAGTGTGAAACGGATGTACAATTTTTCTACGAGTTAACAAACCATTCCATTAAGTAGGCCTATAGGTCCTTTGCTCATGATTTTTTTATCCAGGTCGTTGTTTTTATCGGACTCTTTCATCCGTAGGCTGTTTCAGTGTCGTCTCGGATTCTCTTCTTCGCTTTCAACTGGACTCACGGTCACCCTGGAATTTGGCTTCACAGTTTTTGACAGTAGTGGCCCATTGACTGATTGCTTTTAATAAGCTCCATTGGCGCTATAGAAGTTCTTAGATTAGATTACTGGCTGGGAAGCTTAGCTTCTACTGCTGCAAAGTAGAAGTTAAGTAAGGTTGAACTATAATTATAAGCAGCTATAATTTTATTATGATGTCGTTGGGAGAGGGGTTTAGACTTCTTAGGGTAATGGTAACACTGGCAGGAAGAGCAGATGATCAGCATGGACTCGGGATCGCTTCCCACTACACTTCCAAAAGTATGCTCAGCCAGTTGTACTCAGCTCATTAAATTATAGGCTACCAACGCCAGTGTGATTCTCGTTAACGATAACGATAACGAAAATGCTCGTTAACGAAAATAAAATGATTTCGTTAACGATAACTATAACTATAGGCTAAATAAAAAATATCATTAACTATAACTATAACTATAACGAAAATAACACTAACGAAAATTCATCTTTATTTTCGTTAATGCAAAAAATAAAAGTAGGAAGTGCAATATGGACGATTCGACTTAAATGAGAACGAAAAAATGCGATATTTTTACTATGCAATTTGTCAGTTAGTCTACTTTGGAAACTCGTGTGTTCATGAAGCTGAGTGCACCCTTGATTCAAAGGCTTTCAAAGCTCTGAGCAAATTGTGAAACAGCGTGTCAATACGCACAATTTTGCTTATAGCCTTAATTATTGAAACTAAGTAGTTACTAAAATTAACTGAAATAAAAATCCATTAACTATAACTATAACTATAACTAAAAAATAATACTAACTATAACTATAACTAAAATAAAAACCCATTAACTATAACTGTAACTATAACTAAAATAAAATCTGTATTAAGGAGAATCACACTGACCAACGCCAGTTGACGTTGGTATAATGAGCAGTAGGACGTGATGGGCGCATTGCATGGCTGCCAAACAGTTAAATTCGGCTCCTGTGAGAACTTGTGATCATCCGTTCATACTATGAATTGTAATCATACTGCGGTGTGTTAGTCTGAAATATTAAACGAAGATTATGATAATTATTACTGGCCAGGTCAGCTACATCGGTTGCAGCGTACGTCCCATGCGTGAGGACTCTGTTAGCCTCTCAATGGTGGCTTATTACAGAGATTTAAATCTCGGGCTAGCACGTACGGTCATTACAGGGTAACGTAAATGGCGTGGCATCCATTCAAACGGGCAGCGGTGGTGAAGGATCTCACCCGATCAAGTATTGAAAAATGAACAGGGTCGAGGTATAAGGTCGCTATATAAAATATGTAGGACCTAGGTGTTCGCTTACGATAGCGTATGCAGATATTTTTGGTAAACACCTTTGAAAAGGTTCCAACCAATGCTATAAATACTCTTCAACTTCTGGCATTACTAAGCTGGTACTGCACAATTTCTTTTGAATTTATGATTCTTAATTCAGCAACCCCCATTGTCTTGGGTAGCCCACGGAGGCATCGTTAAATTAATACGCATAATAATAAAGTTAATTGTTAGTTTTTTAGTCTTGTCGAGATCTAGGCTCTAGGGCCGAAGGCCACCAAGACTTTGAACCTCAAGACCAGGACCTTTGGTCTCAAGACAAGGCCTTTGGTCTTGAGACTTCAAACATCAAGAACAAGACTTTTAAAAATCACAGTCATACCCAGACTATATTTCATGCTAAAAAATTGTCAATTCGGATATAGAACACGCTATTTTAATGAAAACATGATTCTTATTTTATTCAAGCGAAAAAACTCTAAATACAAACTGCAGATCGATAATTCCGAATTTGTACTTACAAAGTCTTTCATGCGAAGTGTTATTCCAAATGCCTGTTGCATTTGATAAAAAGCCAATTCGCTGGGAATTTTGGGACCTCATAAAAATTCCGCCATGTCAAAAAAATACGTTCTACAGGTGCTGAACTTGCTGGTACACACAGCAACTTTTCATGCACTAGATGTAGGCTAAATGTACAAATCGCGAGTCTTTTTTTAAATCCTTTCATGGAACAAGTCGCGACAGGGCTTCCAGATAGTCTAGTAGCCTACACTCCCTACAGCATAACTGTAACTCTGTTGCTATTGCCAATAATTGTTTTTCCTGACCAACAAGAATCGTGACGTCTTTAATAATATAGCCTAGCCTATTTTCGTTTATTGAACAATCCGGTTGACAAACCGCAACCGGTTACAGTGTACAATTATGCAATTCACAAGACACAAATCTTAACTACTAACAGAACAGACAGCCTGCAAACACAAAGCATATCCGCCCAACGGGGGCTCGAACTCGGTACCTCTCGGTCTGTTTGCCAGATATTATCCAATGCGCCACGGGCATATTTGTATATTAGATATTTGTTGTAGGCTAAGACGACCTCAAAACGGCTCTGATAATCCCTTGTGGCATTTAACAATCCATACTTAAAAGTGCAATCTGATTTGTAATATTATTGTTTATTGTTGTTTGGCTACAAATAAACGATTGATTGATTGATATTACAGTTGAGTCTTGGTCTTGCAGCACCAAGACTTTGAACCTCAAGACCAATATCAAAGCCAAGACTCTGAACCTGAAGACCAAGACATTTGGTCTCAAGACCACGCCTTTTAAAACGAACTCGAGTGCACTCAGATCAAAACCCTGGTCTCGAGGACAACTTAACATTAACATCACATAACATAACATAACATAATATTTTTGATAAACACCTTTGGAAACCATCTAATCAATGCTATAAATAATCGTCAACTTCTGGCATTATAAGTAAGATGGTAGATTTTTTTAAATGTATGATTCTTAATATTCAGCAACATACTCGATTTTTTCGCATAGTAGGTACTAATAATAATTATATTCGTTTATTAATTCAAACTAACAAGTACGCAGTAATATTACATGTTCACTTACGATAATTTTATCGTATGTAAAAATTTTCGTTAAACACCTTTGTAACGTTTCTGATCATTGCTTTAAATGGTCGTCAACTTCTGGCATTACTAAGCTTGAAGTATTTTGGATTAAAACTTGTTGAACCCGCAAAAACATTAAAAATACTTTTCCATTTCTTCAATGACCTTTGCTACCACTAGATGTCTTTAACGTACTGTAGGTATACAATCAAACTGTCTATTCCAACTCCGCAGCTGCCTTATATGTGGGTGGTGCCAGTCCGAAGCATTGATAAAGAGGAGGAGGGCGACGCTGATTCATCTTCGTTATGACACAGCGTCGTTAAACGGAAAGTACAAGTAACCTGGACGTAATATTGAGCCCTGACAGCCACAAGATGTCGCTAAGAACTAGATAATGCAATACGTATTAGACACCTTTAAATTGCTTACCACCGAAACTATATATTGCCTACCGTACGTGTATAGGGCCTATTCGACAAACTGAGTCAAACTCCGCCACTGCTCGTACTATGGAAGTGCCAGTCCCAAGCCTGGATGAAGGAGGAGGGCGACGCTAATGATCTTTGTAATCACAGTGTCGTTAAACTGAAACTATACTCGACAACTGCGTATAATTTCTTTGTATCTTAGTCAGCCGTCAAAGCGTGATCGACGATTGTAAACGCAATAAAAACAAAGAACTTTCAATGACCGCGTATTGCAGGCTGTCTGCTCTGTTAGTAGTTAAGATTTATGTCTTCTGTCATTTGTGTTCTTGTGAATTGTTTCAATTGCATAATTGTACACTGTAACCGGTTGCGGTGTGTCAACCGGATTGTCTGAATAAACGAAAATATAAAAAATGACAAAATTTTCACCGTTTATGCAGGCTGTCCTGAAAGAGAGACAAACCTCAGTATTAGGCCTATGTATGTCGGGGGTTCTCGATAGTGTAGTGAGATCCTGAGTGGCCGAGTGGGTTGGTGCCCGCTTGCCGCGCCGGCGCCTCGGGTTCGCTTCCCGGTCGGGTCGGTTTATCAGAGATTAATTTCTCGGATCTTTACTGCGGGTGGCTCGGTCGCAATATAAACGTGGAGTACGAGGTTGCTTTCTGCCTCCGACACTGATCATCTTCGATATGAAAAAGTGTCGTTAAGCAGTAATACAACATAGTGTAGTGGTTAGCGCGCTGGACTATCAAACGAGAGGTCGGGGGTTCAAATCCCCGCCAGAGCAGAAAATAAGTTCGAGATTTCTGTTCCACCTGTGCCCCCTACCCAACTAAGCTATAACGAGTACATTGGCCGTACACTGTCGGTGGGAAGATGAGACGGTGAGGGAGAGAATTAGCCATTCGCTCTCATAAGCCGAGGCTAAGAAAATGCAAGCTAACACTTCATACCCATGGCTGTTTCGGAGGTTACCTTAAGGAACTGCAATTCTTCTTCTTCAAGTACAGAAGGCATTACCCTGGTCACGAGTGCTCCCACATTCATGTACGCATATCGTATAGTTAACGTAAACGGCTTTGCAAGCCACTAGATGACGTTGGACACGGGAAAACTGCAGGGTTCTATTTCGACACCTTTAAAACGATTTCCATTTACGCTATATATTAGGCGTATCATCAATTCATGCGTATGGAAAAAAAGCAATTTCTTGTAGTGACGATCTTTAACGGTCAAGTTATAGACTTAGGCCTATGTAGAAGAATTTGAATTTCAGGTTAGAAGATCAAACGGGTGTCGGTGCCTTATCTAACTGCCGGATTACAGATTTTTTTCCAATGATTTTGTCTCTAGTAACACCATGAACCTAGAAGCCTCTGAAATAATTATAGCCTAACATAGGGTTGCCACCTTTTCGAACTAGGAAGTCGGGACGCAACTTTAACTTTCTCGTAATCATCGCCGTCGATGCTCACGAACAGGAATTTTTAGAACTGCATAACCTCTTTTAAAAAAGAAAAGTTGACGACCGGGGTGGGGGGTAGTAACGGGAAAAAGTTGACGACCGGGGAAGAGTCTCAAAAAAAGGCATGACGACCGGGGGGGTAATCACGGAAAAAGTTGACGACCGGCGGGGGGGTAGTAACACACTTTTCCTCAATTTTCACCGCACAAAATTGCTTTTACAGTGCACAAATTGATTTTCCAACTGCACATTGTGTAGAACTGCACGCTAAAAAGCCCTGGTCACAAACATTTTGTTAGTTTGGTCACACATCTGAAAGTCAGGACATTTCGCTGTCCCGACTAGGTCAAGTCGGGACACGGGACATTTCCCTCGAAATCGGGACTGTCCCGACAAAAGTCGGGACGGGTGGCAACCCTAGCCTAACATATAATTTATACTGCAGGCAGTATGATGCCACAATTTCTGCCAATGTCAACGGCCTAAGATATTGTTGACATAAGATGTCGTTAAACTCTGTATCCTCCTCCTCCTCCTTTTAGTGACTTCTTATGGGACAAATTTAAAGGTAAGGTAGATTGCAGCAGCCTTTGAAGTCACAAGATGTCGTTAAACGATTGATAGCCTACTACTTAACCCCTTGTCTCCCCCACGATACAGAGTCCAATAGCTTATAAATGCTTATGTCTGCTTATTTAATGTGCGCATTGACGAGATGGCCTGCAGTAGGTCTATCAGACTTTTAACTTGGGCAGGCGGGAAATGGTAGCCAAGTATGGAAGGGCGTCGATAGGATTTGCTCTGCGAAACGATTCGACTCCCATCACGAAAGACTTCGGAAAGAGAGGACCGGTGTATCCAGAAACAGTCTACCCCTAAAAGTCTTCCGCGGATAATCTATTTCTGAATAGATTCTATCCGATCCGCGTATCTGTTCCAGGTCAAGATCCAAATGGGTCAGCCGGTCAGGCAGGCAGTCAGACGGCTAAGGTGTTTAGAGTTGAAACGGCGAGCGAGGCGAGCCGGAGAGGAGAAAACGGGATAGGATTTGTGAAAAGGCAGCGTTTTCAGTTTTGAGTGAACGATCTGGGGTGAGATTTTCGTGAGTTCGTAGGATGGATCGGATATTTGTCGTAATACTGGTGGGAGTTTGTTCCAAAGAGGTGGAATTACACTATGGCTATGGAGCGATTTACAAATTTCAGTGGTGAGGTCACGGAAGGGCGGAGAAATGTTAGGGTGGAAGAGGAGCGAGTTGTGCGAAAGTGGTTGGACCGTGAACAACTGATGGAGATAGGAGGGGTGGGACTGGGAGGATCGGAGTGTGTTGTAGGTAAGTGTTATGACTATATTCTATTCGTTTCAGGTATTTTAAACCAGTGGAGTGATTTGAGGACAGGTCACAGAAGTGATGTTGTAGTGTTTGGGGAATTTATGTTTTCAAACGACTCCACATTTTGTTACCTTACTTCACACAGACGATGGCGATTATTAACGGAAAAGGTACTCAAACAAACGCTTCGTTGTGTTACTGTGTATTACTGAAATTCTACAAAATGAAAACCATTTCTAAGTACTGTTCATTCTAACCATCCGCCATTTTGCGGAATGGTCTACAAAGACTCCACACTCAAGGGCTCTAACAATAAATATACAGGCGTCACAAATTGGTCCGATTTTTTATAGCGCATTTCCTCATAGACAATTAGAGTAAGTAAGTAAGTACGTAAGTAAGTAATGTAAGTAAATCGTTTCTTGATCCAGAGAAAGTCAGGCGAGTAAAAGTCCAGTTTGAAGGAACCTCGATGAAGCAAAGAGGTCCAGATGGACGAGGTTCCTGCCGGGCAGGAGAGTAGTTCGATTCTTCTTCTTCTTCCGGTGGTATTAATATCCAGCCAGCTCGGCGAATGTTCCATCGAGTTCCTCGCTGATTCCCTTGTACTTCTCTTTCTCGGCCAAAAGTTCGTCTACAAGTGAAAAGCATGTCAATTTAGTTTAGTCAGGTATAGCCTTGGAGAAAGTGTTGCTAACGGCAACGACATTAAATCGTTGGATCGTGAACGAGAGGCTCTGGGAAAGATGGCATGTCTCTCTTGAGTTTACAGAGAAATTATTGCTTTTCGCAGGTACTAAAGAAGTTTGAGAAGAATAAAAAAATTCTGGGACAGCTATTATTATTGATATTGACGATGTTGATGGCGGTGGTGATGATGATGATGATGATGATGATGATGATGATGATGATGATGATGATGATGATGATGATGATGATGATGATGATGATGATGATGACGATGACGATGACGATGACGATGATGATGATGATGATGATGATGATGATGATGATGATGCAGGTGACGATTATGATGATCCTTATACCTTCCAGCCTGTCGACCTCCTTCTGTAACTTTGAAACGGTTCTTTCGGCTTCGCTTGCACGATTTTCAGTCTAGAGAGAAAATATTGCATATTAGTTATATTAATTTTTACATATTCATTTATAAATTTTCTCACAGAAACGAGAAAAATTGAAAGATGACGACAGATAATGACAGGCAGGCAGAGAAACAGACTGACAGAGAAACATAGACAAACAGATAGATAAACAGACAGACAGAGAGAAACATACAGGCAGAGATGAAGAGAGACAGAGACAGACAGACAGAGACGAAGAGATAGATAAAGAAGGACATACAGAGACGGAGACAGAGAGAGCCAGACAGAGGGAGAGAGAGAAAATACAAAGACAGAGAGAGATCTGAGGTGGAGAGACAGACAGAGAGACAGAAGGACAGAGACAGAGACAGTGACAGACAGACAGGCAGATAGAAGAAGACAAAGAGCGACTTAGAGAGAAAGAGAGAGAGAGAGATCTGAGAGAGACGGCGAGGAGAGAGATGGAGACAGAGACAGACGTATAGATAGAAAAGACAAAGAGAGACAGAGAGCGTCAGACAAAGAGCCAGACAGAGAGAGAGAGAGAGAGAGACAGAGAAAGACAGACACTTACATCCTTTAGACGCTGTGTGAGGTCTCGAATCGTTTCCTCGTAACTGTCTTCTCGTTGCAACGCCTGTAAAAGATTGCCACAGCTTTTCATTGATTAATTAAGTAATCGTTGCAGTTAGCCTAATTGCAACACAGCCTACTCGCTAATTAGTAGGCCTATATGTAATTCTTACCAATAGCCTCTCCTCTAAAGAGTAGAATGTCACAGGACAATCCATTTATTACAGATTATATGACCGCTATTGTTACTATTGTTATCATGAGATTGTTGTTGTTATTGCTATTGTTGTTGCAGTTATTATTATTGTTTTTCTATCTGTGGTACTTCTGATTACTCAGGAATTAAAAATTTAGGGACAGCATTTGCTGGGATGAACATTATTATTACTACATGTATAATTATCATTGCTTACCTCTTGTTCTGACAATTCCAGGGACTTCATGTTGTTACCGACGACTTTCAATTCTTCTTCCAACTCCAAAATCTTCCTGTTTATAATCAAAGACCTTTTTTAGCCAGCAGTCGCCAAACGCAACGATTCATTCATGCATTCATCCACGCATTCATCCATACGTTCATCCATGCATTCATCCATGCATTCATTCATTCATGCAGTAATTTATTCATTTATTCATGCATTAATTCATCCATGCATTCATTCATCCATGCATTCATTCATCCATACATTAGTTCGTTCTTTTTTCTTCTTCATTTTATAATTCTCTCTCCCTGTTATTAGTAATTTCATTCATTCGTTAATTCATTCATTTATTTATTGATTCGTACATTCATTCATCCATGCAGTCATTCATCCGAACATTAATTCATCCGTGCATTAATTCACATGTGCATTCATTCATCGATCCATTCATTCGTACGTGCATTCGTGCATTCGTTCATTTTATTCATTCACTGAATGAATTGTTGGAATTCGTTGTGTTAATTATACGAATCACTTTATAGTCATGACAACGATCAACAACAACGCTGATGATGATATTCGACAAAAACAACAACAACATCATCATCATCTTTATCATTCATCGAAATATTTCGTCAAATCCGACACAGCTCCAAATCGATTAAGTTTAACAACTCACGATTCTGAGGCTTCAAGACGACTTTCGAAACTCTCGAGGGTGACTTCAGCTATCGCCAACTTACGAGCAGCCTATCAAACAAAGTAACAGAAGTCTTGCAATAATAATAAGCTTCACACAACTAAAGCGCTACTTAAAAGCTAAGCGCAGGGCACCAGCTTATTCACGAGCGCTGTCACCGCTGTGTTGTGTCAGAGGGGTTGTCCAGAGATGGTGAAGGGAAGTTCTGAATCTGGTTGCCATAGAGATAAGAGAGAGGAGGCAGAGGAGATGCTGAGGTGGATTTCGTTTTGGTCGAGAAAGACGAAGTAGGAGGACACTGTATTATATAATATCCGAATGAATAGAGCGCTCGACGTGTTCGATCCTTCTCCACTGGGGCGGTCACTGTGTAAGGGCCTTGGTCGTATTGTGTATTGTATTGCAATGCATTTTATTGTATTGCATCGCATTGCATTGTATCGCATTGTATCGTATAGTATCGCTTTGTGTTGAATTGTACCGTAGTGTTTCGTATCACATTGTATTGTAGCGCATTGTTTCTTATCGCGTTGCATCGTATTATTTCGTATTGCATCGTATTGTTTCGTATTGTATTGTATTGTATTGTTTTGCATTGTATTGTATTGTTTTGTATTGTATTTATTGTTTGTATGTATTGTATTGTTTTGTATTGTATTGTTTCGTATTGTATTGTTTCGTATTGTATTGTATTGTTTTGTATTGTATTGTATTGTATTGTGTCGTGCTGATACCTCGTCGTACTTGCGGTCGGCATCTTCGGAGATGTACTTGGCTTCCTTGAGTTGCGTCTCGAGGAAGGTTACCCTCTCATCATCCGCCAGGCTCCGACTCTCCAACGACTTCCGATTCCTACAGGTGCCATGACGTAACACAACATCTATATATAGCGCCCTGTTCAGATAGGCATTGCATGTACTTAATAATAATAATAATAATAATAATAATAATAATAATAATAATAATAATAATAATAATAATAATAATCTTTTCTTTATTGAAGCGCCTGACAAACGCACTGCGCTGTACATTTACATGTTATGTAACTACTAACAGAACAGACAGCCTGCTGTAATAGCAGCCTACAAAGCATATATACGGGGCTCGAACTCGGTACCTCTGTATGTACGCCAGATGTGCGCTATGTATGTATGTATGTATATATGTATATGTATGGATGCATGTATGTATGTATGTATGGATGTATGGAAGTATTTATGTATGGAAGTGTGTATTATTATATGGAAGTGTGTTTATTACATATAATTGTACATACATACGATGCATACGTACGTACGTACGTACGTACATATATATATTGCTTATAGGCTGAACTTAGCTCTTGTTTGTACGGGTCATTTTCTTCAGTCTGCCCGTGGGTGTCTGGTTATCAGAAGAATGTACCTTTTGAAGAAATCGTGAGGGGCAGATGCACATGCACACACAGATTGGCGGACTGACGTCA
The DNA here is from genome assembly GCA_020284085.1 of Aporrectodea caliginosa. Taxonomy (NCBI): domain Eukaryota; kingdom Metazoa; phylum Annelida; class Clitellata; order Crassiclitellata; family Lumbricidae; genus Aporrectodea; species Aporrectodea caliginosa. The sequence continues at coordinate 1,024,917 of JACEVL010000772.1, forward strand.
TGCAGCAAAGGTATGCAATGCAGGATGGGCGTAATGGGCCGAATAAATTGGAGAGAGAGAGACAGAGAGAGAGAGAGAGAGAGAGACAGAGAGACAGACAGACAGAGAGACAGAGAGAGAGAGACAGATAGACAGACAGACAGACAGAGACAGAGACAGACAGAGACAGACACAGAAACATACAGACAGACACAGACAGACAGAGACAGAGACACAAACAGACAGAGACACAGAATGACAGACAGACAGAGACAGACAGACAGAGACATAGAGGGAAAGAGGGAGATTAATTTGCGTATTCATATAAAGTTTTTATCTAACCATAGGCAAATTTTAAAAGCGCTACTCAAATGCTAACCGCAAGGCGCCAGCTTATTCGCAAGCGCTGCGTCAGGTCAGATGGGTTGTCCAGATAGGTCAAGTGAAGATCCGAGGTGTTGCATAAATACTTGTCTTTTTATCCATCTAGTTTAACTTGCGGGAATCTTGCTTGCTTGCAATCTTGCAATCTTGCTTGATTGCTTGATTGAGCCACAGGCTAAAAAGTCAAATCTTGCGACGACTAGTTCGATCACTTACAATCATTCAATCGTCGTGAAACTTGGCAGACAGACTGGCCCTCGCACACACTTCATTCTATCAAAATTTCAGCTCCCCAAAAAAGGCTAGCTTATAAAATCGGGGACTCAACTTTTCGAATCGGGGAATCCCCTTTTCCGACACGCAGCGTTGTGATTGGCCAGCGTTGCCATTGGCTGCAACAGAAACGGGTGCGGTGCTTGATTAAACGGACGCTATGTTGTAAAATGAACGCGGACTATATATTTGTAGAGGTAACTGCTTAATATGACGGATTATAGGATACTAGATGGATATAGTAAAAAACTTTGTTTTTACTATTGGTTCTTTTTTTATCCATCTAGTTTAACTTGCAGGTTGCTTGATTGATTGATTGAGCCACAGGCTAAAAAGTCAAATCTTGCGACGACTAGTTCGATCACTTACAATCATTCAATCGTCGTGAAACTTGGCAGACAGACTCGCCCTCGCACACACTTCATTCTATCAAAATTTCAGCTCCCCAAAAAGGCTAGCTTATAGAATCGGGGACTAAACTTTTCGAATCGGGGAATCCCCTTTTCCGAAACGCAGCGTTGCCATTGGCCAGCGTTGCCATTGGCTGCAACACAAACGGGCGCGCTGCATCATTAAACGGACGCTATGTTGTAAAATGAACGCGGACTATATATTTGTAGAGGTAACTGCTTCATAAGACGCATTATAGGATACTAGATGGATATAGTAAAAAAACTTTGTTTTTACGGGCTGTATTTTATTAGTAGAGCTAACTTGCTATAATGCTTCTCTGTCGCTTGACCCACTGCGTGGAACAGTCTTCCCGACCATATAAATATAATTTTTTATCATAAACAATATTTATTATCTCCACCAATCAACATCAGTACTAAAAGCTACAATTAACTATGAAGCAGTTGCTGTTGTCTAAAATGAACATCAAAGTGCCGCTATTGTTACGTCACCACTCGGTCTGGCTCCGTTAAAGTGCCGCGGAAAGCCACCGAGTTGATGCGTTGGATAGCAATAGAGAGACGTTGCAATAAGAAACAGGTATCTCTGTTGTCTCCTGTGGACAGCGTCAGGCTACAGTCAGGTCTGATAAAAAGTTTTGCCCTGTGATGTTGATTGGTCCTAAGGTCTCAAAGGATACAGAGTTACAAAAAGTGCGTGTTTAAAAAAGCTCTGTATTTGGCCTTTTTCCTCTCCGTGGCGAGTAACTAGTAGTACTACTAATGCTACTGATACTGCTGCTGCTGCTGCTGCTGCTACTACTGCTACTACTACTACTACTACTACTACTACTACTACTACTACTACTACTACTACTACTACTACTACTACTACTACTACTACTACTACTACTACTACTACTACCACTACCACTACCACTACTACTACCACTACTACTCACCACTACCACTACCACTACCACTACTACTACTACTACTACCACTACCACTACCACTACCACTACCACTACCACTACTACTACTACTACTACTACCGCTACCTCTACCACTACCACTACCACTACCACTACCACTACTACACTAATAATAATACCAATAATAATAATAATAACCACTTTTGATCAGCACGATGGGGACGAGAACCTTTGACACAGTAGTTTAGTTTCTTAGAGCCTGAGGGATCTTTTCTACCTCGGGCAATAATAATAATAATAATAATAATACCAATAATAATAAGCCACCGAGTTGAACCGTTGGATAGCAATAGAGAGACGTTGCAATAAGAAACAGGTAATAATAATAATAATAATAATAATAATAATAATAATAATAATAATAATAATAATAATAATAATAATAATAATAATAATAATAATAATAATAATAATAATAATAATAATAATAATAATAATAATAATAATAATAATAACGGGACCTTTCCAGCGACTCCAGACGACGAGGCTTGATTTTCCAGACACTGTCCCCTGCTCCTAAATTAATTTTTTCCAAATCCTGAGGGATCATTGATAAAAAATCAATAATAATAATAATAATAATAATAATAATAATAATAATAATAATAATAATAATAATAATAATAATAATAATAATAATAATGCTATCATTAAAGCGACGAACTTCTGTTGTACCTTTCGCTGTCCTCGGCGTGTTTCGATGCTTCCTCTAGTTTTCCAGACGCTGTTCCAAGTCGGCCAGATGTTTGTTCGTAGTCGACCTCCAATAACTGGATTCGTCTGGTCAGGGAACCCACCTCCTCCTCCGCCTGCAGAAGACCACAGCAGTCTAAACTTATCCATTCTAATTGTATTGTATTGTATTGTATCTATCAATTTATATAGCGCCTCCCAATCAGAGGCGCTCCCAGTGCGACACACAGACATAGAGAAAGAGGTATCGAGAAAAGAGGCACTTGGCCCACCAGTTAATAAACAGGAACGTGTCAAAGGAGGAAGCTGGTTCCACAGTGCAGGGCCAATGAAGGCAAAGGCTCGCGTTTTAGCCATAATGTAATCATGTCCAATTTAAATCATATCCAATCTAAATCCATTCCAATGTAGGCCTTATCTCATCTAATGCAGTTCAATACAGAGATGGGTAACTAATAGATTAGATTCTAATCTATTAGCTATTCCCGACACACAGCTAATTCTAATTCTTATCCATTACCTTCAAGATATTGCTAATTCTAACTGATTAGCAAATTTCAGCAACTAATTCTAATCGATTAGCAATTTAACTAATCGATTGGCTAATCGATTAGACATTTTGAGACAAGCAGCTAAATCTAATTCTAATCGATTAGCTACGAGATATTGCTAATTCTTATTCTAATTCATTAACGAATTTCAGTAGCTAATTCTAATTCTAATCGATTACCAATTTAACTAATCATGCCCATCTTTGGTCCAATGTGATCCAATATATATCTAATAAGCTTATCTGATCTTTCCCAGTGAACTTCGTGAATTCTTACGTTTCCCAGTTAATTTCTCATATTCTTACGTTACCCAGATAACTTCTCATATTCTTACGCTTCCCAGTTAATTTCCTATATTCTTACGCTTCCCAGTTCATTTCCTATATTCTTACGATTCCCAGTTGTTTTTCGCTGCTTTCGAGCTTCGTGGTCGCCTCTTGCAGTTGGGTCTGGGCGGTGTCAAGGTCACCTTCGAGCTGTTGAATGTTCTTCTGCAGGTTCTGGATCTCCTCCTCTTGCTGCAAACATCAATTTCAAACTCATGCAAATATACAAACGTCATGACGATCAAGATGATGATGATCATCATCATCATCATCGTCGTCGTCATCACAGAAATATCTCAGACAGACAGAGACAGACAGGCAGACAGAAAACACACGCTAATATTTAGAATGAGGATAAAAGTGAGATAGATCTATAGTAATAATTTATAATATAATTATTATAAAATATTATAATAATATATTGAGGATCGATCACGTGATAGGCACTGTGGAAGCCACCGAGGTGACTGAACAAGTGAGGAAGTGAGTGAGCAAATGATGAGTGAGTGAATGAAGGAATGAGCGAGCAAGTGAGCAAGTGAGAGCAATTGAGTGAATAAATGAGTGAATGAGTGAATGAGTGAGTGAATGAAGGAATGAGAATGAGCAAGCAAGTGAGCAAGTGAGAGCAATTGAGTGAATAAGTGAGGAAGTGAATGAGGGAATGAGGGAATGAGTGAGCAAGTGAATGAGCAACTGAGAGCAACTGATTGAGTGATTGAGTGAGTGAGCAAGTGAACGAGTGAGTGAATGAGGGAATGAGCGAGCAAGCGAGCGAGCAAGTGAGAGCAATTTGGTGAACAATTGAGTGAATGAGTGAATGAGTGAGTGAGTGAGTGCGTGAGTGCGTGAGTGAGTGAGTGAGTGAGTGAGTGAGTGAGTGAGTGAGTGCGTGAGTGAGTGAGTGAGTGAGTGAGTGAGTGAGAGAGCGAGCGAGCGAGAGTGAGTGAGTGAGTGAGTGAGTGAGTGAGTGAGTGAGTGAGTGAGTGAGTGAGTGAGTGAGTGAGTGAGTGAGTGAGGAGTGAGTGAGTGAGTGAGTGAGTGAGCAAGTGAGCAAGTGAGCGAGTGAGTGAATGAGCGAGCAAGCGAGCGAGCAAGTGAGAGCAATTTGGTGAACAATTGAGTGAATGAGTGAATGCGTGAGTGAGTGAGTGCGTGAGTGCGTGAGTGAGTGAGTGAGTGAGTGAGTGAGTGAGTGAGTGAGTGAGTGAGTGAGTGAGTGAGTGAGTGAGTGAGTGAGTGAGTGAGTGAGTGAGTGAGTGAGCAGGTGACTGAGCAAGTGAGTGAACGACTGAGCGAGTAAGCAGTTGAGCGAGCAACTGTGTGAGTGAGTGGGCGAGTATGTACGCCTGTGCGCGTTAAGAGAACAAGAGACTTACAGTGAGTTTGTTTTTTTCTCGTGCCGGCGCGTTCACTTAAACCTCACAGGATTCGAGAATTCGCATTGGAAAAAAGAGAAGGAGAAAGAGAGCCTCCGAAGCAAACCGAAGTTGATAAGCAGAGGTAGGCAGAGAGACAAAGAGACAGACAGACAGGCACAAAGAGCGATCAGCGCGTGGATGTTATTGCTCTTGGAAACCTTCAGACATTTTGCAATGCCAACATGTTTACAATGATCTACGCTTGATACTAGTTCCGCATCCGCCTGCCAGATGGCTGCGGCATCTGCAGCGGCATCACGCGGCATGCTTTGCTAGCTATCGGTGACGTCAGAGACCACTGCTACTAGCAGACGAACCCTCTAGGCAGTGGTGGGATGCGTGCCGGCTACCATGCCTACTGCTTAGCTAACGTTGCCAAGGCAACCGTAGCCAGTGTTGATATGAAACAACTTCAGCATTCATTTCATATTCACACGAAATGCATGCTAAATGCATACTCAGTGAATTATACTTATCTCAGAATACAAACTCAACGCATACTAGTGCGTGCATACCCAATGCATACTAAGGCATACTATATTTACGAACGTAATTATGCTTAGCATCATAATAAGCTAGCGCAGAGAGCGCCTCTGAGTAGGTCTCTTTAAGAGGCGTTATATAAATTCTGAATGAATGAATGAATTTACACTCAGTGCATAGCTAGTGCATCATAAAAAATGGCGGCACATCCAGGGCATGCCAGGGCAAATGCCCTGGTTAAAAAGCCTTTGCCCTGGTGGTTGCCCTGCCAGATTTTTTGCCCTGCCAAGTACATACTACATTCATATTCGTAACCCCTGCCCTGGTTACTTGTGTAATTGCCCTGGTTATGCCCTGGCTAAAAAATGTCTAGGCCGCCACTGCCTACTCGATGCATACTTAGTGCACAGTAACTGTATATTCAGTGCATATTAAATACATACTCTGTACTAGTAATAACTACGTTCATATTAAATATATTTAATACGAACGTAGTATATAGGTGGCCGTAACCAGCGGGACCCTGGTACCTTCTGGGTTCCCTTACAATGACTTACTAATCATTGTTCTTAGTAAAGCGAAATGTTACTTAAGTTTAGATTTAAAAATATTAATTGAGAATCATGATCTTCGGATTAGTTCTGGTCTATCTGTATCTCTCCATCTTTGTATATCTGTCTCTGTATGTATATACGTATGTATGTGCGTGTGTCTGTGTATGCATTTCATATGAACATAGTATGCATTGAGTATGCATTTAATATGAACGTAGTATGCACAGAGTATGCATTTAATAGACACCGATTCTACAGTAACTTGCACTACGTATGCATCGAGTAGGCATTTGCTATGCACTAGGTATGCATGAATTTAGTATGCAGTCAGTATGAACTGAGTACCGAAGCTGAGTATGTTCTGAGTATGTATGCTAAATATGTTCTGAGTATGCACGCTGAGTATGCATTGGTATGCACTGAGTTTGTACGCTGAATATGAATGAGTATGCACTAAGTATGCATTCAGTGTGAATGTAATAATAGACTGGTGATTGAAGGTACATGTATGTCACAGTATGTGCAGAAGGGTTCGTTGTAAGGATTTTACAACGATACAGACATACGTATATGCAGGCATACTAAACAACTTCATTGGCTACCTCTCTCTGCGCGCATCCAATTCAAAGTTCTCATTCTCATGCTCAGATCTCAACTGGGTCTTGCTCCAAAATACCTTTGTCACCAAATTCTCCGTCTTCCTCTCTGCCACGGCAAAGCGTCCTCTCAGATTCTCTGACCAGCTTGACCTTTTCGTTTGTTAGGAGCACTCCTCGAACAGGTCCTTTCGTGCATATGTCCCTCTCTAGAATTTTAGTCCTTCTCTGGTAGCATCTCTACCTCTTTCTCTCACCTTAAACCTTCCTATTGTCTCGGAGCACCTCGTACTGGGAGCTCTTCTGAAAGGCTTAGCTGTGAGATGCGCTTTATAAATGATCAGATACAATACAATACACACATACATAAATTATATACATAACAAATATAAAGCATACACACATATACGCGTATTAGGCCCTATATTACCTAACCTTAGGCTACCGCATTTCCCTTGTGATGCCATTAAGATCATAACAGTTTTTCAGTGAGTATTTGTTACCACTCCTCGAAAGACTCGGTGATAAAGAAGAGAATTTTAGTCGTTCAGCGTATTGTATTGTATCGTATCTATAAGTTTATATAGTGCCTCTCGCATTTGACACCAATCAGATGTGTCAAAACATTTACCTAGCTAACATCACTTTACATTACATCATATTGCCTTAATTAAATTAGGTTGCATTACCTAATATTACAATGCTTTACCTTTCTTAACATTATCTTACATTATCTTATAAGCCAACATTATAATTGGCAACGTTAGCTAAGCGGTAGGCAATTGCTCTGTCTCATTAAAGTGCATTTAATGACAAAACAGAGGATTCAAATGCCACTGCGATTGAAAGTACCATGAGTAAGCTTACTCAATTAATATACCAGATAACAATGTAAGTTAACTTAAAATAGTCTGACTTAAAAGAAGAAGACTTAAACTAAGTAGACTTAAAATAGTCTGACTTAAAATAAGCACATTCAAAATAGTCGACATAAAATATAAAAGAAGAAGAAGGAGGAGGAGGAGGAGGAGGTGGAGGAGGAGGAGGAAGAGGAGGAGGAGGAAAAGGAGGAGGTGGATGGAGGAGGAGGAGGAGGAGGAGGAGGAGGAGGAGGTGGTGGAGGAGGAGGAGGAGGAGGAAAAGGAGGAGGTGGAGGTGGAGGAGGAGGAGGAGGAGGAGGAGGAAAAGGAGGAGGTGGAGGTGGAGGAGGAGGAGGAGGAGGAGGAGGAGGAGGAACAAGTAAAAGAAGAACGATTCCTTAAGCTAGCCTGAGAGGCAGCCATGGGTATGAAGTGTTAGCGACGTCGTTTTCTTAGCCTCGGCATATGAGGGCATTGCCAGTCCTCTACCTAGCCGTCAGATCTTCCCAACTACAGTGTACGGTCATTGTACTCATTAGAGCTGAGTTGGCTAGGGGGCACGTGGAGCAGAAATCTATAAATAAACTTCTGTTCTGGTGGGGTTTGAACCCCCGACCTCTATGTTGATGGTCATGAATACTGACCTCTAAACATATTGAGCACCCCTTAAAATAGGCAGACACAAAATAGTCTGACTTAAAGTAAGGAAATAAACGAATCTGAAGTGAGGATATCAAGATTTTATGGTACCTATTTGGGTTTTATGTGGGTCCTATATGTACGTCCATACCCATATGGTACCATATGGGTATAGACCCACATGGACCCATACGAAAATATTGGTCTATTATTGGAGAGGCCGCCGTGCACATGTCTCAGTCCGCTGCGATATGGTATGCTTGACTTTTAGCAGACGAGTTTTCCGGTTATTATTGCTTGGTAATTGAACTTTCGTTCTTACTCAAGGAAAGTAATTAAGTTAAAATAATTTTAAGTACGTGAAAGGTGAAGCAACCCTTATTGTCAGGTGTGACTTTATGAAAGGTGAATTTGGAAATGTTGTACTCAAAGTACTGCGAGTACTTGAAACAAGTCCGACCGCCAAAGAAGACCTGCACCAGAGTACTTGGAACTTGATACTTAAATATTTGCACTATGAGTAGGCTACCTGCACATGCACCTGAGACATGCCTGAGTGACTAGGGATAAACATTATACATTGTGGCATTATTCTTAATGGCACTGCAAGGAAAATGCGGAAAGGTTAGGTAATATAATATGTTCATGTATATGTATATGTATATGTATATGCCAATGTATGCTGGATGCATACTTGTTGCACAGTAACTGTAGATTCAGTGCACATTAAATACATACTCTGTGCATACTACATTCATATTGAATGCATACTCAATGCTAGCACTTTTGAGTATACCTGACTGCTGGTGACTAGGGATTGATTCAGTACTTCATACTTGTTACTTAAGTGCTACTTAAGTGCTAGTGACTAGGGATTCATTCAGTACTTGATAACTGTTACTTAAATACTACTGGCTAGGATTCATTCAGTACTTCATACTTGTTACTTAAGTGCTAGCAATTTGAGTACCTGATTGCTAAGCATGTCTTTTAGGATTGATCTTGGTGATAACAATATTGGGTCATTCCTACCTAAGTAATAGTACTTTGTTTACCTTTTCGTTAATTGCCTTCTGCTCGGAAACCTTCTGCTCGAGTTGGTCTGCTTTATCAAGCGCCTGATCTTTCTCCAGTTTCATCGCCTGCATCTTCTTCTTAATGGCATCCATCGTGTTCGTCGCCATCTTGATTCGGTGGTGGTTGCTTTTCCAGGAGACAACGCGACTAGAAGGAAGAAGAAGAAGAGCAGAGACTCAGATCGCACAGCAGGAAGTTCCAGCAACGCAACTCGGAAGAGTCTGTCAGAGGAATAAGTTAGGCTGGTCTCGGATCGTAACAACCGATGAAGGAACCACTTGCAGCGCTGGCACGGGCCGTGATGAGAGTTAAGGCGATCGCACGCCGTTGATGAGAGAAGACGCGACTTGGAGACTCGACTTGTGTTTTAGATGGGTGGGTGGGTGGGTGGGTGGGTGGGAGGGGATGGGATGGATGGATGCATCGACCTCAATATAGGTCGATGTAGTAGCTCAATATAGGTCGATGGAGGGATGGACGGAGGGACGGACGGAGGGACGGAGAGAGGGAGGGTGAAAACAGAGGTGGAAGGATCGATGGTTGATGGATGCATTCGTGGATAGATGGATGGATGGATGAATGGATGGATGAATTGGTGGGTGAGTGCGTGGGTGTGTGGATGAATGGGTGGGTGGTTAGGTGGGTGGGTAGGTGGATGGATGTGCAATGTGTAAGCTGCAAGGTATGTATTATATCTATACACTTAGTATATAGCGCCTACGTTGGCCTAAAATCCCTAAATGGTGTAATTTAAAGTATCCGGACACTTTATATAGCGCCTTTTTATATCGTCCGAATTTAAGATGGCGTAGAATTATCTAGACACATGATACCTCACAAGAGCTCCCTACGGTGTACTAAGTAGCGCAATGTAATTACATGTAGAAGCGTTTATAAATTTAGAGTCTCCCATGAATATTAACGGTACAATACAACTGTATTTGATATTCTGCCCTCCTTCCAAATTTCAAAATTTACACAGAACCATACGGCAGATAGTGCTGCGCAGCGGTGCGTGAAGGATCTTGCTCGGGATGAAGTAAAAGACACACTGGGCCACTTGCATATTTGTTAGTAAGGCAGGGCTATCTGACAATGTGAACATAAAATCCAGTTCACGACGCATTCATTATGAGCATAATTAATTTTAATACAGTTGATAATTTTCAATAAAATCTCTGAGTTGATTGGTGGCGCTAGAATAATTTGTTGGCCCAATTACAATTAGCAATAACAGTTGACTTCGCTTTTGTGGGCGCCTGAAAGTCGAGTTTACGATTAACTCGATATTTTAACCCACACTCACACAGCGTATGAAAGAACATCGATGACGAGCAATGGTTGTTAGTTAAGGACTTCCATTCGGTGAACCGAGTGGAAGCTCGAACCCAGTCGAAGTGTGTGCTCGTCTTTAGGGGCCTCTGTGTCTTGAGCGGCTCTTCTAATCGCCCGTGTTGAACTGCGCAGCTAAGCGAGCGGGTGTCTGCCGCGCAGCCCGGGTGCTTAGCGGGCGAGAGAGAAGGGCTCGGCGGCGCTGGTACCGGCCTGAGAGGAGGCGGACGGAGGCCGGCGTGATAAGACGCACATGAATCCTTCTACATATAGGGAGCGCGTTTACTGGGTCCTGTTGGCAGCAATCACCGAAAATAGCATCGCTCCTGTAAGTGACGCCCGACCTGGAAGGGGGGGTCAAAGACGTTGAGGAGGAAGAGGAGGAAGAGGAGGAATAGGAGTAGGAGGAGGAGGAGGAAGAGGAGGAGGAGGGAGAGGAGAGGAGAGGAGGAGGAGGAGGGAGAAAAGAAGAAATTGAACAGGGGGTTTTTGGAGAGAACGATTAGACGAAAAATTGCAATATGAGAGATAAGGGTGTAAGTAAGGAATAGGCCTAAGAGAGTGGAGGATGGGAGGAAGAGGAGGAAAAAGAAGTGAATGAAAAAGAATCGAAAGGGAGTTTAAGAATGAGAGGATGAAGAGGAAGGGAGGATGAAAGGCAAGAAGAAAAAGAAAGAGAAGGGGAAGAGGAGAAGGAAGAGGAGGAAGAGAAGGAAAGGGAGGAAGAGGAGGAGGAATAGGTGAAGTAAAAGAAGGAGAGGAGGAAGAATATACAGAGGAGGAGAAGAGGAAGGGAAAGAGAGGAAAAGAGGAATAAGTAGGCGAGGAGGATGGAAAGGAGGAAGGTGAGGATTAAGAGACGGAGGAGGAATAAGAGGAGGAGGAGGAAAAGAGGTAGATGGAGTGGGAGATGAGGAATAGGGGAAAGAGGATGAAGAGAGGAGTGAGATGAAGAGGAAGAAAAGAAGGAACAGCAAGAAGAGGAGGAGGAGGAAGAAGTTATGAATAAGAGGACGAGGAGCAGGAAAAGAAGACATAGAAGGAAGAAGAGGTAGATGAAGGAGAAGAGGAGAAAGAGAGGAACAAGACGAGGAAGAGGAGGAAAGTATGGAGAGGAGGAAGAGGAGATGGAGAATTAAGAATGAGCACTAGTGCGGATAAGAGGTCGGTGCCAGTGGCAGCAGAGTTATAGAGAGCTGCTTGTCTTGGAGTCGTTTTGCGCTCGGCCTGCACCTCATTCCAATCTCATAAACGTTTCGACCGCTGATTACACGAGAGACCGAAGGGCCAATATCTCTGTCGGCCGAGCGAAGAAAGCAGGGCGCCCGCCGACTCCAAGAGTCAGCGGTGGCAACAGCTGTGATGAATGATGCTACAGTGGCCGAATGCTAATTATGCTTCGCTATTATCGTTATTGTTATTTTTATTAATATTTTTGATCTGAGGTACACGTATTCCGTCCCTGCAAGTTTGGCCCGTAAAACATTTATTATTAGGATGCTTTACTCTTGACCAAAACATTGTTGTACAGTTTGAAAACACTAGAAATTAAAATGTAACATTTGAGATTATAGGCCATTGTAGAATGTAAACCAAAATGCGGCTAGCAATTGGTGCAATAAAGGATATACTTACTTGCTTACTTACTTAAGTTCAGAAGTGCACACACGAACATTTGACAGAACATTGATGGCGCATAGCAACTGTGAGAATTACTTGCTCAAGGGCGTACAATGCCCCACAAGTCTGGAAGTTGGAGGTCATTCTTCAAACGATAGTTGTTTCTGGAATCATTGCAATACAATACAGTACAAATGAAAATTTATAGCACGCTTAAACAAGACAGGTCTTGCATGAGAGCGCGTTTCGCTACACTCCTAGTCATAGTGCAATGTGAATAGATGAGATTTTAATGTTGTCTTAAATTGAGCAACAGATGTGCACTGGCGAACTACCTGCACATAGGCCTACTGGGATTTCCCACCTCACATGATAATGTACGCACTAATGCAGATCTGAAAAAAGCTTGCAGAAGGAAATATGTTATAAGATCCATACTGCAGAAGAGCTTCTTGCTTGAGCAGATACGAAGCTATTCAGAAACTCACAGTTCTTTGGCTACTGCATTCATCAGCTCTTACCACCTATTCGGGAAGACAAGCTAGCCTACTTTGCAAGAGAGGACATCCTTTCATGTTGTCTGCTATTAAATTTAAATTGTTTAAAAGTAGTGTTGTTAAACGATGTATCTTTAGGCCTAGTTATATTTAGTTGTAGGCCCTATCGCACAGTATCTATAATTTATATAGGGCCTCTCGAAGAATAACTATTCAGAGGAGTTCTCAGCACGAAAACTCCGGGGTGGGGAAAGCCTTTAAAAATCAAAGACCGACGATATAGGCCTAGTGAAAGGGTAAAGAAATATGTATTTACGCTGTAAGAATTTGGTAAACATGCTTACAGTTGCATGCTAGTGTGACATTAATAATGACGTAACTTATATAGTTAACATGCTGTTCTACATGTAGATAAATGACGTAGATGAAACTCGTAACAATAAAAGACAAATGAATCATACGCTCTATCTACAGTTAAGGACAACAGACTGCAAACACAAAACTAAACAATTGTTTTGTTATTACGTAAGGTAGGCCTAAATTAATTACCGTGAATTACACTACTCTGATTAGCGTAGAGTATACGGAAGAACAGGCTGCGAGGGAGAGGAATGCATGGCCACCAGACCTCGTATACGCCGAGGCTAAGAAAAGCGACATCGCTAGGACTTCACATTCACAGCTGTCTTATATTAACGGACTAGCTTATAGCAGTGGCGTAAATCATGGGGATAGAGGGGGACTGTCCCCCACAGTTTTGACTGAGGCCCATCTGTCCTCTCCCAATATACATAAATCCGGCCTCCGAAAAATTCTGTCCCCCTCAAAGTTATGTACAGATTTTCACCTCTGGTTGATTGGACTGCTCTTCTACTTATTCCCCTTACCTCTCCGGGTCCTTCTTTTCTAAGGCAGCTCCCCAACATAGCGTGGTGCATAGGCACACTCTGGGCCAGCATTATGCCAATTATGGTCATAATTATATAGGCCGACTATGTAATGTAATCGATTTTACATAGCGACCGTGGTCTCGGCCCTGCTCATTTTTAATGAATAAATCTGGTATAATCCTTCGAATCACCGCCGCTGCCCGTTTCAATAGACGTAACGCCATTTAAGGTCCCCGTGGAACGGTCATAATAATTATGGTAGCCCGAGATTTAATCTCTGAAATAGACCACCTTCAGGAAGCCGCGATTCGCACGATCTCTTACACAGAGAAGTAATCGTAATCTCCAAACTTCTAAAGCGCCATTGGAAAGCCAAGCGCAGGGCACCAGCTTATTCACGAGCGCTGCGTCTAGTCAAAAGGGTTATCCGAGAGAGTAGTCCGAAGGCTTAGGCCTACCTTAGCAAGAGAGGACATACTTTCATGCTGCATACTATTAAATTTAAACTGTTTAAAATTAAAAGTAGTTTTGTTAATCGATGTAATTTCGAGGTGCATCTTTCGTCCACGGGTTGGTGGCAATTGGCAAGAGCTGACGAATGCAGTGGCCAAAGAACTTGGGCACCAGCTTATTCACGAGCGCTGCGTCTAGTCAAAAGGGTTATCCGAGAGAGTAGTCCGAAGGAGGTCCGAGTCCGGTTTCCAGAGGATCAGAGGGGTCAGAGTAGCTGTTAACGTGGGTGTCGTTTATGTCGAGAGTTGGAAGGTAGATGATCAGTTGAGTCGGGGTAAGAGTTCTTGAAGAGGAGAGACGTTAGTTTCGAGTGGAAAGCCTTGGTATGTGGAACTCAGCCTATACGCTCTAACCAATATAGTGGCTATTGACCGAACAAACGTGGCTTACAAGGGGTAATTATTATTTGTTAATGATTTGTCTAGATCTCAGTTCTCACAAAAATGAACCCTGAATCCGTTTTCAACAAGGCTGATTTTACCATCGACAAGCGTCTGCAGGCAATGGAATTCATAGAAGCCAAACAGCTGCGAGAACTCTTCGAGGTTAGTCTGCAGGCAATCAGTGACTTATGAAAACAATTTTTCGTAGATTTACTTTTCTGCTTAAGAGGAAAAATAAGAAGTTAGATTATCATAGACTAAATTGGGGTATTGATTGCGTTATATAATGGATTGCATGATATCGTATTGAACACATGTGAATAAGCTGGCTCTAGCGACTTTGAATCGCTAGTTGAGCAGTGGAGGCGCCAGGATTTCAGGTTTGGGGGGGCTAAAACTCCAAGCCCTTCCATTCTGTCCCCTCCTCCCTGTGATTTGCATTGATTTCCACTTTTGGGGTGTGGGCTAAGCCGCAGTTATCCCTCTAGCGCCGCCACTGTAGTTGAGCGCTGTTGAAAATTTATCTCGAGGTTAAACGATCGATTATAGTTATATCGTAGCGGCTTTCTGGAAGTTCTTATGTTGATATTATAGTTATAGTATAATTCTAATTAGTTTACATTGATTGATTATGTCATGTTAATCACCTTATAGCCTATCGATTACATTATACAATACGTTGTACAAATTTTGTAGGCCTCGTCTATGTAGGCCTAATGTACTGTACGATGCGCGACGTTTCAAATAGATCTGCGACCAATACTCGAGCAAAATATTTACATGTATACTGGTCTTGGAGCGCGTTGTTATTGCAGCATATTAATATTAATTTTTTCGGAGTTCTTTTGAGATGGGCGCTATATAAATTGAACGATGCAAATCGATTGTCTGTCTGTGTTTGGTGTATAGAGCCTGTTGATCGGCCTGCTCTACAATCGACCTTCAGATCCGATTGACTTCATGAAGCACTGCCTCTGCGTCGCCAAAGACCTCGGCAACGCACCGATCAAACAGTCCACTTTCATGATGTGGGACGACGCCGAAGGTATAGGACAAACCATTTCGTCAAACACTAAGTAGGCCTAAGCGTGCATGTAGCCAGTGTTCCGGTTCAATCAATCAATCAATCAATCAATCAATCAATCAATCAATTTCGTTTATTCACAACACCAAAAACAAGTGCATGGAGAGGATAGAAATTTACAGATTACAAAAAGTACACGAAGAACGCAGGTCTAAATCCAATGGTGTTAATATGTTGCACACTGACGACGCTTGAGTACTGTAACAGCTGTCAACGGGCACCCGAATACAAGGGCACCCGTTCGTAGGGTCACACCCGGGCCCTTAAATCGTCAGGTAATTTTACTTTCCTGACCTCTCCACTGGTCTCCAGTAACTTCTCAGTTAGAAGAGCTGTGTGTTGAACCATCTCTTGGGACCACTAAACACTGTAGGCTAAGCCTATAATAATTATTATGTATAGCTTACGTACAGCCACGACTCTATACTATAGTCTGCCGAGTTTCAATGAATTTATGGGGTGACATCCTTCACAACCGTTGCCAGTTTGATTGATGGGCGCCACACCATGTTAGGTCCCATTTGAATGTGCGCCACGCTGATTTAGATCCACCTTTTGCAGTGTGATTTTCGTTAACGATAACGATAACGAAAATGTTCGTTAACGAAAATAAAATGATTTCGTTAACGATAACTATAACTATAACTAAAAAATATCATTAACTATAACTATAACTATAACGAAAATAACACTAACGAAAATTCATCTTTATTTTCGTTAATACAAAAAAATAAAAATAGGAAGTGCAATATGGACGATACGACATAAATGAGAACGAAAAATGCGAAATTTTTATTGTGAAATTTGTCAGTTACTTTGGAAACTCGTGTATTGATGAAGCTGAATGTATCCATGCTTCAAAGGTTTTCATAGCTCTGAGTAAATTGTGAAACAGCGTATTAATACGCACAATTTTGCTTATAGACTTAATTATTGTAACTAAGTAGTAACTAAAATTAACTAAAATAAAAATCCATTAACTATAACTATAACTATAACTAAAAAATAATACTAACTATAACTATAACTATAACTAAAATAAAAAATCATTAACTATAACTATAACTATAACTAAAATAAAACCTGTAAGGAAAATCACACTGACCTTTTGAATGGGCGTCACGCAAGTTTAGGACCCGTTTGAATGCGCGCACGCCATTATAGGTTCCTGTAGGGCCTGTTCACCCGCGGCCCGCGTAACGCCCTAGACGGTAGACCTGGGGTAGGTATAATACGTTCTCCAGACAGTTATAAGGGTTGATCTGATGCGTAGACGTGGTTCACGAATGTGACCAGATCCAGGGTGAGAATTGCCGGGGGGTTGGGTTGTGGGTTCAACCCCTAGTCATTCTTAGTACCCCATTGTTACGTCTTAATTTCACGCCCCAACTCCACATGAATTACAGTCTGACCCCCCCAGTCTTTTTCTACGATTCTCATACTGACCAAATCTCTTCTGCACATCGTAGCCTAAGCCTAGATATTCGCAAGAACGATTTCTTATTTCTTCGTTTCAGAGTCTGAAGCTGATGTCAACGATTACTTTAACTCTGGTGGGCCCTCTGTGGCCACCTTAGTAGGAACCGAAAGCAAGACCGCTTTCGCAGTCTTCAACAGGTGATCATCGATGGTCTCGTCACAAGCAACATCCACCGCCTGAACATCTGATCATCAGCTGGGAAGAAGGGGCATCCTCGAAATTTCAGCAACGGCGATTTTAACTCTTTTTAGGCATTATGTATTTTAAAATGGATTTTAACTCTATGTAGGTATTATGTATTTTAATAAGGGTTTTAACTCTTTTTAGGCATTATGTGTTTTAAAAAGGATTGAAACACTTTTTAGGCATATATGTATTTTTAATACGAATTTTAATTTTTTTAAGCGTTATGTATTTTAAAACGGATTTTAAACTCTTCTTAGACATTATGTAGGCCTACATGTATTTCTAAACTGATGCCAGACAAAGTGTACTACGCGCAATTTACCGAAAACATTGGCAAGATCATGAAACACTGAAGACCTTGGCTTAACCCTATGACGCACACCTTCCTGGCCAACACATTTAGCACACCTGGGGTAAAATTGACCCCACCGACAACACGGGTGGATTTTATGCCATTTTAATAGAAATTCGAAATGAATGCTCCAAGTTTAGGTCGGACAGAGTGCGTGCACTTACGGAAAATGTTTGAATCATGATACAATGTTAGATTCAATGTACGAAACAAAAAATTGTTTGTTGTAACCTAAGTATTCGACACCACAGTGATCGTTCTAATGCTTGAAATGAAGTTCTTGTGATGTCTGTGATAACTATGTATGTATGTATGTATATATGTATGTATGCATGTATGTATGTATGAATGTATGTATGCTTGTATGTATGTATTTATATATGTATGTATGTATACATGTGTGTATGTATGTATGTATGTGTGTATTTGTGTATGTAACGTAGCCTGGTTTATGTTATAGTCAATGTTACAGCCTGGGGTCAGATTGACCCCAGGTGTGCTAAATATGCCCGAGTGTCATTCTTATTTTTGTATCATTGTACCTAGAATTCCAAACTCTTCGAATTTTTCCGTGTATGTAGAGGGATGAATTGCTGAGGAATTTGAATTATTTCAGATTTTTACTATTTGTATCAACGCAGCTATTCAAGTAAATTCCATCGATGGGGTCAAATTGACCCCAGGTGTGCGTCATAGGGTTAAATCCATCGACATAATTACATTGGATCTAGGCTATAATAGGCCTAGGCCTACGTCGATGCTTAAATCCGCAGAAGCCGTCAAAAACTCCGCAAAGTAGTCAACGATTTAGATAATTAAAGCGTACTTTTGCGGTAATTAACACGCGGGATCATGCAATCTTTGATTTGAAATTTAAAAAATCGAAAATTGAAAGTTCCAGAAAAGCAGATGACGTTTCCTTGTAGCCTACCACCGGAATCGGAAAGTAAGCGCTTAAGGTATCCCTAATGCTCTTTACCTGTGCAAATTTTCTGTTCGTGCGATCTGAGTAGGCCTAAACCTGTAATTCTAGCGTCATTTAAATAATGCTTAGTTCTAAGTGCAGTTTTTCATTTAACACAAAATGTAATTTAGTTGAAGAATAATTATGTGCTGCCATTATTATAGCCTAAGTCATTGTCCGAGTAGGCCTAAACAATGAACGTCTCGGAGGTTTTTTCGAAGATTTACATTACATTACATTAAATGTAATGTAATGTAACGGAATGTGTTCCAGGTCTGACAATAAATTTTATTGTCAGACCTGGAACACACCCGAAGCGGTTTAGTTCACAACCAATGCAGCTCGTCATTACAGTGTTAAGCGCTGCTTTTTAGATGTGCCCGTACGATTGCGATTACACGACTTTATCAGGTGCAGCATACTTGCCTACTTACTTGCTTAGGTGATAATCAATGATGAATCACAAGCTGGTTGAATATATCGTCCATGGCCAGAGATTCCTCTTCCGGTGTTGTTTCTATGTGATATGTCTTTTTCGTTCATTCAGCCGAAGCAACGACCTCTAATAGTAGAGGCCAAGTAAGTAAGTAAGTAAGTAAAACAGTCGTTTGTTATACCACAGTATAAATAATTATTTATACTGTGGTTATACTCATCGACCTAAGTCGATGGTTATACTACACTAAATAACACAGACAGCAGGATGTGAGTAATAAAATATAATAATAATATGATAATAATAATAGTAAGTTAGTGAGTATAATGACAAATTAAGTTATAGCCTAGAGCTTGTGTTGACGATATACCTGCTGTTAACTTATTACCAGAACAGATTAAGAAACAGAAAATAGATGCAAATTGTCGGTCGAGCATGCTTGCTTTACTATATATATACATATATATTCGTTTATTGAGAAAAACAATCTGACAAAAACGCAGAAATGCTAACATGAGTGATAATGAATAATTAAAGTTCATTAGAAAGAAAGTCTTAGAATAAACTAGTAAATATTTTTATATAATGATCTGGGAATAAATTGAGAGAACATTGACAGTTTCGCTCAACGCTGGGTACAGCACCTCTGAAGGCACCTATGCATAGATAGTCTTAGTCTGCTCAGAGCCTTAATTCTGTACAAGGTTCTTGTTTTCTATATTGTTCCTGGCACGTGTTTCTCTGTCAGGCTCTCATTCATAATGAATACCGTAGTGTGTGTGTGTGTGTGTGAACATTTATATTGCTCCTCTGTAAAATATGCACTGGCGTGGGCTGCATCCCATGTGTCTGTGTTCAAAGGTCCCTGGATCCGGCCCGCGGGCCGCCAGTTGCCCACCCCTGATTTAAAGAACCCATGTATGGACCATGCTCGCCTGAGATTTAAATCTCTTACTATATAAGCCACCATTGGGAAGCAAACTGCGGCTGGATGCTCTCTAACACAGACACATGGGACGCCCACGCTCTAACCACTGATGTAGCTAACTGGGCGTCTTTGAGGGACACTATGTAAGTTCTGTGAGTGAATGAATCTTATTTTCTTTTTTATTGAGTGTGTTAGTTAAGTGTTAGTTAAGTTATGTTAGTAATTTTGTTTAATAATTTAGCCATTTTCTGGTCATCAAAGTTTTTGTGTAATCACAAGAACCGGCTGTCATGCATTATTTTTCTGTTATTCACAATTATTAGGTGGCCCTATTAGCGGGATTCTTCATCCCTTCTGGGTCTCCTCCTTGGTATCCACAACTGATGTAATTTACTGTGTTTATTGTGCTATAATTGTACTATGCTGGATCAGGAAATAAACTGATTTGACTTGATTTGATGTGTAGGGCTTTCTGCCTAGATTAGTGATTGGTCACTTTGGGACTGTGATCTGTTTGTGTTCATGAGTCATGCCTCAAGGCCTTGTTCAGCAAAATTGCTTGACCTTTTTTGTTCTTCCCACCCAGTCACCTTTGACCCAATTTCAAGTTTTCACCTTGATTAAATATCTGGTGAAATTGTTTTAGTTGTCTTTTTTCAGGCATAGAGCAGGCATTGATCATGAATGCAGTGGTGCTTTTCAAGTTCTTAGATTAGTGTAGATAAACTTATCACTCTTTTGTCCTTCATTCCTTGACTTTTCTTGTGCGTTGTCCCAGTTTTGCACATTTGTTGTTTAAACCATACTATACTGAAGTTGATATTTGTCATTGCAGGTGTGCAAGACCTACCTGTGGAAATACTAGAAATGATCCTAATGAAGACGTTTTGGTTCTTGTGAGGGTGGCACTCGACGAAAGTACAACCCGTTTCAAAGCAGTTGCTGCCAACTCAGATGCTCAGGCTTGCCGTGTTGCTTGGTTGAAACAACAGGCTGTTTACCTTAGAGAACAAGTGGGATTTTGACATGGATTTGAAGGGGTCCACTGAGTCAGACGATCGAATAGCAAAAGACCATTCCAGCATCGATGACCGGCAGCCGAGAAAGCACGATCGCCGAACCACATCCTCATCCTCCGCACACAGAAGACTTAGCACACACTCTTCGCATCACGCACGCAGGTCTTCAAGCAAGAAATTTCTTCTCTGTTCCCTCAATATGCGTTCCCTGCTGAACCCCAAAACTCAATTACTTTTAAGTGATTTTGCCTCCTGCTCTCATCCACCTGACCTAGTTGCCCTTCAAGAATCCCGGATATGCACTTCGTCTTCTAACCCCTCTGATTCCATCCCTCCTGGATACTCCCTGCAAAGCTGTCCTCGCACGACCTCCTCAAAGTCTGCAAAAATCTCTGGTGGCGGCACCGCCTTTTATGTCCTACTGAGGTCCTCCTGAGTAGGGCATAAAATACGTACAGGATCCCAAGCCACTTGGACAAAGGCTCTAGAGAATTCTGTGTAGCATGAGAATGGCTATTTCTTTCTAATAAGCTATTCCCCAGCAATCTTATATATACATAACGTGTTCTATTAAAATTTAAACTTCATAATATTGTCACTCTTATTACAACTGTAATTATGTTACTGTGGCGGACATGCCACAAGACAGAGTGAAGGCTGCATGATCTATAAATAGCTTATTAATATTGATTTTCTGTTATACGGCGTCGCGCCTCTGAATCGCTAGATGGCGTTTAATCAGCGATCGATTCGAGTTTTAATAAATATAATTAAATTATACGCTCGCTTAATTTTGGCTATTTTATCGTTTTAATCTATCAATTAAATAAAAGTACATCTTCCCACGTCCTATAGTTGATGACTAAAGATAGGCATCGCCTAAATTAAGCCTTAGAAGCTCTATCTCTTAGACACCTACCTTTTGTTAAGAACTTTGGTAAGGACGCATTTATAAGCGTTGAGAGCTACAGCATACATGGTCGATAGATGAATATAGGCTGCCTCATGGTGCATCGCTTATATCGTGAAGTGGTCGTACTGCTTCACACATAGTAGAGTGGTTGTGCACTGCTCTACACATAGCGACACGGTTCTTTAGTGTCGTTGGTTACGGGAAAGTTACGGGCGCCACCGCGTCCAAAATAAGACAAGACTAATCCGTGCGCTCCCGTGTGACAGCCGCTCACATGGTCTGGCCAATGCCGGCTATCGCTGATCTGACGGGGTAGGGCCCATCACGTTGTTGATCGCGAGCCGGTCCGAGCTTTGATCGTGGGAAGCTGATCGGGGAAAGACCGATCGTGAGATAAAGGCTCACAGGTCTAATACGGGGAAGGTGTCACCCCGTTGGTGTCGATCGGAAAGTACGCGCAAATACCGACAGGTCTGTAACGAAAAATCAAAGTCCGTTTCCGCGTAAAGTTCGGAGTACGTGAGTTACGGGAAAATCAGTTAACGGCGAGTGAAATATCAAAGCCCGATTTCGCGTAAAGTGCGGAGATCGGGGAGAGACGGGAAAATCAGTTAACGAAAAAGTGCGTAAATACGGGGAAAATTCCCCGCTGGCCAGGTTCGATCAGATACGGGGAGGGTGACCCCGTTGGTGACAGATAAATACGGGGAAAGCTCCCCGGCGTTACCGTTCGATAAATGCTGCACACCAGTGTGGTAAAGTACGGGGAAGATGGTGACCCCGTTGATACCGTTCGTAAAACAATTGCGGATCTACCCGCATATTCTTTTCAACTTGCGGGTCTACCGCACCTTTTCTACTTACGAGACTTACCGAAATATCTCTGTTCGCGGTTTCCCCGCGGATTATCTTTCTTTTGCTACCTAGCGTCGGTTATAGTTAGGCTATTTCTTAGTTTTTCGAGAAATGACCGGGGACAGCTGAATTCTGAATTTACCATGTTACCGGAAAATGACTCAGATCTGCGACCAATAGCCTACTCGAGCAAAATATTTATACTGGCCTTGGAGCGCGTTGTTATATCAGCATATTAATATTACTTTTTTCGGAGTTCTTTTATGATGGGCGCTATATAAATTGACCGATGCAAATCGATTGTCTGTCTGTGTTTTGTGTATATATAGAGCCTGCTGATCGGTCTGCTCTACAATCGACCTTCAGATCCGATTGACTTCATGAAGCACTGTCTCTGCGTCGCCAAAGACCTCGGCAACGCTCCGATCAAACAGTCCACTTTCATGATGTGGGACGACGCCGAAGGTAGGACAAATTACCATAATCATCGAAAACAAACCAAACGTGTACAGAGGCGGCGCCAGACATTTTTTTAACCTGGACATAGCTAGGGCAGTCATACAAGTAACCAGTGCAGGGGCAGTTTATGCCCGAATAAATGTTCGGCAGGGCAAAAATTCTGGCCGGGCAACGACCAGGGCAAAGGCTTTTTACCAGGGCATTTGTCCTGGCTTGCCCTGGCGTAGTGCCGCCACTGGTGTAGTGCCGCCACTGGCGTAGTGCCGCCACTGGGTGTACGTAAGCTGTCAAAAGGAGCTGCATGCATGGAGGGTCGAAATATTTACAGATTATCAAAGTAGCCTACACAAAGAACGCAAGTCAAAATCCAATGGTGTTAATATGTTGCACACGAGACAAATGACGAGTGACGACTTGTAAGTAGGACTGTCAACGAGTTCCCGAATACCCGGGCACCCGTTCGTAGGGTCACGCCCGGGCCCTTAAATCGTCAGGTAATTTTACTTTCTTGACCCCTCCAATAGCTCCTCAGTAACATAGCTGAGGGGTTAGAAAAGAACAGCTGAGGTTGAACCACCTCTGACAACTAAAACGCTGTATGCTATATGTATATATGTATGTATGTATGTATGTATGTGTGTGTGTATGCATGTATGTATGTATGTATGTATGTATGTATGTATGTATGTGTGTGTATGTATGTATGTATGTATGTATGTATGTATGTATGTATGTATGTATGTATGGCTTTCCTATAGCTATGACTCAGTAACCTACCGAGTTTCAATGAATTTTTGGGGTGACATCCTTCACAACCAGGGTGAGAATTGCCGGGGGTTTGGGGGTTCAACCCCTCGTCATTCTTAGTACCCCATTGTTACGTCTTAATTTCACACCCCAATTCCACATGAATCACAGTCTGACCCCCTCCCTGCTTTTTCTACAATTCTCATATACTGACCAGAGCTCTTTTGCACATCGTAGCCTAGATATTCGCAAGAACGATTTTATATTTGTTTCTTTTCAGAGTCTGAAGCTGATGTCAACGATTACTTTAACTCTGGTGGGCCGTCTGTGGCCACCTTAGTAGGAACCGAAAGCAAGACCGCTTTCGCAGTCTTCAACAGGTGATCGACGATGGTCTCGTCACAGGCAACACTCACCGCCCGAACATCTGATCATCATCAGCTGGGAAGAAGGGGCATCCGGAAAATTTCAGCAACGGCGATTTTAACTCTTTTTAGGCATTATGTATTTTAATAAGGATTTAAACTCTTTAAGGCATTGTGTATTTTGCAAAGGATTTAAACTCATTTTTGGGAATTATGTATTTTTAATACGAATTTTAACTTTTTAGGCATTATGTATTTTAAAACGGACTTTTAACTCTTTTTAGGCATTAGGGCCTAGGCTAATAATGTATTTCTAAACTGATGCCGGACAAAATGTACTACGCGCAATTTATCGAAAACATTGGCAAGATCAGGAAACGGTGAAGACCTTGGCTTAAATCCGCAGAAGCCGTTAAAAATTCCGCAAAAGTAGTCAACAATTTAGAGAATTAACGCGAACTTTGCGGTAATTAACGAACGGGATAATGCAATCTTGATTTGAAATTTACAATATCGAAAATGTAAAGTTCCAGAAAAGCGGAATGACGTTTCCTTGTAGGCTAGGCTACCACCGGAATCTAAAAGTAAGCGCCAAAGGCATCCCTAATGGTCTTTACCTGTCCAAATTTTCTGTTCGTGCGATCTGAGTAGGCCCTAAACCTGTAATTCTAGCGTCATTTGAATAATGCTTAATTCTAAGTGCAGTTTTTCATTTAACATAAAGAGTATCAGTAATTTTATTGAAGAATATGGTGCCATTATTATAAGTCATTGTCCGAGTAGGCCTAAACAAATAAAACAATGAACGTCTCAGAGGTTGTATTCTCATACCTGGAACACACTCGAAGCGTTTTGGTTCACAACCAAAGCGCAGCTCGTCAGTATACAGTGTTAAGCGCTACTGTTTTAAAGATGTGCCCGTACGATTGCGATTACACGAGTTTATCAGCTGCAGCGTTCATGCCTACTTACTTGCTTAGGTGATAATCAATGGTGAATCACAAACAGATTGAATATATCGTCCATGGCCAGAGATTCTTCTTCCGGTGTTGTTTCTATGTGATATGTCTTTTTCGTTCATTCACGGGAAGCAGAGACCAAGTAAGTAAGTAAGTAAAACAGTCGTTTGTTATACCAAAGATGTTAGAGCCGTAGGCTAAGATATGACACTCCATGCATCTGAATGTACACCTCACCTACCTTGGGATGTGTGGCGCCACCAACCGAATGGCTGACCACTCACGTTATCAACACTGACAACACAATGTCATGTCTTCGAAGCGAGGAGGGAATGTTGTGCTGCAATTAGTTGTAGCATAAGGACGTACAATTCTCAAAATATTTCACTATTTAGATTTCCGAAAGATGCCGCAAGGTATGTATAAAGTAACCTTTAAATTGTTTTAATAAATGTTTGACGACTGCTGTCGGTGATATAGGCTACTTGACACACTTCTCAGGACTCGGTCCGCACACTTCTCGGTCTGCTCGAATAAAATTATTATTGGTAAACCATTTTTCGGAAGCTATAAAAATACTAACAAAACTCCAGGGTGAAACTTTGCGTTGCTAGAGTGATGTTTGTACAGTGATCAAATGCTTAATTCTGATGCAAGCTTAAAATGTAACTTTATGTTCCAATTTTGGACACAGCATCGTTGTTTGGCAGTGGATTGTTATGCCTAATTATTATCAGGACCGGATTTGGGCATGGTCAACATGGGCGCCAGCTCAGAGGCCACCACCACTTAGGGGCCCCACAGTTGCAATTATATTTTTTTGTGTCCCTTCACTGCATGTGTCATCTGACAGGCAAAGAGATTCTAAGATTGACTAGTAACTTCTCAGTGGTAGGCTTCTGATTCTGATTGACCAATTTTGACCATTGTACTAAATAATCATAATTTTGAGGTGTGGGTTGTCTGTGTTGGAGACTGTAAAGGCACCATATTGGGCACCCACGTGCCACACCACGCTAAATTCAGTCAGAGCTGCTAATGTGGCACGGTGGCTGACTGGTTAGAGCGGTTAACCTGTAACGTGGAGAATACGGGTTCGATCCTCATCCAGGCGGTTACTGTGTATAGGCCTACATACGGACCGTGAGCAAGTCCTTCGCGCACAATTGCTCTGCTTCATCGTCTGCTAACCTGGCTATACATAAATAAATTTGCTTATAACATGCACTGCAAAATTCTATGATACGAATTGCTTAGTTATATGCTGTTATTGTTTTATTATGTGAGAACAGGTGTAAGAAGTGGAGAGTTAACAAAGGGCGTTCAGATCTGGACTGTACAAGCGTTGAAGTGGACACACAACTTTTATCTTCATGTGACCTGGATTTCAACAGATTTGACAATGACGATATATCCAGAAGCACGTTGGAAAAAAATTCTCTATGCAGTCCTGGTTTAATCGAGATGTTAACAAGAACTTATATTTCTTCTCTGCACATAAATTTGGGGATCATAAATATTATAATTATGTTAATATGTAAATATGTTTTTGAATTATATAAACTGTGAATGAACCTTTGGTCATGGAAATGGACTTCTGAGTCGTAATTGTTTCTTTACTAATGATTAAGGTAATAAATATTATGTGAAACTGTGTAATACTGGTCAGCTGCATGCATGTAGTTCAATGTTAATATGTAAATATGTATATTTGAATTATGTAATACAATACAATAGAAATTTATAACGCGCTTTAACAAGACAAGTCTGCACGAGAGCGCGTTGCGCTGTGTTCTTAGCCATAGTGTATATGAACTGAATGATCTTTATTTGCAATGAAAATATATTATTTTTATTTTCCTCTAGTAATTCTAGCCAATCAGTTACACTACGGGTTAATTGAAGCATTCATACTGCACCCCTCAAAGCTATCTAATCAGAGGTGCATCTAGTCCAGCCTCAGCAAAAGAACAATTTTCAAGTGCTTGTGAAGGGTCCTGCAAAGTCCGTGATTGAACAAATTATATATTAATGTATTTTAGTTTAGTTCGTGCCTTCTCTGTGGCTGGTCCCTTGACCTGGAATGGGCCCCTCTGACACTCCGCTTCCTTTCTATAATCCATTCTCAGGCATTCCTCTCTCAACTTTAATTGGTCCTATTCGGCCGTGCTGGGGTTGGGAGCGCTCTGAGTAGTTCCCTTGAAGAGGCGCTATACAAATTCAAGTAATGAATGAATGGATTGCAAAGATGCGCAGATCTATTGGTAGGCTATGCCTTTCGAGATGGATGGTGCAGCAACCACTAAGGGCACGACGTAGCGTTTGCATTGTCGAAGTGCCCGTAAATGCAGCACGCATTATAAGCATAAAACTTATAATAAAACACATTACTATATAATTTGTATTCATTATTACTATAATATTTAATATACTGTTTAAATGTGTTAGTTTAAGGCTGCTACTGTAACAGTTATCCAGTATTTGATGTGCCGCGTCTATCGTTGCTAAGAAGTTGGTCAGCCAGTCACTAGAGGCGCCACGGGTTTGTGTACTTTGACCACCACCCAAACCGAATACACAGGGAAGATAGGAAGTGTCATATCTTAGCCTACGGCTCTAACATCTTTGGTTATACTACACTAAATAACACAGACAGCAGGATGGGAGTAATATAATATAATAATAATAATAATAGTAAGTTAGTGAGTATAATGGCAAATTAAGTTATAGTCTAGAGCTTGTGTTGACGATACACGTGCTGTTAACTTATTACCAGAGCAGATTAAGAAACAGAAAATAGATGCAAATTGTCGGCCGAGCATGCTTGTTTTACTGAACCAGACTTCAACAGTTTCGTTCAACAAGAGTACAGCACCTCTGAAGACACCTATTGGCATAGATAGTCTTAGTCTGCTCAGATCCTTAATTCTGTACAAGATTCTTGTTTTTTTATTGTTCCTGGCACGTGTTCCTTTGGCCGGCACTCATTCATTTATTGAACACCGTGTGTGTGTGTGTGTGTGTGTGTGTGTGTGTGTGTGTGTGTGAGTGTGTGTGTGTGTGTGTGTGTGTGTGTGTGTGTGTGTGTGTGTGTGTGTGTGTGTGTGTGTGTGTGTGTGTGTGTGTGTGTGTGTGTGTGTGAACATTTATATTGCTCCTCTGAGGGATGGATTAGGTAGGTCATGACTTGGACGTGATGTATTAGAAAAAGGCTAAATCGAAATTGAACAAATTCTCTTAGATTTTGTGCTGCAATGGACTGATCATAAATTTGTTTTGAAAATTTTCTTTCCAGTGTACAAGTTCCTTAAAGCACAACCACGAGACGAAGGCAAAGAGTTGGAAATCTGCTTGTGATTCCTTTTTGCTGTTTGTCGGCGGAACTTTGTCCTTTAGATTCTACGGCTCAAGCGTATAGCAGATAAGCTGACTTGATCAGAGAAGAAAGTGCTGTGCGATATCTGCAAGAATTACTGCAGAGCACTTGGGTCTTGCAATGAAGGTTTTCAAATAGAGAATGGACCAACCAAAAGAAGTCAAAGACAATGGTAAATAAACTTGCAACTTTGATGACTCCCATGAAACATAAGATTGCTGTTTTAACCCTGGGTTATGACTTTAGTGGCGTAGATTGGGCATGCATCTGTGTGATCCTGTAACTAGAGACTGCATACACCTTTCACAAGCATTTGAAAACTATTCTTTATTGCCAGAGTTGGGCTGGGAACACCTGTGAGTAGGTACATGACTGTATGACCTCAACCCTGCTTGTTTTTTTCACTTTGCCGGCAAGGGATGATCGAAATTTCATACCTAGAGTACTTTATGGTGTATTAGGCTAAACAATCATTTTCTTTAGCAATAGGTCTGTATCATTAATACATTCCTTACCCTCTTATCTATTTGACTATTATTTTTGTCTAATCGATATCTAAACTGTTGATTTTGTAATCTTGTTTGCGTTTGTGTGAACGAGTTTGTGAAATAAAGGAATGGTAGTAGTAGTTTTGCAATGAATTGATCGGGTGAAATCTTTCACCGCTGCCTGATTGAATGGACGCAACACCATTTAAAGAACCCATGTATGGACCATGCTCGCCTGAGATTTAAATCTCTTAAATAAGCCACCATTGGGAAGCAAACTGTGACCGCATGGTCTCTAACACAGACACCTGGGACGCAGCCCACGCTCTAACCACTGATGTAGCTAACTGGGCGTCTTTGAGGAACCCTATGTAAGTTCTGTGAGTGAATGAATGTGTAGGGCTTTCTGCCTAGATTAGTGATTGATTTGTCACTGGGACTGTGATCTATTCGTGTTCATGAGTCATGCCTCAAGACCTTGTGTCAGTAAAATTTCTTGACAACTGACAAAACTTTTATTTCCAAAGCAACAATGCATATAACAGTTCCAATAACACATAGTACATTTCAGTGCACTGGCTAGGGAATAGGGGAGACCCAAAAGGGGCAGAAGCCCCGCTTAACTAGGGACACCCCATTTACTAGAATCGACGATGGCTGAATAGTCAGTAGTTAACTAGTTGATAACATTCACTTTTCTAAAGATTAATATGTAAGCTCACAAAATGAAACAATTCCAAACAAAAAATCATCATTCTTTCAACCTTGTTTTAAGTAATTCCTCCACAAGTTCTTAAACTGGATAAACGTAAGTGCATTCTGTATTTTTCTTGGTACAGCATTCCAAATTTTCGGACCGTTACAGCAGATAGAAAATCTGCGATAATTTGTTCGTGCATATGACACACATAAACCACCTTTTTGTTCTTCCCAGCCAGTCACCTTTAACTCAATTTCAAATTCTCACCTTGATTAAATTTTTGTCTGTGCCACACAAAAGCCGCATCAGCTTGGGCACTGGCACTGTATAAAATCATACCCAAAGGGGCTGTATTGTCAGTTTTAGAACAGGTCAGAATCCGGGTCATGAGGTCAGGCCAGTGTGTTACTAAGGTGACGAATGGTTGCTATGAAACTGAATCTGCCGTTGATGTTCGTTATATGCAGGTGCAAGACCTACTTCTGGAAATATTAGAAATGATCCTAATGAAGACGTTTTGGTTCTTGTGAGGGTGGCACTCGATGAAAGTACAACCCATCTCAAAGCAGATGGGCTGATCGAAACGACAGGCTGTTTACCTTAGAGAACAAGTGAGATTTTGACATGGATTTGACGGAGTCCTCTGAGTCGGCCGATCAAATAGCAGGAAGGCCATTCCAGCATCGATGACCAGCAGCCGAGAAAGCACAATCGCCTCATCCTCTGCACACAGAAGACTTAGCACACACTCTTCGCATCACGCATGCAGGTCTTCAAGCAAGAAATTTCTTCTCTGTTACCTCAAAATCAGGTCTCTGCTAAACCCCCAAAACTCCATTACTTTAAGTGATCTTGCCTCCTGCTCTCGTCCACTTGATCTCATTGCCCTTCAAGAAACCTGGATTCCATCCCTCCTGGCTACTCACTGCAAAGCGGTCTTCGCATGACCTCCTCAAAGTCTGCAAAAATCTCTGGTGGCGGGACTGCCTTTTATGTCCTACTGTCGTCCTCCTGATCATGCTTTCTCAGAAATTTTGATCTCTACTTCATGTTTTCCAATCCCCATCTCTTTGACTTCACTCAGCCTGGCACAGTACTTGTCACATCCTCCTCCGAGTCCTCAAGAGGGTGGTGACATCGCGCAAACCGGCCGTCATCTTCGACTCTCCACCATAACTTCCGCTCCTTCGAATGTGCATATGCAACTCTCTAGACTCTTCTCGGACCTACTCATGGTCTTCAACATCTATTGTCTTCCTACCTAGTCTACTTACTCCTCAGCTGCCATAATTATATAATTATGAGACGGGCATAAAGCACTATAGAAAGCTATGACAATGGACTGATGATAATGTAGGCTTAATAGATGTAGTAGACCGCATAGCAAGGGGAGGCGGCATTCTGCGTGTGTTCAGAGGCTGTGAGCTACGTACAGGATCCAAAGCGACTTGGACAAAGGCTCTAGAGAATTCTGTGTAGCTTGATTAATAATCGGTATGTAGTTTTATGATACATGTAATGATCTAAGAGAATGTCTATTTCTTCCTCGTTAGTTATTCCTCAGCAATCTTACATATACATGACGTGTTATATTAAAATTCATAATATTGTTACTCTTATTACAACTGTAATTTTGTTACTGCATATTTAAACTGTTTATTATGTATGAACACAATACATACTGTGTCAAGTATTATTAAATAATATTGTTCTTCTTGTTGATACCAAAAACATTTTGAATGTAATAGTTTGAGTATGATCAAAATTGTGTAAGCAAACACTTGTGGACTGTTACAGGGCTGCAAACCAGTTTGAGCAATACTTGATCTATACAGTATTAATATCAAGATATTGTTGTATACTGCCGTTAATCTACTTTTCGAAGCTAACTGTTACCATGGTGAAATTGTGGTGTATACCTTGAATCACATCAAAATTTTAATACATTTACAATTAGTTACACTGTAATTTGTACAATGAAGAACTGTGGTTTGTACAACTAGAATATTGTAAATGCGAGGTTGATATGCATGGATTTTAATAAAATTACGTTGAAAGGATTGGTTGTTTTATTGCATTTTAATGCTTTAACAATAAGTTGCATTTATTTTCTTAGCCTCAGCATATGAGTGGGTGGCCGGTCCTCTCCCTTGTTGTCCGAGCTTCCCACGGACTGTATGGTCAGTGTACTCATTATAGCCGAGTTGTCAATGGGTGCACGGTGGAGCAGAAATCATTAACCAAATTTCTGCCCTGGTGCGGATTTGCGTGACCTCTCTTCTGACAGTCCAGCACACTAACCACTATACTACCAAGATCAACGAGTGAAGCCTATATATAATTAAAAAACTTTAGTGTCTCGGAGTTAATAGAAATATTATCCGTTATTTATATTTATCTATTCAAAGCGCTTATTACATGTGCCAGGTCAGTAGACTTGAATCTGAGCAGTGATGGCAGGCTGAAAGATGTCTTGGTCTTTTTAGTAACACAACTGCCTAGCTAACCTCGACATTAAGTGCATATAACGACCCACACGTGGCCCATTGCTTTATTAAATAACAATGGAGCAACAGGTCTTGTACCCGCCCAGAATGTTCTCAGGTACCCAGACCATATTTTACCACACTCCTGACCTTCAACTAACACACAGTGCTAAATTCAGAGAATTTTATAATGTTTTTGCAAAGCCCATTGCCAAGTCAGTAGAGAAGACAAACTGAAGCGATCGTCCAAGAAACACCCTCCAAGACATCTGTCCTTATTCTAAAAACTGTCACAAGTTCTCAAGGTAGGCGCCGTGACCGTCTCAGTATCGTCCGGCACGTTCAACGCTTCGTGACTTGTTCATCTTTGGGGAACGACTCCGACTGCGGGACGACTTACGGCGGTGGTCACGCTTCTTGCGATCCGGAGTGCGAGACCGTGACCTGCAAATCAATAAATTGACCACACAAGATGTTATTTGCATGATTCAGTAGTTTTGCCAGTACAAAAAGGTAACACA
Source organism: Aporrectodea caliginosa (assembly GCA_020284085.1). NCBI lineage: Eukaryota > Metazoa > Annelida > Clitellata > Crassiclitellata > Lumbricidae > Aporrectodea > Aporrectodea caliginosa. The sequence continues at coordinate 1,057,693 of JACEVL010000772.1, forward strand.
TTCAAGACAAAAAGGTACTGGATTGAAAACAATAATGGATTGGATTGAAAACAAAAAAGGAATGGATTGAAAACAATGGTATAAGGTATAAGATTCCAACTAACAAGGTACTGGATTCAAAAACAATGGATTGGATTCAAACAAGGGAATGGATTCGAAACAAAAAAGTACTTGATTTAAGACAAAAGGTACTGGATTTTAAAAAATAAGGTACTAGATTCAAAACAGGAAATTATTGGATTACACAAAATATCTAGTTCACTTACAGAATTTGCAATTCTGGTTTATGCCAGTAATGAGCAATTTACATAGTTCATTAGTTGTGCAAATCAGTTCTGTCTAATAATTTAGTTAAATTTGAGAATTCAAACCATTTCAGTTCATAAACTTAACTCAGAATTCACCCATTAAAAACCCACAATATCTGCACATAACACAATACGATGATAAAAAAGCATTAATTTCTATTTATTAATATAATTTACATATATTGCACCACTGTAATAATCAGAGTTGCTCTCCTCCCTTTCTAGCCTAATTAAGTTCAATGTCATTAGGAAAAATCATCAGTAAGCAGAACAGTGTACAGAAAGAGGCACCAGCGGCAGGCCCACGCACACACGTAAACCCTACCACTGGCTTCCCTTCCACTAGCGTGCAACTGCATTTCCTATCAGCACTGCATACGTCGCCAGGTGCTATCAATTAACGGTTTAAAAGTTCAGACAATAAAATACAATTTTTTGGAAAAGCTTAGGAAAATGACAGCTGGGGGGAAAATGTTCCACTAACCGTTTGCCATGGCTTGAATGTCCGTACAGCTTTCTCCGAAGTTCACGAGATATTGGCTTAAGGTGCATGAAGTTGCAGAATCCAGCTCTTGTGCATTCCCTAGAAACCAGAACAATTACTTAATCAATCAATTCAGCAATCACTTGATCAATCCAGCAATCAAAACAATAAGGTGGTGGGTCTAAAGTAAACAGATGCAGGATTCAATTTAATAAAGCACTACATTCAAAACGACAGAGCACTAGATTCAAAACAAAAAGGTACACTGGATTAAAATCAAAAAGGTACACTGGATTAAAAACAAAAAGGTATACTTGATTCAAAACAAAAAGGTACACTGGATTCAAAACAAAAAGGTACACTGGATTCAAAACAGAGGTACTGGATTAAAAACAAAAAGGTACAGGATTAAAAACAAAAAGAAGCTGAATAATAAACAATCATGAACAATGGATTAAAAACAAAAAGGAATACGAATAAAGAATTCCAATTGCAAAGGCTCTGGATAAGAAGTACTGGTTTAATATTCAACCAGTACTCGATGATTCGGTACTCACCCCATCTCATACTGACGGCAGCACGCTTCACGAAAGTCTGTCACTGGCGACAGTTCAGCGTAGACTGGTCGCCCGTTGAACCAACGATTGTTCAATTCATTGACTGCTCTTTCGGCCGTCTCCTCATAACGAAACTGTAAACAAAGTACCTCCAGTTTTCAACTCACTACCCAAAATATTTTATTTAGGAAGTTATCGAAGCACGAAAAAGAACAGTCCCGTGATTATGTTTATCCCTGAAGCAACCATCTGTCTAACTGCCAGCGAGTTTGATATCTTAGCCTCGGCATGGACGAGGTCAGTTGCAATGGAATATTCTGTAATTCTAACTTAGGTTAACTGAACATTAGTTCTAGCCAGGGCGGAAATTTGGTTAGATTTCTGCTCAACCTGCAACAGTTCTATAGGAAGATGGCTGAAGATGGCTATAACCACTATGGAGGAACGGTAGCTGATTGGTTAGAGTGCTCGACCTGTAATGCTGATAGTAAGGGTTCGATCCTCCTCCCCTGAGAAGGCTACTGTTTAAGGACCTTGAGCAAGTCCTTCACTCACAGTTGCTCAGTGCCATCGATCTTCTGTCATACGGTCGTGCATGCACTTTTGAACTTTTGAAGGAGGGCAATATCAAATAAAGAATTTTACTGCTTTGGAAGCAAATTGGTACGCACTTTGACGTAAACGTTCCCGACGAGGTGATCACCGAGGTTGTCACAGATGTTCATCTCTTCGATTTCGCCGTACTAGAAACAAACGCAGATGACAAAACAGATGACACAAATCTGACATGACTATGGTAACTGTACACAGGTCCCTGATCTATCGGATGTTGTTAGGCCTGGAAATGGCTTCAATAAAAGTTTGATTGATTGATATCCTGAAGCAGTCTTCTACAATGGATTGGGGTGTGCAGTGGTCTAGTGGTCAGGGTTCTGGAATGTCAACCAACATGCCAGGGTTCACATCCCTGGCAGAAATTTGTTTCAAGATTTCTGCTCCACCTGTCCCCTAAACAACTCGGATATACTGAGTACACCGATTGTACACTGTCGGTAAGAAGCTCTGATTGGAGAAATGCAATAGAGAAAATGATAGTACCAACCTTTTCCTGCAGTTCTGTGAAAACCTCTTCAAAGAATTCATCAAAATGCTCCTGGGTCTCCACATCTGTCATGCTTGCTATATCAACAGAAATCAAATTATTCAAACAATATGGGCATACTAAATTATGATCAATTCGATTATAAATCATTTGAACTGCACAAAAATCTACAAAGTCACTCCTGAAAAAAATCCCTATCAGGATGTTTTGAACACTAATCAATTGATCTATGTTCTATCAGAAAATACAATAAAAAATTTATTTTTCCTCTTTGATCCCCATGTCAGATATTTCTGTATTTCTGTACGAGATGCTCTATTAGCCAATCAATACAATACATCATACGTGTGTCACGGTGTCCGCTTGGTTAGAGCGCTCAGCCTGTAACGCGAAGAGTATGGTTTCGAGCCACCACTCAGTCGACCGAATTAATTGAATGACTGAATGAAATTGAAAGACTGAACAAATTGAATGACTGAACGAACTGAATGAATTCAATGACTGAACGAACTGAATGACTGAACAAGTTGAATGACTGAATGAATTGGTGACTGAACAAATTGAATGACTGAATGAATTGGTGACTGAACAAATTGAATGACTGAATGAATTGGTGACTGAACAAATTGAATGACTGAATGAATTGGTGACTGAACAAATTGAATGACTGAACGAACTGAATGACTGAACAAATTGAATGACTGAATGAATTGGTGACTGAACAAATTGAATGACTGAACGAACTGAATGACTGAACAAATTGAATGACTGAATGAATTGGTGACTGAACAAATTGAATGCCTGAATGAATTGGTGACTGAACAAATTGAATGACTGAACGAATTGAACCAGGCACAGAATTCTGTACATACAGCTATAAAACGAAGTAAAAATATTAGTATTTCAAATTGATCCATGAAACCCATGAGATCAGAATTGCTTTCGTCACATTTGTGCTACAGCCCAAACATACGTAAACTCGACACCATCCATGACTTTTGTTAATGATGAACAGCAGATGCACAGTTCCCCAACCAATACTGAATAATGTTACACCACTTCCGACTGACTGCCCTTCCAATTACATTGGCAAGATTACATTTGAACAGTGCAGTTATATTTAATAGTCCAAAATCAAAACTTCGACTTAACACTGGTTTTGTGCAGATGGGTCACAATAATTGTAGATTGTAATTAGTAGCTTCTATCGTTTTGGCATCATCGATACAAAAGACTTACTATGCGAACCGTCCGCAGTCAACGGCACATTCTGCGGATTGAGATAGAGGTTCTGCAAAAGAATTGTCTGACTGAAGGTCGGCTTGTTGTGCAGCCGAGAACATTTCTCTCCGTGACGACACGCCCCAATCTTGAAGTAAAACGAGCAGTTCACCCTGACAAAAGTTTAGTTTCAGTTTCCGTTTTATTACGAGCGAAAACTTTTAACGAGTACGAATGCAAGCACTTAATTGCGCTCCTCCTTACTCGCGCGGTGACTTAAAAAGTCTCAGAAAGTGCTGAAATGTGGCTAATAAATCTGCATGTGAATTAAATTAGGTTTATGAAGCAGGTAATCCTGAAAAAACGACAACTTGCGGTTGTCATACTCATTAATAATACGACTGCAGGAGAAGTTAGAGTAACTGGATACCCAAAACTACTTTTAATACACCAATAAAACATTTATGCCAATTCAACCTCGATAAATCTGACAACAAATTTTATTTTAAAGGAGACTGCATTTAATTAGTACGGTTGAACAACGTTACATCATATGTCTATATATAACACAATAACGCCATTTACCTTTTTAAAATTAATTCTGATATTTAATTCCACTTAAAACATTTCAAATTGTATTCACATTGCCTACTTTTGATCAACGTTTTGTCGTTTCTAATCCTGACGCCTGTAATGGAATCTGACGAATAATCAACATCATCTTCGTGCACACGACTACAGTTTTAAAACATTAAAAACCGCTTGTTTCATCTTTAATTGTCGATATTCAGTAATTTGTTCACAATCACAAAACAGGTAACATTTCCTTGCTATCAGTAGCGTGTCCAACAATCATACAGCGCCAGTGACATCAAATAAAATGTTACTTACTTACTTAAGACTAGAACGCCGAAAAACGGTGTTGTACATCCGAACACGGATCAAGATTAAAGAACATTAAAAACTTCATTTTTAGACTTCTTACTTGTCTTTTTCCGTTCCGAATATGGCAGCAAGATATTCCGCCATTTCAAATGTCTATTAATGAAGAAATTTTACAGAATGAAACTCAAAATTCGTCACACACACACTTGGAACTTATGATGGACGCCGATCAAACGATTTCCTTCAGTACTTTCGGTTCTTTCCGGTTAACTTCCGCTTACGTTAGCCGCCAAAAGCGAATGATATTATAGCGCTCTATTTTTTATTCATTAAACTGTCATTTAAAGCGCGCCTAAACTAAAAGAATCCTGCACAAGAGCGCGTAACAGGAAAGTCTAATCATAATAAATCTTGAAGAAATAAGACTAGTATCGTTGCAACTTCTCCCCTATCTTGAGCACTCGGGACTCCTTCCCTCCCACCAGTCTGGTTACAGGGCTTACCACTCAACAGAAACAGCCCTACTCTCCTTGCTTTCTGATATATATTCAGCTGTTGACAAGTCTCAAGTTACTCTTTTGGCTCTCTTTGACGTCTCCGCAGCCTTTGACATGGTCGACCATGAAATTCTACTACAACGGCTTGAGACCTCCTGTGGACTCAAGGGTCCTCCTCTCCTTTGGCTTCGGTCCTACTTGTCTGATCGCACCCAAATGATCATCTCTGGTGACTCCAGGACTCAGTGGGTCCCTGTTATTTTGGGTGTTCCTCAGGGTTCTGTCCTAGGCCCGCTCTTATTCATTTTATACACAGCTAATATTCCCTCTCTTTTCCCTAACCACTCTGCGACTGGCCACCTTTTTGCTGATGATGTCCAAGCTTGTGTCCATGGACCCCCTTCTGCTCAACTCCTTCTCGCTAGTCAAATTGAGGCTCTCTCCCAAGATCTTCATCTCTGGATGTCTTCTAATCGTCTTTCCTTAAACTCTTCTAAAACCCAGCTAATTTGGTTTGGAACTCCTCAGCAGCTCAAAAAACTTGACTATGCATTACTCTCTGAAAGGTTTCCTCGTTTTACCTTTTCGTCTAGTGTCCGAGACCTGGGTGTCACTCTAGACAGTTCTCTAACTTTTACTGAACACATTGCCATGCTTACTCGCTCTTCCTACTTCCAACTAAGGCGTCTCAGGGCTATTCGCAAATCTGTTTCTTCCTCGACCTTTACCTCAATTGTCCACGCTTTCGTCTGCTCTCGAATAGACTACTGTAATTCTCTCCTTGTTGGTCTCCCTAAGGTTCGGCTATCTCCTCTACAGTCAGTACTTAATGCTGCTGCTAGACTGATTGCTCGTCTTCCTCGATTCTCTCACATCTCTACATTCATGGTTGAAGAACTTCACTGGCTCCCTCTATCTGTCCGAATACAATTCAAGGTTCTTATTTTAGTCCTTAACCTCCTCAGTGGATTTGTCCAACTCGTTGGACATTGGGTTCTGGGGCTATAACTCACAAGCTATTTCATCCAATATTGCAGAACCAACTTCCAACGAGTTGGACATAATGTGCCTACATCTGGCGAATGAAAAAGTTTAAACTTTTCAGTGTTGATTCAAAACAAAAATGGCGACGGTTGGAGTAAAAACCTTCTACGGAAAGGCCAAAGGTAAAAAAACATATTTCCTCAGGGGTTACATATATTATTAAAAGCAATCAGCAGTTTTATTACCTAGACATTACTCGTTCTTTTAGTGCAAATTGTAGGCTTTTAACACAATAGGTGTGGGAGATAGGGTTGTCGCAATGCCGTGTCCAACAGGGTGGACTGCGGCACTCAACATCACGCAGAGTCGGAATTTCTTTCCTAGGCCCCTAAGTGTAAATACGTCAGTGTTGTTAGTTAATAATTTACACATTCTGTTGTTTGATCATGCGATAATATTTTACTTCATGGATTGCCAAAAATATTGTTTTCACTGTTGACCAGTGTGCAATGCATTTTTTGTTTTGCTTTGTAGCTAGAGGAATTGATGTACTTGCTAGAATTGAGCAGCAAGATTCTGAAATTTCTGATTTGTCCGACGGCGATGCCGAGGAGTTTCACAAATCGTCGTCATCGTCATCCTCGTCTTCAAGCGAACAAGATAACGACGTTGATTCGGATGATGAAGATGTGCCCCTTTCGACGTTTACTGACCTTAGCAAGAAGTGGACAAAGAAAAGATCATTTTCCCCTAAAATTTCTGATTACGTAGTTGTCGATGATGATCCTCATGCCAGAGCAGAATGGTCTTCGATGGATTATTTTAAGCAGTACATTGACACTGAATTCCTTGAAATGATGTCCTCTTGTACTAATGTCAATTCAACGGTTGCTACTGGTCGAAGTTTGAATACATGTGTTACCGAGATCGAACATTTCTTGGGTGCTAGCATTGTAATGTCAGCGATTCCGTACCCACGAGTCAATATGTTCTGGCAGAACAACTACCGTGTCCAATCGATTGCAGACGTCATCACGCGTAAACGTTTCTTCAAGATCAGATCAAATCTCAAAGTTGTCATAGATTCGGATGTAACAGATGAGGTTAGGAAGGCCGACAGATTTTGGAAAGTTCGTCCGTTACTGGATCGCGTGCGCCGTGGATGTCTTGCTCAGAGTAGATGTCGTGATGTCAGTATCGACGAACAAATGATACCATTCACAGGAGCATCGCCGGCACGACGATATGTTCCGAACAAACCCAACCCAATTGGTTTGAAGAACTTTGTACTAGCAAATCCGCAAGGTTTAGTTCTTGACTTTGTCGTCGATCAAGGAGTTAGTTCTTATCATCCCGTGCCTAATCTAGGTGTTGGTGCTCTGGTAATCGCTCATCTATGCGAAGGACTGACTGCAGGTACTCATGTCTACTGCGATCGATATTTTACGAGCATTTCACTTACAGAATACATGTTACAGAAGGGCGTGTACATCACGGGTACTATCATGAGAAATCGGATTCCTGCTGTTGTTCATCAACTGTCAAATGTTCGAGAATTAGCGAAGCGTGGCAGAGGTGCCTGTGAAATGATCGTCCGCAATGATGGAAGAATTGCGATTGTAACGTGGTTTGATAGAAAACCAATACTCATTGCTTCGGCTGCACATGGCATCGAACAGTTGGACAAATGCCGACGCTGGGACAAACGCACAAAGTCCTACATCGAAGTGGAACGTCCCGAAATTATTAGGCAGTATAATTCGAAAATGGGCGGCGTAGATTTGTGTGACAGGATGCTGAGCTACTACCGAATGAAGACACGAACCCGAAAATGGACAATTCGAACAATTCTGCATTTCTTTGATCTTTGCGTCATCAATTCATGGATACAGTACCGAGAAGACTGCAGGCAACTGAAAACTGCCCGCAAGGACATTCAAGACTCCCTCGCCTTTCGCATGGACATCGGTGAGAAGTTCCTGTCAGCGACTGTTCAAACTGACAGCAGCGACTCGGATGCTCCACCACCACCGACAAAGCGACGTAAATCGAATACACCATCGGAATACAGGCGCTTCTCTGGTGCGAAACATCTTCCGGCCATCGACAACGTCAAGAATGCTGTGCGTTGCAAGAACTCTGGATGCTCAAAAAAAACTAAATTTCATTGCATATCATGTGATGTGCATCTTTGCCTTGTTGCAGATCGTAACTGTTTCCAAGACTACCACACGACCGTGTAGGCTAGTAGGACTGTTTACGATGATTATTGGCATGTGCATACTGTAAATTTATGAATTCAATGAATTTTTCTAATTATTTGTATACTTACTCAACATTTCTACATCTAAACTGCTATTTCTGGTATTCATGAACTACTTGTTTAGTATTTGTCAATTTGATTTGATTTGTAGGCTTTAAGGACCGTTTACGATGATTATCGGCATGAACACACTGTAAATTTATGAATTCAATGAATTTTTTAATTATAATTATTTGTAGTTTATAATTATAGTTATTTCAACATTTCTACAACATTTCTACATCTGAACTGCTATTTTTAGTATTCATGAACTACTTGTATGGATTTGTCCAACTCGTTGGACATTTGATTCTGAGTGTCAATGTCCAATAGGTTGGACATCATTAATTATGCAAAAACTATTATGCAAATGAGCTGAACTTTTTTGTGGGACTTATTTGGGTCCTAGTAAGCCAGAAAATAGTTAAATTATTATTAGTTATGACGCCACTTTTTTCGGCCACTGAGGAGGTTAAGTCTCATCTGGGTCTTGCTCCGAAGTACCTTTGCGACCTCATGCTTCGCCCACTCTCTGCCACTTCGCTGCGTCCTCTCCGATCCTCTGATCGGCTTGACCTTTTTGTTCCTCGTGTCAGGACTGCAATGGCTCAATCCAGATCCTTCGCCTGCATAGGTCCTTCTCTGTGGAATGGACTTCCTCCACCGGTTCGCTCTGCCATCCTTTCTGGTAGTCTCTCCTCATCTTTTTCGAAACTAAAATCCTGCCTTTTCTCTCGGGTTGCTCGCACTGGGAGGCGCTTCTGAAAGGCTTTTGCTGTGAGAAGCGCTTTATAAATAGCCAAATACAATACAATACAAAGTCTTGAGGTTCTTTTGAAGAGCGTTAATGTTGAAGATCTGCGAATATCTTGTAATTGTAATTGTAATTGAACATTTGTATAGCGCCACTCAGAGATTCAGAGGCGCCCCGACCCAGGCTCTAACAAATAAGATAGTCTTCAGGCGTTTCCGAAACAGAGGAAGAGAGAAAGGCTGAGGAGCTCAAGACGCAATTCATGCGGAAGATGGTTCCAAGTAGAGGGGCCGACATAAGCAAAGCTTAATTCTGGGTTGAGCAGTTGCACCATGCATGCGGGGACAACCAAAAGGCCTCTGGCGGCAGAGCGCAGAGCAGAGCGACCAGGGAGTGTAGAAACCGATGTGCATAAGGCCTGAAGGTGTGAAGGAGCTACCCCGAGCAGCAGAGTTAATTGCGCATAAGTGTAAGAATTTTGAATTGAATGCGCTGGGGCACAGGAAGCCAGTGAAGAGTTTCCCGAATGAAGGTAGATATGTGAGAGTACTTTGGGAGACCACAAATAAGGCGGGCGGAGGCGTTAAGAATGGACTGAAGCTTGGAGAGGTTTAGTGAAGAGAGACCGGCAAAGATGGAGTTGCCGAAGTCAACCCTAGTACAGATCAGTGCATGGACGAGAGTGTTGACCGCGTGAGGAGAGAGTGAGTGACGGATGGTGCGAATTTGGCGTAGATGATAAAGGCATGTTCGAGAGATGCGATTGACATGGTCTGAAAATGAGAGAACTGGATCCAGGCTAACGCCCAGATCCCGAACTGAGACAGAGTAGGCCTAGTGGACGTCTGGGAAAGTAGCGCGGAGAAATTCCATGTCAATCTTGGCTAGTTGGGCTCGACCGCCAAGCCAGATGAATTGGGTTTTGTCCGAGTTAAGGCGGAGACGGTTAACTAATTAGAAGACTTGTAGGCCCCTATTGACAGTTTTGTATTTATAGATTTAATAGATTATAAAGATCTGCGAATATTTTGTATTGTATTTATAGAGTAGGCCTATAGAATATTTTGTATTATATTTATAGATTTATAAAGCGACTGTCACAGTGAACACCAATCAGAGGCACTCCGAGTGCGAGAGACCCCGAGTGAAGAGTGGTTGTAATTAAGACAGCCAAAAGAAGCACCGGTTAGGGGCCTAATATCAAAGAACGAGCTGCGGTAAGGAGTTGGTTCCACAGAGAAGGGCTAACGAAGGCAAAAAGCTCGGACTCGCTTAGTCACACGCTTAATTAGACCTACGCAGTGGCGTACCGAGGGGGACAGAGGCCCTCCCTTTCCCCAGCCCTCCCATATCCTCCATCCCCTTAAGGCCTTACTTATTTTCCTGTACCATGACCTGGTAAACATTGCAAGCCTTTACCCTGGTCATTGCCCTGCCGCAAGGCTGCCAGAAAGTTTGCCTGCCGAGAATTTATTTGGGGCATAAATCGCTCCCTGCACTGGTTAGGTCCTACGTACTTGTATGACTGCCCTGGCTATATATACCCTGGTTAAAAACTCTCTGTCGCCGCTTCTCCTGGCCTTACTTGCCAATCGATTTTTGTTTTGACTGAGCGCCTGTGAATAAGCTGGATTCGTGCAACTTCACTTTTTCAGGCGCTACAGGAATCTCGAGATGACGACAACGATTCGAAGATATAAACGAAAATATGCCTGATTTTTTAATACTTGAGGGTGTTAAACAATTTTATTAATCACGTATTAATTAATCAGAAAACTGACAAGAATTAAATTTCTTTGTTCTAAGACATCAATTTCAAGAGAAACTTTAATAATTCAGCGATCTCCAACTCGTCCTCAGCATAAAATCACAAAATCATTGCATCGTGGCTCAAAAAAAACCCAGAAGAGTCACTCTCACGAGTCTCATCTGGCATTTCTTACATGTCCGGCAGTGAAAAACACAAACGTTTAAATCCGCCGTTGTTAAACTGGCTACTGTACGGAAAAGTTGGCAACCACAAAATTTTTTTACACCATCAGTTCTCACATCGTATTGAATTGTATTTATAAATTTATATAGCGCCTCTCGAAGTGCACACCAATCAGAGGCGCTCCCAGTGCAAGAGACACGGAGAAAAGAAAGTGGTCTTGAGACTACGAAAAGAGGCACTTGGCCCAACAGTTGATAAGGAGGAACGTGTCACAGAAGGAAGCTGGTTCCATAGTGCAGGGCCAAAGAAGGCAAAGACTCGTGCTTTAGTCATAGCAGTTCTCGCTCGCGGGACAAACAGATCATGACGGTTTGGTGAGCGTAGCGGGCGAAGTGGCCAAGGCCGGCGGGCGGATAAGGTTCCGAAGGTGAAGAGGCGGCAGACGATCTGGGCAATCAGCTGTCTCCGTGGGAGAAGAAGGAAAGGCAGAGGACGCTGTGAACGGCAGTTGGCTGGACACCAAATTCCAGCGTTACACAATGTCTTTCGTAGCAGAAGTAAAGGTCTTTGGCCAGGCAACCACATCTGACGGAGATCATGGGTTGAGTACTGAGTAGGTAGCATAGGCGCCGACTACTTGGGAGCCTTGGGTGCGAATGCACCCAGACAGAAAGTTCACTTACAGGTACACATAACATGGTTCACTTGAAAATATCGTAAACAGTTACATGTATTTTCAGTTCAAAAGTGTTTCACAAGCCATTTTTCATCATTCTAACCAGAAAATTGTATAAGACATAAGACATAAGACATTTTTATTGTTCCCCAGAATGAATACATACAGTACATGTGTTTATTTTTAACAATGAATAAGAATAACATCACATAGTAAATAATGACAGTAGTTTAAGGGTTCAATAGGCACACCTAAAGGGACAAGTCCCGCTGGGCAGGGGCCTACTTACTAAGTGATTAGTGCAGCAAGATGACAGAAGTTGGTTGTGTTGAGTGGATGTAAGGGACATTGTTTACATATTTATGGACAATTTAACTACAGAACAATAGGGGAGAAAAACACTTTAGTGGAGCAAGAACTCAGACATCATCAACAAGCAGTTGCAAAAAACACACCAAATGAAACCATAAATGAAACAGAAAAAAGAAAAATTAAACAACGTCATCTACAAGCAGTTGCAAAAAACACACCAAATGAAACCATAAATGAAACAGAAAGAAGAAAAATTAAACGTTGTTTAATGTGTGTGCACGCAAGAGATTTTTAAAATGAATGAGGCTCTTAGCAGTACGAATATTGGTTGGTAAGTTATTCCATAATACAGGGCCCTGAAATTTTATTGAAAACTTACGGGCATTAGTTCTTGCAGCTATACTTCTATAATCACTGTTGCTTCTAGTGAGGCCAGGATGCAGTACAGGAGTGAAGTAGGACGAAAAGCAGGAGGGAAGTAGGTTGTTAGTATACTGATACATAAATTCGCAGGTTTGTATAAATTTGATTTGCCTAAGATTTAAAAGTTTATATTCCAGGAAGAGTGGTCCAGTGTGAGAGTAGCCAGGAGATTTTGAGATGACTCTTAAGGCCTTTTTTGTAAAATCTTCAAGCCATTGAGATGTGTATCATAGGTAGAAGACCAAATCAGGTTACAGTATGTGAGGTAAGGATATATAAGAGTATAATAAAGGTCTGTTAATACATATAACGGTAGCAGGTAGGATACCCTTTTTATGATGCCTATGTTTTTTTTAATTTTGTTGCTTATTTCAGTAATGTGTGTTTTCCATTTTAGGTTTTGGTCAATGTGGACTCCTAGGAATTTTGTTGTCAAGACTTCAGGAATGGTTATGTTATCAATAAGCAGTTCATTAGTAGTAGTGGGTATTTGCTTTTTTGTCGAACGAAAAATAATATAATTAGTTTTACTGAGGTTTAGGGATAGTTTATTAGCTTTGAACCAATCACTAGCTGATTTTAGTTCACTATTTGCTAGCTGGAATAGCTGGTCATATGAGGCATGGGACAAGAAAACATTGGAGTCGTCAGCAAATAGGATGTAGTGTAAGATGGAGGAGGAGTTAGGGAGATCATTTATATATATCAAGAACAAGAGAGGCCCAAGAATTGAGCCTTGCGGAACTCCAAACTCGATGAGTTGGAGATTAGATAGCCTGCCATTACATGATACTTTTTGGTATCGATTAGTTAAATAGCTTTTAAACCAATTAAGAGCATTTCCTCTAATGCCATAGTGTTCCAGCTTGGCCAAGAGAATTTTGTGGTCCACCGTGTCAAAGGCCTTGGCTAGGTCAAGAAATATGCCCATAGAGTATTCATTCTTGTCCATGGCCATAGTTATTTTGTCCTGTATGTCAAGCAAGGACATAGAGGTAGAGTGACCGGGTTGGAAGCCATGTTGGAGAGGGTATAACAGGTTTTTTTGTTTTATATACAAGAGTAAGCGATCGTACATTACTTTTTCAAACAATTTCGAGAAGAAAGGCAGTAATGAAATTGGTCTATAATTAGTAACTTCAGTTTTTATACCTTGTTTGTGTATTGGCAAGACCTTGGCGATTTTTGCCTCAGCAGGAACTACTCCATTTTTAAGTGAGCAGTTGATTATCTCAGCTAAAGGGGCGGCCAGAAATTCCAGTACAGGGGATAGTAAATGTGGATTCATGTCATCTGCGCCAGAGCTATGTGTTGATTTAAAAGTCTTATTGATGGCAATTAATTCTTGAGGACAAGTTGGTATAAGGACAAAAGAGTTTACTGAGGATGGGGGTAGGTAGTCCTGAAATCCTTTATTTGATGGAGGTATTTTATTTGATAGTGCTTTTGCCATTCCCGTGAAATAAGAATTAAAGTGTTCTGCCATTGTATTAGGATCAGATATTAACTCCCCATTTAGATTAATTTCATTTATCCAAGTGTCCTTATTTTCAGTTTTGACAATCTTCCTTATCACCTTATTGCCCCATGTATGTGTGTGTAGGTATGTGCAGTTCTATGATACAATAGAATGTGTCTGGCACTCTTAGTACTTCAACTGAATTCGCTTTCCTTCAGTATTCGCACTGCTTTGAAAAACTGGAATGATGTTGGAAGTCATGAAATACTGAACGCGAGTGCAAACTAATTCTAAACTTAAAGCACTGGTCGATATGGGAGAGAAAATTAGTGGATTTGTGCATTGTGCAACACTGATAAAACGCTGTATCACAATCACATGTGCACAACACATGTACATAGCACCCCTACTAAGAAACCCCCGAGAGTTCCCCCAACCTCAAAACACAAGACTACGATCGAATAGAACGGTCTTCAGTCGTTCCCAACCAAGAGAAGGGTAAGAAAGCCCTTGTGTGTCAGTTCACATACCAGCCAATCACCCTGTCATCCCTGCCTTTTGGAACTCTGGCCCAGAAAGCAAGTATTTCATGACTTCCAGTATCATTCCAATTTTTCAAAGCAGTGCAAAAACTGAAGGAAATTGAATCCAGTTAAAGTACTAAGAGTGCCACACACATATTATTGCATCTCAGAACTGCACATACCTACACACACAAACACATACCCACTAAAAATGTGCATATATTTACAGACAGTATACGAACATGGTGCTTTAGGGACTACAGAATTTTTAAGCTTTAAGCAGTAAATGTACAAAGTGCTCTTGTGTCATTCTTAAAACAGTGCTACATAAATAGCCAAACATACATACATACATACATATAGTAACATAACATAATCAGTTGCTTATATAGTGTCTATTAGAAGCTTTCTGAAGATGTAATGTACTGTAAAGAAATGACAACAAAATCCGTAAGCATAGGAGATATAAGATTATTCTAAGTATGAGCCACATATACAGTATTATGCATAATATTAGCAAGTACCCAGCGGCTCTACATACAGATATAATCATACATATGAACTGTGCATAAACCAACAAAGAAACTTGACAAACTTCTGCATTTTGAAAGTGCAGAATAGTGAAATGTAAAGCGGATCTCGAAATAACTTCAACCACATATCGTCAGCACAAATCAGCGTGCAACATGCATCATGTAACATGTAACAACATACTGGTATACATGTAACAAACAAACAACACTAACATACTGGTTCACTTGTAACAAACAAACATGACACTAACATACTGGTATACTTGTAACAAACAGACATGACACTAACATACTGGTATACTTGTAACAAACAAACATGACACTAACATACTGGTATACTTGTAACAAACAAACATGACACTAACATACTGGTATACTTGTAACAAACAAACACATCACACTAACATACCGATACACATGT
>JACEVL010000773.1:0-115000 GCA_020284085.1 Aporrectodea caliginosa
ATCCCGAGTCCTTTAATTCGTGGGTCAATAATGAAGACTTAACGACCGTGTGACGGCTCATCATCGAGACTGACGACTGATCGAAACTGTTGGGAACTTTCGCGCGCGATGACTCATCGATCGATACCTTGGGAATTTCCGATGAGTCATCGCGAGAACTTGGGTATTATATATAAATGTGGTTTCTTATAGGTTCAATTTGTAATAATAACCAATAGTTTGGGTGGTTATTAGGTGGTTGTTCCAGTTCAGAACATTTACCTCTACTCTTGCAAACGCTCTGGCTGTTCTGCATGTAGACATTCCGATCTGTGGGATTCTGAAACACGAAATTAACTTTGAAACGTCATCGTAAAACATCTTTGTTTACATGCCCTTGTAGAAACTACAGAAGTATTAGAGCTGCTATAATAGAGCATAGGCAATGCAACTATTTCTATGCCTCTCTGTAGCAACGCCTCACAGCCTTCACACAGGCATAAAGTTAAAGGTTATCATGTCTATAAGTCGGTATTGAAACTCCTCATTGGCATAAAAGGTAACAGTAGCACGCTTGTTTCTATGCCTGTATGGGCCTGTTATACAAACTCTTACTGTCCAAGGCATAAAGATACAAGCATCACACTTTTTTGTAAGCATCAACAGAATCTCTTCATAGAATGGCAACACTTTCCGATATCCCTTTACAGAAACCTTTCAGAATAAAGTTTAAGGGAACACGTTAATCTATAGAAACGTTTCAGAAACACAGTTTCTGAGGTACTTGGTCTTCGTACCTAAGCGTCAGCACAGAATTCACGGCAGCGCACACCTCAAAAATAATTATTCAGCGGAAACAACCAAACTTGTAATCGTAACCGTAAATTTATATAGCGCCACTTTAAGGGAAGCTCCCCAGCGGCACTCAAGACCAGACAACATCAAACAAAAATCGAAAGGACTGGCTTTAAAATGCTTTGCGGGAAAGGGTAAATTATCAAGATAAAAAATTCTACAAAATTTCACATTTATTTAATAAATCAGCCAACATAACAAAACATAAATTAATTCAATAGAAAGAACTGTAAAATTTATCATTCTGTACCTTCCAGAACATTCGCTTTTGAAGTGACGTACAGCTCATTTACACGTACTTTAAACAACTCATCAACTATGTCAGTCGGTGCCATGACTTCCTCTTCAGTTTTCTCATCGTTCAGACTTCCATCAGCCATCGTTTGCAGACTTGTCAACTTAACTGGACAAACAACATCGGTGTCAATCTGAGTGTTGGGTAAGCTGCTCTGCCCACAATAAACTGTGGAATCGTTAGTTTCTTTCTGTCTTCCTGACGAACAAGTGGGTCTGTTGTTGCTTACCGCGTCGTCACACGACGAGCGTTTTAACGGATTTTCGCCGGAATGAATCATCATGTGCTGCTTCAAAGATGATGGAAGCCCGAACACTTTCTTACAGACGTTACATATGACGCCTTCTCTTTGCTCATCTTTGTTGTGATATTCGCAGTGCCTTGATAGATCGTCTCTGGTCTTGAACGATTTGTTGCATTTATTGCAAGGGAAAAGCCTCTCCTCTGAATGTGCAATTTTATGACGGTGAAGACTAGCCCTGTGCCGAAATTGCATGCCACACTGATCGCAGGCGAATGGCTTTTCCTTCGTATGAATCCTCACATGATCTGACAAATCACTCTCCTGTGCATAACGTTTACCACAAAACTCACAAGAGAAACGTTTCTCATCATGTTGCTGTATGATATGGCCATATACAGATGTCATTCCCTTGTAGGCTTTACCACAGTACCCACAGGCAAAAGGTTTTTCTTTGTCTTGTGTGAGAAAAATGCCTCGATCGCTAAATAAAGTAGCACCAGGAGGAAGTCTTGAAAACGCCATGAGATGCGTGTGATTCGAAGATAAAGAGGATGTATCACGATTATTAGCTGAATGACCAAATGATGACGAAGGATCTTTGCTAGCAACCACTGAATGATTGGATGGCAGCAACGTTTGTTTCATGGTAGAAGATTGCAGTGCATCAGGAGATGAAACTACATCTTCACATACGATGCCAGCTGCAACTGAAATCCGCTTAACCTTCATGACATTTGAAGAATGACCTTTTTTTCGCAGTATTTAATATACAGTATTCTCCCATGACAGCCACTTTGCACTCAGAAAGAACTTTAATGTGTAGCCACCTTTGATTTTCGTTCCTCGAACTGCTCCTTAGTTGAGATCCATAATCAACTGTTGCCGATCTACTTGACTCTGTTGTGAGGGCAGTGAGGCCAAGTACTTCCTGAATCTGACTGTATTCCAACTGAAAGGGAAGGTTGTTTGTCTCAACATGGCCCGAATTGTCTGATAATTGATCCACAGGAGCAGTACAATTATTTAAAGACAAGAAAATCTCCTGATTTGCCTTCTCTTGAGTTTTATTTGATTTCACTTCACTTGGAAACTGGAAACGAACATCACCCGATGCAGCTAAGTTATCGACCTCTCTTCTAATAATAGCTTCCGGAGTTTCTTCTTCGTTTATCTCGATGTCTTCACAATCACCTTCTTCATAAATGTCCGAATTCGACGAGGATGCAATGGAAATGCAATCATCGTCAGAAATTACCACTGAAAAGGAATCGTACATAAATGATTAGCACATAATAAGTTATGATCCTCTACAATAAAACTCTTCAGAGATGATTATTACCATAGTTGTTAAAAACGGTAAAATCAAAATAAAAAACGGGAAAAAATCGTTTTATTGAAAACAATAAAAAAAACGAGAAAAAACGGAAAAGAAAATAATTTGACTTTTCTACATCTTTTTACTGCATTTTAAAATTAAAAACCTTGTTTCCCACAATTTAATTTTAATCAGCAAATAACATAACTTTATTAGTAAACACAAGAATTATTTTCTTTTTCATAAGTTTGGTTTAAAAGAAATTGAGAAATTAAAAAATATTGAAATCTTTTCAAATTTAAATTGTATACATAATTCCACATAACTCCATGCTGACATAGGCAATTAAAAACTAAACTTTGTAAGTATAGAGTGTAGGTCTACTTAATTAAAAATTGTAGGTCTACTTTAATACAATTCTTACTTATATAAGAACTTGATATGGAGTAATATCCGTCAGTTTATCAGTCAATCAGAGATTACTGAGTACAAAGACAACATTTCCTGTACAGTAGCCTACTGTTTATTTCTCAACTGACACTAACTATTGAGGCAAATTAGATGAATCCTTGAAAGGACAGAGACAACGTATACAGGCCTCAGGGATATCAGACAAAAATAAAATTAAACAAATAGTAGGCCTAGCAGACAGTTAATAAATAAATAAAGTTACATACACAAAATAAAAAACCGAAAAAATTTGACGAAAAATAAAAAACGAAAAAAAACACGGTTTTTGGAAAAAAATAAAAACCGAAGAAAACGTTTTTTACAACTATGATTATTACGAAAACTGCATATTATAGCGATAGCAGTTTCCTCAAGATAAGTACTTGCATCAACAAGGCCAAGGCCATATGTCGCGAGGTTGAGACCATCCAATTTGGCACTGAGGCTAAGTTTGTCACTCAAATCCTAACGTCATCAATTAACACAGTTAAGAAGAAATCACAGAGTTTTAATTGCACCTCTTTATGATCCAGGAAGTTTTTCCATAAGGCAAGTACGGAGTGGCTGTGAGAGTCTGCACTGGCGCCATAGAGATGCATAAAATTCACACAAGAAAGATTGTAATGTCAACAGTATTTCATACCTGGCTCCTGTCCGATCTTGATAGAAGCAAACTGTATTTTCTCAGGTTGACATTCAGTTGAAGGTCCGTCAGTGTCGCCCAGCGGAACATCCAACTGCTCTTGCTGTTCTGCATTTAGACAAGCCGATATATGGGATTCTGAAAAAGAAAATTAACTTTGAAAAGTATGAGTAGTACGGTTGCTCATATACAGTAATGATAATGCAACTGATTGTCTAGAAACAAACTTGTTTATATGCCTGTCTAGAAACACACTAGTTTATATGCCTCAGTAGAATCTCCTCATACAAAGGCTTTCTCACCTCTTTATAGAAGCCATTTCTATGGATCTCCTCAAGAAACATGCGTGCAAAATAGTCTATGTTGTGCGCACGATTTACCAATTGGTTCCCATAACAAAATCACTCATTCGCACAAGTTGTTAACTTTTACAGACGAAATCTAACTAAAAAAACATTTAGTTTTGGCTATAAATGCAAAGTGTAAATAAGCAATATTAAGACAGAAATTTTGTGGAATCCTCTTGAAGCTATAATTTAACAACGCAACGATTTCGATCCCGAAATATTATCGTCTGCATTTAGCTTCCAGTTCTGTCTAATGACATCTTAAATACTTAGCTATCGGATAAAAAAAATAATAAAAAATAAATAAATGATGAACTATAAACTTATCGCTCCGTACCTTCCAGATCATTTGCCGTTGCAGTGACGTTCCGTTCATTTACATAGTCTTTAAACAACTCATCAAAGAGGTCAGTTGGTGCCACGACTTCCGCCTCAGTTTTCTCATCCTTCAGACTTCCATCAGCCATCGCTTGCAGACTTGTAAACTCAACTAGACAAACAACATTGGCGTGAATCTGAGTGTTGGAGAGGCTGCTCTGCACATATTCAGCTGTGTTAGTTTCTTTCTCTCTTCCAGGCAAACAAGTGGGTCTGTTGCTGGTTACTGTGTCTACTTGCTCGCCACATAACAAGTGTTTCAACGGATTTTCGCCGAAATGAGTCATCATGTGCAGTTTCAAAGTAGATGGAAGCATAAACACTTTCTTACAGATGTTACACATGAAGTCCTTTCTGCACGCCTCTTCCTTGTGAACTTTGCTATGGTTGAAAAAATCGACTTCGGACTTGAACGACTTGTAGCAAATGTTGCAAGCAAAAGGCGTCTCCTGTGTGTGTGTCACTTTATGGTGGCGAAGATGACTTTGTTGTCGAAATCGCTTGCCACACTGATCGCAGGTTAATGGCTTTTCCTTCGTATGAATCATCAGGTCCTGTGTATGAATCATCAGGTGCCGTGACAAATGATTCTGCTCCGCATAACGTTTACCACAAAACTCACAAGAGTAAAGTTTACGAGGGTCTTGTAAGACGCCATATATATGGCCGCCATGTACACGCCATACATAACGTTTCTCGTCATGTTGCAGTCCGATATGTTTATACGCACACGCCTTATTATTATAGGCCCTACCACAGTACCCACACAGAAAAGATTTTTCTTTGTCTTGTTTGAGGAAAATACCCCGAGAGCTAATTAAAGTAGCACCAGGAGGAAGTTTCGAGAATACCTTGGGATGTGCGTGATTTCCAAATGAAAAGGGTGTACCACGGTTATTAACAGAATGAGATTTTGAAGAAGGAACACTTCGAGCAACCTCTGAATGATCGGATGAAAGCAACGTTTGTGTCGTGGTAGAACATTGCGATCCCTCAGGAGATGGAACTTCGTCTTCGTATACGATCCCAGATGCAACTGAAATCCGCTTTTTATTCACGGATTTTGATGAGTCACCTTTAGCTTCACTTTGATTACGCGATTTTATTTTCGTTGCATTCGAAATTCGGGACTCGCTCACGATCGGCACTCTACTCTCCGATACAATTTTAGTGTATAAGTTATCAGACGATCTGTCGAATCCAGTCTCAATTCCGCTCTTCGAACAGCTTAGTTCGGAGACTGGAATAGTTGTTGCTAATCTACTTAGCGCCTTTGGAAGGCTGTGTTCTGCCTGGAAGTGACTGTCTTCTAACGAAAATGAATGGGTGTTTATTTGTACATCGCGTGAATTGTCGTGTAATTGATCCACAAGAACAGAAGAATTACCTGAACACAAAACAAGCTCATGAGTTGTCCTCTCTTCTGTTGTATTATTTCTATTAAATATCGTTTGGTTGGGAAACTGGAACGGAACATTAGACGATGCAGCTAAGTTATCGGCATCTCTTTTTATAAATGGTTCCTGGATTTCTTCTTTATGTATCTCTATATCTTGATAATCAGTTTCGTCATAAATTTCCGTATTCGCTGAGGATGCAATGGAGCTGCATTCATCATCAGAAGCGGTCGCTGGAAAAAGGCATCATGAATAAATGATTAGCATATTATAAGCGAAGAACCTCTAAAATGAAACTCTTCAGAGATGATTATTACGAAAGAGGCATATAGCGATGGCAGATTTTTCAACGTAACTACTTTCATCAACAAGGTCAAGTCCAGATTTCGTGAGGTTAAGGCCATCCAATTTGGCGTTGAGGCCAAGTTAGGAAGCCAATGTCATCGATTAACAGTTAATCAATCAAATAAACTTGAGAAGATTTATGGCATAAAGTGTGACGACTCTGAGTAGATCCATACAAATTCAAGTAATGAATAATGAATGGTCTAGGAAGTTTTCCAAAAGGCAAATACGGAGTGCCTCTGAGAGTCTGCATTTGCGCTATAGAGATGCCTAAAAATCCCAAAAGAAAGATTGTAATTTCAATTCAGTATTTCATACCTGCTTCATCATGTCCGATCTTCATCGAAGCATCGTTTATTTTCTCAGATTGACTTTCTGTTGAAGGTTCGACATCAACTCGGTCCACGTCAATATTTTCGTAATTCATTTTATGTTGACCATCATCAATTTCAACTGGCTGACTTAAATGCTCAGCTGTAGTTTCCAAAATAGTGGAAGGCACATAATCGCTCGTACATCGTCGTACTTTAGGAGGAAACTTCTCTTGCTCTGCACTTTCTGGAACTCGATTTTCGTGGCATCTCTTTCTGGTTTCTCGCATGGAAACATTGGCCAGCGGAACATGCAAATACTCTTGCTGTTTTGTATTTAGACACGCTGATCTATGGGATTCTGAAAAACAAAAGTAACATGGAAAAGTAATGGTAACAGAAGCCTATTTAAACTCTCACTCCCATACAAGATACAGGTAACACTCTTTTTTGCATGCCTCAACCGCATTTCCTCATAAAATGGTCATGATATTCCGTAACAAAGACTTTCAGAATCAACTTAAAAGTTAGAAGTCAATCCATAGAAACGCTATAGAAGCACAGTTTCTAAGGTGTAAGGGTCATTATACTTACAGTCCTACACATATGCACAGCATTCACGACAGCACACCTTCATATCACTTATTTAGCAGAAACAACTTACGTATCAAAGCCCAGACAAATTTTTACAAATTTTTTTACTTTTACTTAATAAATCAGCCACATTAACAAAACATAAATTTTGTGTAATCGTGTTGAAGCTATAATTCAAGAACGCAACTATTTCGATGCCAAAACCTTTTCAACCTTTTCGTTTGCCTTTAGCATGCAGTTTCTAACGCTTGTTTCACCTTTTAGCTATCAGATACAACTAAAGACTTAATAACAAACTTAAATGAAATTTTTAAAAAGGCAGAACTTATCATTCCGTACCTTCCAGATCATTTGCCTTTGGAGTGATGTTCAGTTCATTTACATAGTCTGCAAACAACTCATCACAGACGTCAGTTTGTGCCACGACTTCCTCCTCGGTTTTCTCATCCTTCAGACTTCCATCAGCCATCGCTTGCAGACTTGTAGATGCAACTGGACAAACAACATCGGTCTGAATCTCGGTGTTGGATAAGCTGCTCTGCCCACAATCAGCCATGGACTCATTCTTAGTTTCTTTCTCTCTTCCTGGCAAACAAGTGGGTCCATTGCCGGTTACTGTGTCAACCTGCTCTCTTCTGTTCTCCTCTGTGCCACGGAAATTTCTGTCTATGTCCTTAGCAGTGGCTGTGCAAATCACTCGAAGATTCAGACGTAGGTCTCGCAAGCCATTTTCTCGATTCAGGGTGTGATTCAGATCTGTTATTGGTCCATCTTCGGAAACCTTCTTCTGATGCTCATCAGAGCCATGATCATTGCTTTCTGGGAACTGGAAGTCCCTGTTACACTTTACATCTGGTGCAGGAAGAGCTGACCCTTAAAACAACGACATTTACTGCCATCAGCAACAAGAACTTAGAAAAATAATATTAAGTAGCAATCATGACGATTATGAATAATTACATAATAACAACAGCAGCAGCAACAATAACAACAATATAATAGCAACAGAAATAAATATTACAATAAAAATGACAAGAAATAATAACAAAGATAAGCACACAACTGTCAGAGTGGTTGTCATTCAGAGCTTCCTGGTTCTTGGCCTCAGTAGAAGTCCTTGTAAATAGAAGAAATTAAGCTAAAGAAGACCGGATTGAAGAATAAAAATGTAGAATTATTACACATGTTAAGTCGTGCTGGTCATAATGTTGTCTCTAAGTTAAATACAACGTTTTAGGCACACTACCTCGAGTCTTTTGCACGTTCAGATCATAATTTTGATGCCTTTTTTCTCTGCAACAGTGCAAACAAAACTAAATACAATTAATGCTTCCCACTACATACAGTTTGTATAGTATATCAAATAAATTTAGTTTAGTGGGTAACGGGTTAGATAATCTATCTGTGGAGTCTTATAATATGGAACATAATGACGAACTGTATAGTTTAATCATCTTTAATGTTATTGATATGCTTCAGTTTTTGTACACCAAAGTTCAGTATGCAATTGGTTTCAATAAAGAATATTTCCAGTGCTTTTTTTCAGCCGGAACGGTCCGGAACGCCGTTCCGGGACCTTTTTTCAGCTATTAAAAAATAATTTAGCTAATTTAAATTTTTCATTAAATTTTTGTAAATTATTTAGATATCTTTATTTAA
The DNA here is from genome assembly GCA_020284085.1 of Aporrectodea caliginosa. Taxonomy (NCBI): domain Eukaryota; kingdom Metazoa; phylum Annelida; class Clitellata; order Crassiclitellata; family Lumbricidae; genus Aporrectodea; species Aporrectodea caliginosa. Next base: position 8,813 of record JACEVL010000773.1, read on the forward strand.
TCTATGTGCTTTCAGTGTTTATTGAAATTTATATTATATGAAATAGAAATTTTACCATAAAATATGCCACTATAACTGTTCTGAATTTGTTGAGTTCCGGAACCTTTTTTTCTAGAAAAAAAGCACTGAATATTTCTATCTATCTTCTATCTAATTAATGCATCAAATTCAGAATTTCAAAGGTCAAGAAGTCCGGATGTCAACCTTGTGCAAACAGACAACAGTATTGTTGACATACAGCAAATTGCAAAAAGAAAATTCTACATTCAGAAATTCAGAATGAAAATGGTTACTGGGCAGTTGGAGAGAGGACAGCAGAGTGCTTTATGACATAAAGTATGATAGCATGACTATGAAAACAAAAAGTATTCTAAATCTACAGATGATGGCTGATACAGATCAAAACAATATTATACCGAGTCTGATGGCAGTTGTTGTCTTTCGCTCCCTAAAACACACAATACAGAACTGGATTCTAACTTTACCAACAACAACATATTATTATATTCACCACTCAAGACCTATCATTTAAAAAGTGTTGTACATTATTTACGGGATTGAAACCTCGCATTAATTTATCAACGTAAACTACTGTTAACCGCGAATCTACCAATGAGAATTTGCAGAACACATCACAAAACTACAAATTTCAGTAATCGTTTTATCATTTGTGATAACCCATTCTACGAATTTCTCTTGCGATGTTGTCAATTATAAAGCATTAAAAAATCTGTAAACTGTTGGTAAACCTATTAGGCTACGTAAAGGTTCAGGGGGGGTCAGCCCGAATCCCCGAAACCCGAAAACAGACAAAAGCCCGATTTCCCGAAAACAGTTTTCTAGAAAGCGGCCGAGCTATTCAAAGTTAAATTGTAAACATGACAAAGACCTAGCGTGGCCTTGATGTATACGATATACTGTCTATTCAAATATATATATATTTTTAAGGATGTTCATTCGGGTCTGACTTCGAAAATCAATTTCGGGGATCCGGCCGAAATTCCTTTGGGGATTCGGGTTTCGGGGATTCGGCCCGCACACGGTTCAGGTATCACCAGGTAAAAATATTTTGACATTCGGAAGCTATTCCAACGCCAGACCTCGTCAGAGGCTCGTCTGTATATTTCATTTAGGACGTAGACTATAATAGTGAAATTATTGGGGACGCTAAACGAGAGATTACCCAAATTTCTTACTTTATTAATTCAAAACTATTATTATTGTTATAGAAACAGTCTATTGAAAGACAGAAAGGTCTAACCAGCTGCGGTAACGTCAAGAAGTTCCGAAAAAACTTAGATGCTGACATCTTTTGCAACCAGGATGAAAAGATTTAAAAACTAATTAAAAATCACCAAAATCAACCCTGCTCTTAATAAAGAAATTTGCGTTATAAAGATTTCTATGAGACCACACCACAGTTACCACACAAATTTCGGGTCATATCAAAACATTTATGCCTTTAAAAAAAAAAAAAAATTTTTTTTTAAAAATTTTTTTTCCCCCCCCCAAAAAAAATTTTTTTTTTTTTTAAAAAAAAAGGTTTCCCACCCCTTTTTTTTTTTTTTAAAAAAAAAATTTTTTTTTTTTTAAAAAATTTTTTTTTTTTAAATTTTTTTTAAAAATTTTTTTTTTTTAAAAAAAAAAACCCCCCCCCCCCTTTTGGGTGGCCTTGAAAAAAATTTTTTTTTTTTTTTAAATTTTTTTTTTTGGGGCCCAACCTTTTTTTAAAAAAGGGGGGGGGTTTTTTCCCCCCGGGGGGGTTTTTTTTTCCTTTTTGGGGGTTTTTTTTTTTTTAAAATTTAAATTTTTAAAACTTAAATTTTTTCCCCTTTTTTTTTAAAAAAATTTTTTTTTTAAAAACCCCCCCGGGGGGAAAGGGGTTTAATTTAACCCTTGGGGGTTTTTTTTTTTTAAAAGGTTTTTTCCCCTTTAAAATTTTAAAAAAATTTTTATTTTTTAATTTTTAAAAAAATTTTTTTTTTTTTTTTTTTTCCCCCCCCCAAAAATTTTTTAAAAAAAAATTTTTTTTTTTAAAAAAAATTTTTTTTGGTTTTTTTTTTTTTTTGGGGTTTTTTTTTTCCCTTTTTAATTTTTCCCCCCCCTTTTTTAAAAATTTTTTTCCCCCCCTTTTTTTAAAAAAAAAAATTTTTTTTTTTTTTTTTAAAAAAAATTTTAATTTTTTTTAAAGGGTTTTTCCCCCCGGGGGAAATTTTTTTTTTAAAGGTTTTTTTTTTAAATTTTAAAAAAAATTTTTTTTTTTTTTGGGGGGTTTTTTTAAAAAACCGTGTTTTTTTACAAAAGGGGAATTTTTTTTCCCCCTTTTTTTGTTTTCCCTTTTAAAAGGGGGGCCCCCTTTTAAAAAACCCCCAAACCCCCGGGGGGGGGGCCCCCCCCCTAAAAACCCAAAAAAGGAAAAAAACCCCGGGGGCCCCCTTTTTTTTAAAGGGGGAAAAAAGGAAAAAGGGCCCCCCCTTTCCCTTTAAAACCCCAAAAAATTTTTTTAAAAAAAAACCCCCCCCCCCTTTAAAGGGGCCCCCCCCCCCCCTTTTTTTTCCCCGGGGGGGTTTTTAAAAAAAAACCCCAAAAATTTTTTAAAAAAATTGGGTTTTAAAAAAAAAAGGGGATTTCCCAAAATTTTTTTTCCAATTCCCCCTTTTTTTTTTTTTTTTTGGTTTCCGGGGTTTTTTTTGGGGGGGGTTTAAAAATTTTTTTTCTTTTTTTAAACCCGAAAAATTTTTTTCCCTTTTTTAAAGTTTTGGGGGCCCCAAAAATTTTTAAAAATTTTTTACCTTTTTTTAATTTTAAATTTCCTTTTTTTTTGAAAAAAAACCCATTAAAAAAATTCCTTTTTCCCCCCTTTTTTTTAAAATTTTTTTTAAAAAAAAATTTTTTTTTTAAAGGAACCTTTTTTTTAAAAAAACCCCCCCTTTTTTTTTTTTAAAAAAAAAATAAATTTAAAAAGTCCCCAAAAATTTTTTAAAAAAAATTTTTAAAAGGGGCCCCTTTTTTGGGGGGTGGGGCCCCCCCAAAGGTTTTTAAAATTTTTTTTAAAAAACCCCAAAAATTTTTTTTAAAACCCTTTTTTTTTTAAACTTTTTAAAAAAAATTTTTTTTTTTTTAAAATTTTTTTCCCCTTCAAGGGGTTTTTCCCCCCCAAAAGGGGGGGAAAAAAGTCTTTTAAAAAAATAAAAAAAAAAATTTTTTTTTTTTTTTGGGGGGGGGGGGTTTTGGGGGAAAAAAAAAAAGGGGGTTTAAAAAATTTTTTTTTTTCCCCCCACCTTTTAAAAATTTTTTTTAAAAAAAAAATTTTTTTTTTTCATTTTTTTTTCCCCCCAGGGGGGTTTTTTTTAAAAAATTTTATTTAAAAATTTTTTCCCCCAAAATTTAGGGAAAAAAAATTTTTAAACCCCCTTTTTTAAATTTTTTTTAAAAAAAAAAATTTTTTTTTGGGAAAAAAAAGGGGGGGGAATTTCCGGGTTTAAAAAAAAATTTTAAAAATTTTAAAAAAACAAATTTTTTTTAAAAAAAAAATTTTAAAAAACCCCCCCCGGGGGGGGGGAAAAAGGGGTTTTTTGGGCCCAAAAACCCCCTTTTTTTTTTTTAAAAAAGGGGCCGGTTTTTTGGGAAATTTTAAAAAACCCTTTTTTTTTAAAAAAATTTTTTTTTTTAAAAAAAAAACCCCAAAAAAAAAACCCCTTTTTTAAAACCCTTTTTTTTAAAACCCTTTTTTTTAAAAAAAACCCCCCAAAACTTTTCCCCTTTTTTTTCCCCTTTTTTTCCCCCGGGGGGAAAAAAATTTTTTTTTTAAAAAAATTTTTTTTTTCCCCTTTTTTTTTCCCTTTTTCCCCCCCCTAAAAAATTTTAAAAATTTTTTCCCCTTTTTTTTCAAAATTTTTTTTAAAAAAAAAGGGAAATTTTTCCCAAACCCCCCTTTTGGGAAAATTTTTTTGGGGGGAAACACGAGATTGGTGTGTACGAGCAAAACAAGATATCGCTTTCCCCACTGGACACAAAAAAGTGGATAGCCGATGATGGGATTGTAACAAGGGCTTACGGGCATCATAGAATTTCTGAAGAAAAATTTAATATAGCAGCAGAAGTAGAGCATCGTGTCCAAGTATCACACTCGGGACATGGTCTCAACGAACTCTTAGCTTGAGAATTCTATCAGGTGGCAACTCAGTTTCTATAGGTACCACGAGCAATTCCTCGCGAACAAATCCACGGCCTGGTCCATCTACTAGATGATACAATGCCGGCTGGTCAGCTTGTTGGACAACATTTGAAATAACATGTATGGTCAACGACCAGTTAGGATCTGTAGCCCGTCTGTTACCGCCCTCGAGTTCACCGGGTGCATACAAGTAACGGACCAGAACATCGTGTCCAAGTATAGGCTCTTTCAGGCCAACAGCACGACGAGCAGGAAGAGAGGGTTTCTGTACTACTCTATCAGCCTTAATGGCTTTAGCCGGCTTCATGCCGAGTAAACGCGTTGTTTCGTTGTTTAGTGCAGCCACAACCTCAGGCAGACGGCGAACCCATTCAGCCGAGCCTACTTCCAGCCACGGGCGTACCACCCGAAGATCAGGATCTTCTTTCTGCGCCTTTACCAACTCCTCCTGCGGGTCAGGTTCAATATCCAATGGCTGTGCGGGCACAGCCTCGGTGTCGAACTCTGCCAATCGTTCTAACCAACGGCTCTGCTGGCCAATGGGTTCTGGAGTTCGCTGGAGCCACTGTAACGCGGCGTGATCTGTTCTTAACGTGAACGGGCGCCCCAGCAAGTACTGACGGTACAGTTTTGTGAAATATACGATGGCGAGCAACTCCTTGCGAGTAACGCAATAGTTACGCTCTGCCGTGGAAAGTAAGCGACTTCCATAGGCAATCACTCGCTCCTCGCCATCGATCTTCTGGGATAATACGGCCCCTATGCCAACGTCGCAGGCATCACAGTCCAGGACGTAGCCGCCCTCATCCTTAGGCAAAGCTAGGACGGGTGTGGACGTCAGAGCGCGTTTTAGAAGTTCGAACACTTCCTGACAGGCATTATCCCATATAAACGCTCTACCCTTTTTCGTCAGTGCGAACAGAGGAGCAGCTAATACCGAAAAACTACGAATGAACCTCCTGTAATACGAACATAGCCCGAGAAAAGAGCGCACATCCTTCAGTCGTCGCGGGATTGGCCACTCCACAACCTCGCGGATCTTGGACTGATCCACAGCTACCCCGTCTTGAGTCACAACATGACCCAAAAAGCAAACGGCCCTACGCAGCAAGCGACACTTACTTGGTTTTAACTTCAAATTGGCCGCTCTCAATCGCTCGAACACCTTACCCAGCCTCTGCAAATGTTGTTCGGGCGTATTCCCGAAAATGATTACATCATCGAGGTAGACTAGGCAAACATCGAAATTAAGCCCCGACAGGACAATGTCCATCAACCGTTGGAAAGTTGCTGGCGCATTGCAGAGACCGAAGGGCATCACCTTCCATCGATAGATGCCTCGACGCGTAACGAACGCGGTCTTATCCGCATCCCTAGGATCCATAGCCACCTGGTGGTATCCACTCCTTAAATCCAGCGTACTAAACCATCCTCCACCGGAGAGAGCATCTAAACATTCGTCAATTCTAGGGAGCGGGTATGAATCCTTCCTCGTCCTCTCATTTAATTGCCTGTAATCTATGCAAAAACGGAGGGTCCCATCCTTCTTACGAGCCAAAACCACGTTAGCCGCCCACTCGCTAACAGCGGGTTCAATCGTCCCAGCGGCCAACATACTATCCAGCTGTTCGTCTATGGCAGCCCTATGGGGAAGCGGTTGGCGCCGTAGAGGCTGTCTAACAGGACCTGCATCTCCCGTATCAATCCGATGAGTGGCCACGTTTGTTCGGCCAAGATCGCCTTCCCTTACCGAGAAAACATCACTGAATTCAGTCAACAAGTTCCCGCAATTGGTCTCGGGTCTCGGGTGTCACCTCCTCGGGGAGATCGGCCATCAACATCTCGCAAGGAGCCGCCTCACCAACCGGCTCCTCACCCTTATCACGGGTCTCCCGACACTCAACTTCGACCGGGTGCAACCCTCCCAACAACTGGTCCTTAACCAACCTTACAGGATCCTCGGTCAAGTTTACTACCCGGACCTGGGTCGTTCTGGCGTCATCGCCTACTACGACCCGTGCGAGATGGACCCCCGGACTGATTTCCTTGGCATCTGTCATCCAGGCCGGCGCTACCGACGACAAATCCCCGTACAGGGTCTTTACAGGGACATCGAATTGACACTTGGGCGAGACTACAACCTCCTCAGCTACAATTACCCGACGGCACCACCCGGCTCCATTACCTCTTACCAGGGAAATACGTTTCCGACCAATGAACAAGGCCCCGGTCCCAAAACCTAGGCGGCATCGGTGTTCCCTCAACCAATCCATACCCAGCATGGGGTCACTTATCTGATCGGACACCAAAAATGCACTAGAGATCTCAAACCCACTCCGAATCTTAATGGGGACCCTTATCTCACCCAAAACCCGTATATCGGACCCGTTCGCAGCCATCAAGTACCGGTTACAGGGACGAATCTCTAACCCCTGGACAGTAGAGGAAGGTATGAGGCTCACCTCCGATCCGGTGTCGACCAGGCAGAGTTGAGAGCGTCCATTGATCGTCCCCCTGACGTAGACAGCGTTGAAGGTTGCACGGTTGGGTACTCTTGGATGGGTCGTGTGATTGGCGGCCACCGGCTCCGTCGGCGTCGAATCTTGGGTTTCTGTCTCGGTCGCATCCGGGCGATGGCGGGCCCGGCGTGACTGGCGGCAGTTGCGGGCGAAGTGGCCTGGTTGGCCACAGTTGAAGCAATTCATCTCTCGCCTCGGTCTTTCTTGGTTGTCGGCGTTGGCGTTTCCCGGGCGACTCTCTCGGCCCGGTCCTCGGTTGCGGTCTCCAGGGCGAACGTCTCGGTCCGGCCCAGGATCAGCCGGAGGCGTACGACCTCGCAGCTCCCGGAACTGTCGGTCGAACTTGCCTTCGAGCTCCCGTTGCCATCGGCGTTGCTCTTCCTTCTGGATGGTCAGGAACCGATCCAACTGCACCTGGATCTGGTCGCTCACATCGGTCTCCCGAGTGCCACGCACCCGGTTGGGCGGTCTTCCGCGGTCATCAGGTTCCGACGGTCTCCGACGGTCGTCCTGGCCCATTGTGCTTCGGTAAGCCTCCAGACGAAGCGCCGTCCGGTAAGCTTCGTCCAGCGACTTGGGTTCTCGCTCGCGAATCTTGAGCGAGAGCTCCCGATCCCTCATCGCCTCCAGGAACGCGTCTTTGGCTATGATCTCCGTGGTTTCGTTGGCAGGAACCGGATAGGCAAGTACCACCAACCGACGAATTTCATGAAGGAGGTCGGATAGGCTTTCCCCGGCGCGCTGGCGGCGGTAGTAGAGTTGCGTCCGGAAGGTCTCGGCTTGGCCTTCCGTCCCGTAGCGTTGACGTAGCCGCTCCACCAACTGTTCGTAGGTCGCATCCGGCTGGGCCCCGAAGTCCCAGAGCAACTGAGTGGCGGCTTTCTCCAGGGAGCAGCGAAGGAAATCGACTTTGTCCGAAGCGGTCCACCGGTTGTGCCTCGCACACACCTCGAACTGAGACAGGAATGATTCCAGTGACCCTGTCCCATCGAAACGCCCGGGTTTCATCTGCATCGGCCGGTTTTTCAGCAGGCCGCCGACGCCCTCAAGCAGCCCCGGAAGAATCCTTGACTCGTCCTTCACTTCCCGGCTAACAGGTTCCGTGGATTTCCTTCGGTCGATCGGCTCCATCGGCTTCCACTCCTCGAAGCCAAAGTCGTCTGGCAGGCTGTTCCGGTCCGGCTTGATCTCCATCGGTCGCCTTCTCTCGGCGGGCGTAGAGCTTACAGGCTGCAGGACGTCAAAGTCGACCAGCGGGTAGACGCGTGTGTCGTCCTCGTCTCCCATCGGTAATCAGCGTTCTGCAATCGTCTGACACCCCACTTCTGCTGTACCACTGTGGCGAAAGTGGCCGTCGGGCGGACTCCGGTATCTCTCTTCTTCGGTCACCAGGATAGCGTCTTCGGAATCTTCCCTCTTCTTTGCTCGTCCGCTGAACTCGGCCTTTCCCGTCGGGCAAAGGACTTAATGGTGCCACCGACGATGCCTAACACTAGATTAACTTGGAAGACGACAGCAACTCGGATCGACACAGCAAATTGTATTATTGTTAACGTCAAATCAAAGATCAACAGCTTCAGACAACTACAACTTCAACTCTAGCACTCTGAACACTAACTCACACACTCTGAACCACTCAGCACCTCTGAACTCTCACTCACCAACCGACGCAACAGGCGTCTCTATTTATAGTTTCCGCGAAGACAAATGTCCGCAGCCTTTTTGCGCAACCAATCGCGCGCGAGGACAAATGTCCGCAGCCTTTTTGCTTGCCGGCCTTTTTGCCTTTTTGTCGCCGGCCTTTTTGCCGGCCTTTTTTTGCCTTTTTGCTTGCCGGCCTTTTTGTTGTCGCCGGCCTTGCCGGCCTTTTTGCTTGCTGGCAAATATCCACATTACGTCACACTAGCAAATATCCAAAGCCACTACCGTTGCTAAACTTCTATATGCCTCCCCATCCTGGTGGGGTCTCACCCTGGCTTCCGATAAAGAACGCCTGGAAAACTCCTAAAAAGAGCCAAACGCCTAGGATACCTAGAGCAATCCTTTCCAACAGTCTCTGAACTTGCCAATATAGCCGATGCTAAACTCCTTTTCTCTCCATATTACACAACCCCAAGCATGTACTTCATCAACTCCTACCCCCACTCCGACCCCTCCTCCTCTCACCAAAATTAAGACCTAGAGCACACAACCATACTCTCCCACCCAAGGACAACTCTCAATTTATTCCCAGATCATTATATAAAAATATTTACTAGTTTATTCTAAAATCTTCTGATGAACTTTAATTATCCATTATCACTCATGTTAGCATTTCTGTTTTTGTCAGATTGTTTTTCTCAATTAAACGAATATATATATATATATATATATATATATATATATATATATATATAAGTTTCACTGCATATTCGAGACGAAATCTGTGGCAGAAAAATCAACTGTTATGTATGGAATGGCTATTTACTGTACAAACAAACAAAATTGAAAAATTTCATTTTAATTAGACCTTCATAAATGTTAGCTCTGTTACGCAAGCTTAAGCTCCATTAAAAATTTACAGTTAAAACTTTTATCTGTAAATGGTAAATATTTTTAGTATCCCGATTTCATTCCAACTCTGAACGAGCCACTTGCCTTCCAGCATCTGACGGTTTATTACAAAGCTGAAAGACCCATAATGCGAGGAAAAGCATTTGATCTGTGTCAGGTTGCAAAAGGAAAATCGCAAAAGTCTCCTCTAGAAGCTGAGGAATCGACTTACATGAATATCGTGATTAGACTAATGAAGGAAAGTCGAATGGATAGCGTAACGTTTCTGTTCTAAGGCTTAGTCTGAAAGAGTATGACTTTGTGAAACAATAAACGTAATATTGTGGCGTTATGCCAAAAAGAAGCTTAGTTACGTCCCTCTCCCTCCGCCGCGGAGGCTTGGCCGCGTCCCCTCTCCCTTCCCCTCGGCTGTAGAGGTTTGGCTGGGTCCCCTCTCCCCACGCTGAGAGCGACTGGCTGCAAACGCTTGGCCGCGTCCCCTCTCCCTTCCCCTCGGCTGTAGAGGTTTGGCTGGGTCCCCTCTCCCCACGCCGAGAGCGACTGGCTGCAAACGCTTGACCGCGTCCCCTCTCCCTTCCCCTCGGTTGTAGAGGTTTGGCTGGGTCCCCTCTCCCCACGCCGAGAGCGATTGGTTGCAAGCGCTTGGCTGCGTCCCCTCTCTTCACGCCGAGAGTGATTGGCTGCAAGCGCTTTGCTGCGTCACCTCTCCCTCCGCCACAGACGTTTGGTTGCAGGCAATGGTTTGCGTGCGTTTGGTCGCGTCCCCTCTCCCTCCTCCAAAGGCGCTTGTTGGCGTGCGTTTGGTTGCGTCCCCTCTCCCTCCGCCGCAGACGCTTGGTTGTAGGCGATTGGTTGCGCGCGTTTGGCTGCGTGCCCTCTCCCTCCTCCAAAGGCGCTTGTTTGCGTGCGTTTGGTTGCGTCCCCTCTTCCTCCACCAAAGGCGTTTGGCTGCGTCCCCTCTCCCCACGCCGTCTTCTCTGGCAACACTATAAATAGAGACGCCTGTTGCGTGTAATATGGTTGTTGTGGAGAGATGTTTTTAGAATGATCAGTAGTCGTTTTATTTTTCTGGCGTTGACAATACAATCTGCTGTGTTGATCCGAGTTGCTGTCGTCTTCCCAAGTCAACATAGGGTTCGGCATCGTCGGTGGCACCGTTAAGTCCTTTGCCCGAATGGAAAGGCCGAGCTCATCAGACGAGCAAAGAAGAGGGGGAGATTCCAAAGACGCTATCCTGGTGACTGAAGTGAGAACGGAATCCGCTCTACGGCGACGGCAAGAAAGGGAGAGTTCGCCACAATATAGTAAACAGAAGTTCATGATAATCTCTGTTTACCTTTATTATTATGTTCCACCCATTTATCTCTACGCTCATCCATACTTTTATCTTCCCATGTACCATTACCGTTATCCGCAACCTCATCGTCGATCCTTGTGCTCTGCTGATTGGCTTGATCTTTTTGTTCCTAGGACTGCATTGGCCCAACACTGGGCGCTTGCTATTGTGGGCTACTCTACTTTGAATGACCTTCCCCTCATTAAGAGCTAAACTAATGACTGAGTTCTCTCCATCGGTCTCACTCTTTAAAGGCGTTACGTTTCCCCCGGTGTTGCCGTGCTGAGAGCACCTCTAAATAGTTATTCTGCGAGAGGCGCTATATAAATCTATAGATACGATATAATGCGATATAGGCATACGATACGTTTACCTGTTAATTAATTTGGTAAAGTGGGTTTAGGGATAAATTTTGACAGATGCTTCTCAGCTAATCAATGTATTTATTGATAAATATTTCAGTTATATATTTGAATGATTCGTTCGACATTGAGCCTGGTCGAGTCTTGGAAATCACCATGAGACGAAAATAGTTAGGCTGACTGAAATGTAGAACTTGCAGACAATTAGGCCTAACCTAGGACCCTGTCTTGAACCTTGTTCTATTTTTTTTATATGTAGCCAGTGCAACACTTTTAGGACTGGAAATAATATGTTGATACATAATTAGAAGCGAGTTAAATAGTCAAAGTTTCAGTCGACAAGTTAAGATGTTTCAGATTTACAGATTAAAAATAATCGCAAATCACATACAGTCCCTTTCACTCTCCATCTGCACTAAAACACAGTGTCTTACAATGATGCATAAAATAACTAAATAATGTAGTGTATTTTGTACCGCACTATGTCCAAGTTAAACAAAAAAGTAACAAATAATATAATTATTCCTTACAAAGTCGCTGTGCTAAAAGAGACCTGAACGGTATTCTTTGTGTCTTCTTTCGCAGGAATGGACATACAGCAGCGTTTTCATATGCATATCCAATCTGGCTGACATGATTGAAAGTCAACAAGAAGTTGATGTATTTGGGACTATACCTAACATGCGTATTACAAGACCACAGGCTGTCGAGTCGCTTGTAAGTACACGTGCTTACTTCAATATTGCTCTGAAAGAACTCATAAATTTGACGTTTTCAAGTGCAAAGTTAAGAGTTTGGATATCAAGTCCTATTGCAAAAATAAAGCATCACTAAACAATTGTAGGAAAATTTAATTGATTGACTGAAGGCATTTATTTATGAATCATTATGATTCTTCAGCATCAAAATGAAGGCAGACATAGTGCAACAGCAACATGAATTGCTGCTTGCATCGAAAAGACCGACGAGAAGGGTAAAGAATCCCGCTGGGTGCAGGGTTATTCCTTTCCCATTTGAAAAATTTCAGATGGCCAAGCAATGTACTTTTATTTAAATTGTTCAGCTCGTTTACTAGGTGTGTTGTTTACTGTTTGTGATTATGTTTAAAAGCTAATAACACAAAATCTTAACTAAGAAAGTTTAAATTTTCAGAACAGTTCATTCTTTGATAAACAAACAGTCTATAAGTATCGTACATATTCAACTGAATCGATTATATAACTGGGAATCACCACACATAGGTGACAGCAGACATTAAGCAGTGAATGGAGAAATTTATTGTGATAGTGATATGGGCCAATTTAAAACCTGGTTATATCAGTCAAATTTTATAAGCAATATATATTTAAAAACTGCTTAATGGACAACCATTCTAGCATACAGCGTTTGCGAATGGTGCATCTCTGTAGGATTTCTAAGCGTCTCAATATAGATGGGTTATTCTTAGCCTGAAACATTTTTGCAGTATAATATGTGTGAAAGTGCCTGAGAAACATTCACTAAGTCGGAAGTTTAAGTAAATTTGCGAGAAAAGTTCTCAGAAGGCAAGTAGACATAAAATAGGTCAAAATTCTACTTGCTTTTTAATATTTCAGGCTGTCATGTCTGTCAAACAACTATAATTACTATGTAGAGCTTTGCTGTCTAATTACTTTCAACATAATTCTGATGTCCTGCCACAAAAAACTTAACATGTAGTCCTAAACTTGGTGCCTTATTTGAAATCATGTGCATCGACTATTCTGCAATGACCAAGTAATATTCGTATTAACGACTTTTATGGAGATTTCATTGGTATTTTCGAATCTGTGATTGGTGTCTCAAGCACGGTCGTACAACAGAATGGCAAGAAGGCGAAAATATGTAGTGAATTAAGAAAAATTAGGGAAGGCGAGTTGACAACACACATATACTTTGCACTCTAAGGGGCGGTGAGATGGTTGAGTGGCAACACGCTGGCACGAAGATCAGAAGCACGAGAGTTCGACTCAGCCTTCCAGTCCCTAGAAGGCGACTGCAAAATTGAGCAGTAGGATAGATGGGGTCCTTGCAGGTTGCCATATAGTTAAATTCGACGCTTGTTAAACTTCTTATCATCTATTACTGCTATAACGTGTTATCTTACTGCGTACTTATCAGTTTGAATAAATAAACGAATATTATTAAGGACTGCACATATAGCTTAGATGTAGTGTAAACAGTTGAAAATCGAATTACTCTGATGATTAATTATGTTGTGAACATTTTGCAGGTCTTGTACAAGCAGCTGTACGCGCTGACTCTTCTGAAGCTCCAAGGCTCAAGAGAAGAGGCTGTTAATATTAGCAGAGACGAAGAAGGCGTTATATATGTCAACAGTCAAATCTCACCTTGCAAATAGACAATAATTGCTTTTGTGTTTGTCTAGATGATTAATTTTAGTTGTCGCCTCTTCGAATTTATTCAATTCCCGTAATCGTTATTGCTACAATTAGCAATTTTGCAAAAGGAATAATATTTTAAAACACAAATTTTAATGAACATTCTAAACCCGCGGTTGTGATTTAAGTGGATTTCGTCTTCTTGATATTACAAAGCTGAGACTTTATGAAAATGCCTTTATTTTGAAGATTACGAATGATAGCCCTCTGGTAGGCCTACGAAGAGCAGATGATCAGCATCAATGTGAGATCTCTTCCCTCTGCCTTCTCAAAAGGTCGACTCAGCTTTTCGTTCGCCAGGTGGCGTTGGTAAAATGAGTAGTAGGACGGATGGGCGCCTTGCATAGCAGCCATACAGTTTAATTCGACTCCAGTAATAACTTGTGATCATCCCTTCACACTTTGAGTTGTAATCGTTCTGCGTTCATGTTAGTTTGAAATAAAAAACGAAGATTATTTTTACAATTAAACAAACGAAAGAACATTTGTTAACTTCCTGGCTATGGTTACGAGGATTTTGTATAGATAGTTTGTCAACATAGTTGTAATCGTGTCTTCCTCTGTTCCTTACTCAGGGATACTTATCAAATGAGGCGCTCTATACATTCTATTAGCGATTTGTCATTCACTACTCACTTTTTGACAGTAAAATTATCATAAACAAAGTTTACTACTCTAGGAATATTAGAAGGCCTATTTATATTATTGACATCATTACTGTCCGTGTGCGCCATTTTAACAAGACAACTGGATGGGAATTTTGATCAGGATTAGTCCATATAAACACCGACATCCACTAAAGAACTGCCAAATCTCCAATGTTTAGAACGTAAGAGTTAATAACCAAAAGAAAATGCAAAGCTAACTGGTCACCTATCCGAGTGCCGGTAAAACTGTCAGTTGTTTCCAAGTAGGCCTACTTAGGTCTCCAGTACGAGTAAGATTACAAGTACTTTGGTCTCGTATAAATACGAGTACGTGTACTTAAAACTGTACTCGAACCGTACTTGAGTACAAGTATCTGCTAGATAGTATATTACATTTCAAAAGTTAAAGAGTTAATGTTAAATGTTTATTGTTCAACACTTTACACATTTAATCAATAACATTTTGAAACCCCAATTGTCATGAAAGAAACTAAATAAAATAAAATCTACTAAAATGGTCCTAAAGAAAATGTCCAACAGGTTTCATTCTGGCCCAAAAATACAAACAAAATGTTTGAGGTGTATTAGTTGCTTCCTTTCAGAGCGACGCTTGGGTAATGCACGTCCTATTTTAGTGGTCGGTTGGTCTCAGCAGTGCATAGGTTTTCAGGATTTTTGGTGATTAAAATTAATAATACATTTTATTATGAATTTATATACATATTTATAAGCAAAGGAATGGCATGCCATATTGGTTCCCAACAGCTTTGACATCAAATATTTGAAGAACATTAAAATGTATTAAAATAAAATTTATTGAAATAATAAAATGCATAGAAATAGTATGCACAAGAAAATGCTTTAAAATGGACAGAAACTCATCTTATTCAAATGATCGTCATAAGCCACCCAATTATGCATCTTATGACATTGCGTTTAAATTGTTTGATTGTTTAAAATAATATTTTTATTAAAAATAATAAAATGATGGCATTAATAATATATAATATATGTAATTTGTTTTAAATGGGGCATGAGCTCATCTTATTAAGCTGACGAGCACCGGCCACGCAATAATCCATCTCATAATATATGCACCATGTTAATTAAAATATAATATTAATTAAAATATATTTTAAATACATTTTAAATTAATCTTTTGGCCACTTGCTTTGTGTGGCTCTTGAAATGAACTCAAAACTTATTTAGTTTTAACTAAATTTAAAATAGCCTGTATTTGTCGGGTAAGCCAATTAGGCTATAATTATTATCCACTACTCAGGGTTCATCCATAAGTCACGAGATACTACAGAAAGTGAGCCACAGAACGACTAACGAGAAGTAGCTAATGGTAGGAGAATGATCATTACCACGGAGATATCAATTTGTATACTTTAGTATGACTGGAAAGTGGAAACATAGAAGGAATTGAGGAAAATATTTGGCAAGAGGAGCTGAAGCGGCTAAGACTGTGGCTGTAAAACATCCATGGACGAATTTGGTTAGGCAAACACTATAAGTAAGCTGGAGAGGATGTTCTTCCCATATAAGAGTTTGGGAATAAATCTGAGGAGAGGATGAATTTTGGATTATAGCAGGAATGTGGAGGCAAGATCAAAATAGTTGCAAGAGATCGAATAGAGAAAACTGGTTGGGGCAATCGAATTCATTCATTCATTCATTTCAGGAATTTTTATAGCGCCCCTTCAGAAAGCCTACCCAGTCCAACCACGGTGATACAAGTAAGTCTTAAGGAACCTGTAGAACGCAGATGAATTATCCCTAGGTAACAGGCGTATCTCCATAGGGAGACCATTCCAGAAATGGGTGCTCTTCCAGGCTGATGCCGAGATTAGGGAAGAGGTTCGTTGGTAGAACAGCCAAAAAAATTCAGTAATACCAGACATAAGTTGCGACAGAAGAGACATTGTTTATGTGCAATGTCGCCAAAACTTAAATATCAGTGTCAGTATTAAAAGCAGTGATGGGTACAAAAGTATTTTGAAAATAGATTTCTATTTTCAAAATAGAAAATACTATTTTATTTTCTATTTTCAAAATACTTTTGAAAAGTATTTTGCAAAAGTATTTTCAAAATAGGTTTAAAAAGTATTTTGGAGAATTTAAGATACTTTTTCAAAATACTTTTCCAAAATACTTCTCTAAGCGACTTTAAAAATACAATTGGCCTAAGTCATCAAAACTGGGTGAATCAGTTGTTGAGCCGGTGTCTCCCCTGGTACAAAGTCTCCCCCATTGAAATAGAATCTCCCCTATCTACGATACATAGTCTCCCCCTTACTAAAATCGCCCCTCGATTTTCGGTGGGTTTTCTATCTAATGTTGAATAGGATTTAATACGAACATTTTCTTAAGTAAATGACTTTCAAGTTTATTTGTTTAATTGGACATCAAATAAATACGAAATGAAGATAATAAAATTCTGAAATAAATGTTTTATAGTAGCAAATGCGGCATGTAAACTCACCACTAGGATGTCAGGCTTGCTTACATGTCATTAAAACGCAGTGGAAAGATTACACACATTAGTATATAATTAAGAAAATGGCTCTCACTACAAGCAGATTTTTACGGGTGCTAGTTAGCACTGGTTTCTGAAGATTCTGTGATCAGAAATTCTTATCCATTCACTAGCCTAATTAATGCTGTACTCTTTATGCCAACTAGCGCTAATTAGCTTCACGCTGATTCTTCTACGGTTCCATTGTGTTGGATATTGGTAGTTCAATATTATTAGCGTCAGATTATCAGGCCAGATTATTAGCTATACAATTCTGAAGCAACGCATGCGAATAATTACAACTCTACTGGCTTCCTGATAGGAGCCTTCGCTGGCGATTCTTTATGCAGATTAGGAATGTCCTTCAACGGGTATCAATCAACTGATATGACCTTGCACTTGTTTTTCTGTGATTCCTTTGATACGTATAATGCCTACCATTCATCCAGTTATCTGGTTGGTCTATTAGTTATTTATTATTGTTAGCTGGTATCAGGTTATTACCTAGAACAGGAAAGTCCTAACCAGTGATTGTAAATGAAGTACTGGCTTCCTGATATTAGTTTGCCCTTGCTTTTCTGGCATTCAGAATGATGAAGATTAGGCATTGGATACAGAATTATTATGGGCAGTACCCACTAAATAATTATCGCAGCTAAATCAAATCTATTTAGTATTGATAGGTCAATATCAATTAAAAAGCATTGTAGTCCATGAAGCCAGTACAGGCTTAAGATAAAGACTGCTGAGCATTTTGTTGAACCACGGAATTATTCGGCTTAGAATGGAATTTGCTCACGCAGGTGACAAAAGGCTAAACAAAATAAAATTATTCGTAGCTCAAGTTTATTTCTGCATAGTCTTAGAAGATCTCAACGGATTCAATAATAGTTAGTATATATTTTACTATAAGTTGCATTAATAAGTATTACTTTGTGAAACATTTCAAATTATATTCATGGATAAGGCTTAATTACATTACCAAGAAAGGATATCCAGCAGAATATTCTTCAGGTAAGAAACGTCGTCTACTTACACAGTTTAGTTTTAATTGTGTTAGTTTATGTCAGTGTGGGCTTATGAGGACTTATGTTTATAATTTAAATTTGAAAAAATTTCAATTTTTTGATTTCTCAATTTCGTATTAAACCAAACTAATAAAAATAAAATAATTTTTGTAGATTAATGTTACTTAGTGTTTACTAATAAAGTTGTGTTATTTGTTGATTAAAATTAATTTGTGTAACAAGGTTTTTAATTTTAAAATGCAGTAGACCTACGATATGTAAGAAAAAGTCAAATTATTTTATTTTTCGCTTTTCCCCTTTTTTCGGGTTTTATTTCTTTGAAAACCGACGTTGTCTCCGTTTTTATTCAGTTTTCACCGTTTTAACAACTATAGTGTATCCTATCTTGCGTTGTTATAAAGTCTTCCCCGGGGAGACTTTATTTCAACGGGGGATGAAATATTCTCTCCCCCGGAGACTTTGTGTCAGAATACAGTCTCCGGGGTGAGAATCGGTTTCCAAATAGAGCCTCCGGGGGGAGAATCTGTTTCGAAATAGAGTCTACGGGGAGGAGAATCTGTTTCGAAATAGAGTCTCCGGGAGAGTCTAAGTCATTAAAACTGGGTGAATCAGTTGTTGAGCCGGCAGATGCATTTTGTAACTTAGGCGTTGTTTTCAATTCTACCACGTCTCTCACTGGCCATGTAAACAGTATTTGTAAGACATTTGTAAGTTCACTGGTTACATACGCAGAACTAGGCGTTATGTCCCCACTTATGCTAGGATGTCTCTGAAATATACATTGTTTTCCATTCGCCTAGATTACTGCAGCTCGCTTCTTACTGGTATCAATAAGTCAAACATGCTGAAGCAGAAGCTGTAGAAAGTTCAGAACTCGTTAGTTAGAGCCATAACTAATACATCCAAATAAGAACGTATGACCCCTGTGCTTTAATTTTTACATTGGTGTCCTGTTAAGCAAAAAGAATTAGACCTATTTTCAAATTGGGGCTCATCGTTTATAAAACGTTGTACCCTGGCCAACTGCAATACTTAAAATCAGTTCTTATTTCCCAGACTTATCATTAGGCTATTCGACAAGGTAATCTGATTGTCATTGTCTGGTCATACCTAAATCGAAAACTGTTCTTGGCGAACAAGCTCTTTCGGTTAATTGCTGGACTTACTTTTTGGAACCTCTCCCTGTGTCTGTGTACTCTCCTCAGTCAATTGTGTCATTTTGTTCTCTAACCTCCTTAAAATTGCTTATCCATCATAGGCTGCCTCTCTGTCTTAAGGACTCATCTGGATATTGCCTTGATTGCAGCTTGGTTTTGGTGTGTCATCGGTTGATGCCTACATGTAGTTAGTAGAGAAGGCAACAAAACAGGATGCCTTGTGCATTAATTAGGCCCCGACGCAATAAAAGTTACAAATTACAGTTTCATCAATGCTTCAATTCATAAGAAACTACACGTAAGTACTGTGAAGTGGACTAATGCAATGTAAATGCACACAAAGCGAGTTGTGATAAAAGTCCAAAATGTTGATTTCTCAAAAGTATTTTGAAAAACTATTTTGAAAAGTATTTTCAAAATACTATTTTATTTTGTATTTTCAAAATACTTTTGAAAAGTATTTTGTAAAAGTATTTTCAAAATACTTTTGAAAAGTATTTTGCCCATCACTGATTAAAGGCATTCGCTATGCACACAAATGCTTGCAGAAATGATGACAAGAGTCTGTAATAGGTAAAGTATACTCCATATAAGACCCTAACCTATTTTCTACCCGCGAGGGATCGTTGCTATCTAAGGTGATCGATAGCAATGTTAACGCATCCGATGCAACTTGTTACAGCATATAATCGTAACGCTGGTATAATAGTAAGTCATCGTCAGGTAGACGTAGAAGGCTCTAGGCCTGCGGTTCTAAAACTTTAATTTATTAACTTTGGCATGGGTATCAGTATGTTATGTTTGTAATATATATTGTATGTATCATAGTTGTTTAAAACGGTAAAATCAAAATAAAAACCGGAAAAAGCGTCGTTTTATTGAAAAATAAAAAACCGAAAAACCGAAAAAGAAAATAATTTGTCTTTTCTACATCTTTTACTGCATTTTTAAAATTAAAAACCTTGAGTACACAATTTAATTTTAATCAGCAAATAACATAACTTTATTAGCAAACACCAAGTAACACACAGTAATCTACAACAATTATTTTCTTTTTCATAAGTTTGGTTTAAAAAGAATTTGAGAAATTAAAAATATTGAAATCTTTTCAAACTTAAATTGTGTATATAAGTGCACATAAATCCAAGCTGATATAAGCTATTAAAAACTAAACTTTGTAAGCATAGAGTGTACTTAATTAAAAATTGTAGTTCTAACAGTTCTGACTTATATAAGAACTTGATATGGAGTAATATCCGTCACTTTATCAGTCAATCAGAGATTACTGTGTACAAAGACAACATTTTGGATAACTGTCTAAGAAATTCAAATAACTGTTATAAATTTTATTTCCTGTACAGTGCTATTCATTTCTCAACTGATGAGTGATGACACTAAATAGTGACGTAAATTAGATGAATCCTTGACAGCACGGAGACAACGTAAGGGATGTCAAACAAAAATAAAATTAAACAAATAGTAACAGAGAGTTAATAAATAAATAAAGTTACATACAAAAAATAAAAAACGGAAAAAACGAGACGAGAAATAAAAACGAAAAAACGACGTTTTTTGTAAAATAAAAAACGAAAAAACGTTTTTACAACTATGGTTATGTATTTATCTATGTTTGTTGAATGTATGAGTTTTTATGTACGTAGATCTATAGAGTAGGGTGTTCCTTAGCAGTACAGAAAAAAAGTTCGATTTCTTACGGTCTCACTCCAGATTGATTCCAATTAGTATAAAAACAACTCCTGCCAAATTGTAGGTAAATATTTGAATTTTTAGAGGTCGTTCAGGAGATCTTTAGTTTTCATTAATTTCTGCGAAATCACGAATTTTGTACGCAAATTAGATATATATTTTAGCAAGCTTCAAGGGGCCGTCCATAAAGTACGTCACGCTCCAGGGGAGGGGGGGTTTAAGAAAGTGTGACAGTTTGTGACAGGGGAGGGGTCAGGCCATGTGTGACGTCACACATTTATTTTTTAAATTTATTTATAATTTATTTTTTATTTTTAGCAGAATTTCATAGCTTTAAAAATAATTTTCAAAAATTTTCTGAAACATTTTAATTAGTTTTATGTCAAAATAGCATGACATGCATATCTCCTGAATGTGTTTTTTACGATTCCTCTCGCTAGGAGCGCTAGTAATAATGCTGTTGCGAAGCCTTGTTTATGTATTAGCCTTGCTTTCGGAAGTATTATTATTTCTATGTTGAAAGTGTGACGTACTTTAGGGGGGTCCGAGTTTTGTGACAGTTTGTGACAGGGGAGGGGGTAAAAATGGTCAAAAATAGCGTGACGTACTTTATGGACGGCCCCCAAGGAGGTAAGAATTAACAGTCATTGTGTGTAGAGAGAATACTGGGAAGCTTAATTACAGTTAGAACTACTGCTGAATGCCTATTGTCAAGTTGTCTATGAATTGCCTGGCAACGAGCTGTCAGTAAATTTGGAAACAATCGACGGTGTTCCTGAACGACTTGAAGTAAATACTCTCTGATTTTATTTCTTCGCTATGATGCTGTTGTACTCCTCAATGAATCTTTCAGCATTTTCATTGACAACCCTCAGATGTTCAACAGTCTTGATGGCATCCTTATAATCGTCTCCCCGTGGTCATAAGTCCGGGTCATCATTCAGGAATCCAACAGGAATTGCAAGCCGGTGTCCAGAGCTATTCTATCCCCCCTAAAGCATATCCCCCGAATGGAATAAACCGGTTTAGAGTATCCGGGAGGATAAACCATTCTATCCCCCATCGTCATACGCATCACGATAGACAAGACGAAAATTCAGTACAAAATCCACAAAAACGAAGTAAATTAATTTCAGGTCGATGTACAAACTAAAGATACGCAACTTAAATTATTTTATGTGCACAAAAATCCAAACAGTACGACTGAATAGTGAATACACGTAGAAACCGCAAAAAATGCAAACTAAACCGATTATTCCATTTCGCTAAGGGGATTCTCATGTATGGGGAATACTCTATTTCGTGACACCAGCAGAAGAAATTCATCATATTGGTGTCACGAAGTCCTCATTTCTCATCTCTTGGCATTTCGTTATTTCAATTTTGACACTTTTGCAGACTCTTCTATACCTTTCTTCTCATTAATTGTCCTTACCATTCTTCGTTTGAATTCAACAGGTACTGTCGCATCAAAAAAGGCAAAGCCAATATGCTGTTCACTGAGATACTAAAGGTGATCGGCAAATTTCTTTCTCGTGGCCTTTGCAATGGATTTTATCGCTGTTTTGTACTGGTTCAAGAGCTGAAGGAAGTGGAGATCATGATTCGAAGATGCAATTGGATTTGGAGCCGTGAATCAGGCCTTGACATAGATGCGAACAATGAAGAATGAAGATGTACATGTTCCGGAAACTCTACTCTTCTTCAAAGGTCAGTTTAAATTGGCCACGGAACATCCACATCTTTAAAGAGTACAATGTCTTTGATATTGTATTGTATTGTATTGTATTTGAACACTTGTTATAGCGCCCCTACCAGATTTCCCATTCAGAGGCGCTCCCGACTACTGCGCGAACGCTGAATCGGAGTTTCACGCCGAAGCGCATGAGCAATTGCGAGTGAAGGACTTGCCCAGGGTCCCTACGCGGTGGCTTTGAGGTGGATTCGAACCCGCAACCCTCCAGCTGCAAGGCACCGAACATACCCCTATACCACCGCGCCCCAGTATACATCTGGCATGATGAAATTCATGAAATCCAGGAGCTATAAGTGATAGGCTATTCCGCGTGGTGGTAGGCCTATACCTCCAAAAAATTATCACAAGCTCAATGAATTCTTGATTGTCATCTCTGGACTGGCAATGGTGAAGCTGACTTTCAGAAATGCCATCAGGGTGTCCTTGTCATCTTTCCGCAGACTTTTTACCTCTTCATGAGCTGCTCTAGATTCATATCTGGTCTGATCAATGTTGATCCATGCAGTTAATCTGGAAACGTTTAAAGCCCCTGAGGTCACTGAAAAACTATTGTGAAAGGCTGCAGCTGGAACTAACACCATTATGTTTTCCCGACATGCCAGGTGTAAAAGCTTCTTCCCGAGTTTCTGTTCCAGCAGAACACAAGCGCCATTTCTATTTCCTGTGTTAGTGGAAGTTGTATCGAAACACATGGAAGCAATACGATCCACAAGGCCCCAATTTCTATCAAACACGCTACAACTGAGACCTGCGCTTCACCAGTACTGGAAGTCAATTTGGGAACACCAAACAACTGGTTCACTCCAGCACCCACAGCTAATTGCTATATTCGATCAACAAGATCATTCCCAGTGATGTATCTCAGAAGTTTGCTATTCCTCGAGAGAGACATTTCCTTGAAACTGTTCAATTTTGAAGCAATTTGACCTCGATAGTGTTGTGCTCTCTAGCTCTGTGAATTGACGAATGGTTCATGACCGGATTTTGAGCAACTGTTGCTAATACAGATGTTTCCTTTCTGTCGCTCACTTTGGTTCAATTGAGGACTGCAGCTATAAGCTGGATGGCATAATGTTAACTCGTGCCATCTTTTTACAGCTTGCAGGTGTTGTGATTCCACCATCAGCAC
Source organism: Aporrectodea caliginosa (assembly GCA_020284085.1). NCBI lineage: Eukaryota > Metazoa > Annelida > Clitellata > Crassiclitellata > Lumbricidae > Aporrectodea > Aporrectodea caliginosa. The sequence continues at coordinate 32,125 of JACEVL010000773.1, forward strand.
CTTGTTAGTAAGTATGGAGGATTGGAAGTAAGTATAAAAAAAATAAAGTGCTTCTGAATGGTGTCTTCCATTTTTCGAATGTCAACGAATTATAGCAATTATTATTGTTATTATTAATATTAATATTGTTATTATTGTTGAAAAAAAATAAAACAGGTCAGTAAAATACAAAGAAATAAATAGGTGGAAGCAAGAAGAAATGTAAATTTATGATTTAACTCCTATCTGTATTATGTAGTTTGTGTTGGAGACCAAAAACATGCATATGCCTACCCCAAGAAATTCAACTTTGTTGAGCTACCCCTAAATGTTAACCAAATTGACTAAAATTTTGAACAAGTTATTAATTCGATCAAAGAACAAATTTAGGGGGTCAGACTTTGAGTAATTCAAAGTTGCAAAATAAGGAACACCCTACTATAAAGCCTAGTTTTTCGTGCGTAGACTACATTATAAAGACACCTCACACAAGCGCAGTGTAGCTAGCTTTATGGTTATTGTAAAAAAAACTCGTAAAAGAACGCAAGGAAACGTCAATGAAGACTGTTGAAAATGGAGTGGATCAATATCCAAGTTTATCTGTTCTCGAGCATCTATTGAGCCCACTACGCTTGCCTTAATCTTTGCAAAATCTTTATGAGGTCAAGTTGAGACTCATTGTTCACCTGTGCGTTTGCAGTAATAAGAGCTGCTCAGGTATGTGCTCTGTGCGAAAGTTCATTCTGTTCATCAACCGAGTCGTAACGGCCTTCGACACAGAAGCGGCGGCTGCTATGCTGCAACTCGTGGCGCGAAAGTCTCCGTCACGTGACCCGCAGCTGATCGACGTCGTTCGTCGTCTGCTCGATCCTCCACCGACCGAAAGATCGATGACGCTATCCAAAGGAATCTTAGACACAGCACAGTCGAAGGAAGTCGACGCTCTGCTCAATCAAAAGATATACCTTCTCTATTTCTATTTCTCTCTCTCACTCTCTGTGTCTCTATTTATTTACATGTCTCTATCTCAGTGTGCGTCCTCCGCCCGGACACTATTTTCTAACAGGGCGGGTTGACTCCAGTCCAGTTCTCCGTCTGGAGCCACTCGAGTCACCGCCTTGTCTAATTCGAACCTAAATTGACTGGCAGGGTTCGATCTGTTATCAGAAAGTCTTTTTCTTTTCGTTCACCTTCATAGCTGCGGGCTTCCTCTTTCTCTCCACCTGATCTAAACTTCGACGTACCAGTCGTACATTTCGTGACTCGAAAAATCTCACTTAACTTGGGACACCAAAAGAGTTCCGGGGCCATCACGGAGGAGCGGCGGCGGATACATTTGGGCGTCGAGAGGATCGCAGAGTACATGCGATCTAAAAGACTCCGTCTCAACCCCGAGAAGACAGAGTTTCTATGGTGCCCGACTGGCAAACGGTTCCCTCATCTCGACACTGGTGAACTGAGTGTCTCCAGGTTCTCTCTCCCAACTGTGACTGTCGTCCGCGATCTCGGCGTCATGTTGGAGTCTGACCTGTCTATGAGGGGTCATGTGACGCGGACCGTTGGCTGCAGCTTGCGTCAGCTCTGCCTCCTGAGAGGCTGCATCAGGTCCTTGCCTTTCGAGGCTACGAGAGCGGCCTCTGCTGCCTTCGTCACCTCTCAGGTCGACCGCTGCAACAGCCTTCTGGCCGGTGCTCCCAAGTGCCTCAAGGATAGCTTTCAGTCTGTTCTCAACGCTGCTGCGTTTCTGATGAGGAAGTGCGATCATGTCACGCCGCTCCTCCGTGATGCCCTGCGCCGGTTGCCGGTTCCTATTCGTGTTGTGTTTAAGATCTGTTTGCTTGTGTTTAAGTCACTTGAGTATTTGCGCGATTACTGTGTCGGGATGCATTCCTCCGTATCCGTTGCTCGAGATAAGTGATCGTTGTGAACGACGGATGAATACTCGTTTTGGTGACCGTGATTTCTCAAGTGGCCAACCCCAGATGCTGGAACGGTCTTCCTCTTGCCATGCGAGCTACTGATTCTATTGACTCGCTCTAATCTAGTCTCAAGACCTACATGTTTACAAAGGTCTACCCTGCTGTTTCCTGACTGTGAGGCTCCCTTGTAACGGCATGGCTGTATTGCGGCGTCATTTAACTTGTCGTCGTCGTGATCATTATCAGCATCGTCGTCGTCGTCATCATCTTCATCATTATTATTATTATTATTATCGTCATCATCATCATCATTATTATTATTATTATTATTATTATTATTATTATTATTATTATTATTATTATTATTATTATTATTATTATCACAACAAACTTTCGTTGTTGGACCAGAGCAGTCCTAGACATAGTAACAAAGAGCGCAAAGAGCGATAGGTGTGACGCCTATGGCGTGTGAACTCCGGTCAGTCACGGCTCTGTAATAAATCGTCGTTTTCCCAGATTCGGTTTCATATTTACTAAGTATAGTTAGTCTAATAGTTCAGTTACTGCTTCTGGAGTTTAAGTCGTTTGCCTTCTCGGATTGCTACCGGCTTTCCAGGATTATTTTTGGCGTGTTTTGTTAGTACTTTCGTGGCATGTCTACGCCTCCTGCATACGTGTGTGTGTACACTGTTGAACTCATTAGGTCACTCAACACGTGTCTGGCACCGCCTCGTCGGGCGATTCGGAAGACCTTATTCCGTTTTGGCCTATTGCGCCCAGCTGATCTTCGGTCCTTGCCTTCTCCCCCACCGACTGATCCTCGCCAACTTCCAGCTTCGCCTTCTTCGGCCATTCGTCTGGCCACTCTCAACGTATGTTCCTTGAAGAACAAATACGTGGCGGTTGCTGATCTCATCGTAGCCAATGACTCGGATGTCTTGGTCGTCGTTGAGTCCTGGCATCTTTCCTCTACCGATGTTGCCTTTCGCCGCGCTGCCCCGCCTGACTTCTTGTCCTTTGATCGTCCGAGGGCGGATGACTCAGGCAGGGTTTTACGAGAGGAGGCTTGACCGTCTACCACCGAGATCAGTTGAGGGCGAGGAGGGTGGAATTGGCTTGGACTCCGTCGACCTTCGAGGTTCTCGTGGTCTCGTTGTCATTGAAGTGTGGTCCTACTACGCTTCTGGCCGTTAACCGTCCTGGCTGCTCTCCTCCCTCGTCGGCGTTCTCCGGCGAGCTCTGTCTTATTGGAACAATTTTCACTGCATAGCAAACAGCTGGTCCTTACTGGGGACCTCAACCTACACCTAGAAGATCCGTTGCTATCGGAATCGATAGAATTTACCGCAGTCTTGGAACAATTCTGCCTCAAACAACATGTAGCGGAGTCCACCCACCTGTTGGGTTGATGGCTCAACATCATCGTCACCAGAGATGATTGTCGGGTGCTCGACGTCACTGTCTTCCCTCCTGCTCTCTCCGACCACGGCCTCGTCGTCGCTACAATTCCTTTCATCTACGAGCCTCTTCTTCTAGCCGCTCGGCAATTCCGGCACTGGAAAAGTCTGGATCGCTCTGCATTTCGTGCACACACTCTCTTCGCAGATCTTGGACCGGCTTCTTTGCTTCCTACATCCGAGCCGTTCAGCTCGTACGAGACCGCAATGTCTGGTCTCATCGACACTTTCCTTCGTCTGCGCACCGTCCAAACACGCCACTGTCCGTCAACTCCGTGGTTCAACGCAGAGTGTAGGGGGCTCCGACGTCAGGCGAGGCGTTTAGAGAGAGTCTTCAGAAGGACGCGATCTCCATCTGATCGAAACTCGTGGGTCCACTTTGTCCAAGAAATGCATGCCTCCTACCGTGTGAGAGCGCGGGAATACTGGGAGGCCATCATCAATCATCACTCGCCAGTCAAAGGAGCCAAAGAGACACTTTCAATGGCCTCCATGGCCGTCAGAAGGGTGGTCGACAGTCTGAGTCTGCTCTGCCGTTCTCTGCAGATGCGTTTCTGGAACGATTTTCGGCCAAAATCTCATCCATTCGGAGTGCTACTACGGATTCCTCTCCACCTGCGTTCTCTACTACGGAGTGCCGGTTTTCTGCTCTTCATGAGAGTTCAAGCGTATCGTGCTATTAGTGCCACGCCAATAGATGTATTACACACACGCCAGATATGATAAAGCAACCGTTCTCTGAAGGACGAGTATACTCGTCCTCGGCGTCTGCATTTAACTTCGTAGGACGAGATAACTCGTCCTTGGCGGTCAATGTGTTAATGACTGGACTAGAAGGGTTGCAACTACCTCTACACTACTTTAACCTTTAAAAAATAATTATAGGCTTATAATTATGTCAGTAGAGATAATTTAAGAAAAAGTTTAACATAAAAGGCTGCACAAATGTTATGGTTCTGCCATTCTGCCATCCAGCCATGGCAGCCCTTGAGCAGGTTCACGGCACCCTTGAGTGCCTCGACACCCAGGTTGGGAAGCACTGGATTAGAGAGTTATTATCACTTGTCTGTGACTGTTCCAATGCAAGTGATTTGATCAGTGGCGTAGCTAGGTACTTTGGCGTCTGGGGCAAGTAATGGCAAGAGCGGCAAAGCCGCCAATAGAAATTTCAAATTTTAACGAAACACAGAGTTATTGAAAAGTTAGCCCTATGTGTTGAACGTTAATCGATTATATAAATATGTGGGTCTTACCAGACTCCGAACTGTTCTCTCCTTGATAGCTGCAAGGTCTTTGCGAACTTCAACAAAATTAATTTAAAGATCTAACCTTACACGTTCTTCGTATTTTCATTTAAGGCAACTAAGTGCTGTTAGGCTTTCTGTCTCGTTTTCTGTTTTCACTACACTGGTTCACTCTTTCATTTGCTCCAGTATTGGCTACTGAAATTCCCTTGTCAGTGGTCTTCCACACGTTCGTTTTTCACTTCTTAAATTATGCGGCTGCTGGATTAATAACACACCTACCATACTACTCTCACATATCTGCCTTCAAGTTTGAACAACTGCACTGGCTTCCTCTCGTCCTGGTCTTCAAAGCACAACGAAGTCTTGCTCTGAAATAGCTAGCTGATGCGTTATTCAGCCTCATCGCATCGTCCACTCAAACTGACCTGATCTTCTAATTCGTCATGCTAGAACAGCTATGGCTAAGTCCCGGTCATTTGCCTCAATTGGACCCCTCTCTTTGGAATACGTTGTCCCATCTACTCGCTCTCAAATTCTAGCTGGTAACCCCTCCTCATCCTTTGCTTTTCTCAACACCTATTTCTTCTCTCGTGGCCTTGCGCACTAGGAGCGCCTCTGATCGGTTCACCCTACTAGATGCGCTTTATAATTTTTAAATACAATACAATACAATAATTATAAAACAGAGAGGCTTCCATACTTGTATATGCAAGGCTACAAAATTATTAATTGCTAAAGTCGTCTTGTGGCTTTAAAGTGGAAAAAGGCTTAAAATAGGTGCCTAACATCTTTCCAGATTGCCTCATTGTCCAGTTGTGCCTACGACCATACTTATTTGATCACTGTTTCATCATGATTAGGCAGGTTGTTTGCGCTCTGTGGCAGATGTCAAGTGGGGCTGTCAATGGCTATGCTCTCACAGACTCACACCTGATACATTTATATCCACCACACACATCCACACGCACACGCACACTCACTAACACACACGGACACACACGCACACACACGTACTTCACACGCGTACACACATATGCATACATACATACATACACAAATTACATACATTACACATACATGTATATAGGCCGCATATGCATTAACCACATACAGAAGTATATAAGTTTACATCTTTTCCTTTGCTTGCTCGATTTCTTATTTTATGTACTGCAGTAAGGCGTGTCATTTTAGGGGTCAAATTTATTTATTTTTTCAAATTTCTTAAGTCTTGGGCCCTACAAATATGTTTGTGGGTGTGAGGACTTTAAATCTGCTATTATTTTTGTGATTGGACAACATTTGGCTTGGTAAATCTATATTTTGATTAAAATGCACATTAACTGCTGTCGGAAAACCAAAGAATTTTTATTTTACCTTCGGGCAATGTCATGTAATGCTCTTAGAATTTTAGATTCTCTGAATGAAACATAATTATCCTACTAATAGTAATGGCAGTACACGAATGTATAGCCTACTGCACTTATTGAACACGGATTGCCGCATTGCACAGTTTTAGCTGGAACCTAAGAGAAGATTTTAGGAAGGGAGGCATTCGAAATTTCCCTTAGAATGCAGGATGGCGGCTTTTTGCAAAAATGGCCGACGAAACTTTAGAGTTTTCAATATCTCGGCTTCTAGTTTTCTTGGTGTCTAAGCATACACATTATTTTATGGGCTATGATTCCACTAAGGCCATCGCAGATTAGCGCATGGTCTCATCGGTCGGCCATTTTCCAAAATGGTCGTCCGAAATTGAATTTTCCAAATTACACGAATTAAAAGGTCAAAATTAACATAATACATCAAAATGAAGCCAAACAAGGTCAATTTAATGATAAACGACAAAATTGTTAAAAAGAAACAAACAAATACTTTTTGCATTCAGTGCTTTTTGCATTCAGTGCTTATTTCCAATATCTTTGTGGCATCTTCCCTCATTACTGTGGATGGTATCTAAGAGTTTTAATTAAAAGAGTCTTCCATGGATTTCTAAAACAAAATTTATTAGTCACAGTTATAAATCTTTCTTTTTTCGTAAAAAAGTAAGAAATGACTTCCTTAGCTAGGATTCCAACATTTCCCTCTACAGTTGGAACACACGAGTGTGCAACTGTGCATGGAACACGACCACATTTACAAGAGCATCTATTTGACTTACAACCCTCCTTGCACCCACATTTAAATCCAAGCCAGCCAAACGGGATCTTCATAAGAGCGACATAAAGAAAGAGCGACATAACAGAAGAGCGACATAAATACTGTATCAAATGAGCGACAACCTAAGTAATGAAGTAAAACTTCAAAAGAGCGACATAACGAAAGAGCGACGTAACAGAGGAGCGACAAAACGTTTATGTCCTCATTTAAAAGCAGTTAATCTAGGCAACGAGTCTAATAAAATGTACTAAAGTGTCATTCAGTGTCTGATTCTTCTACCAGACTACCACTCTGACATGAGTGCATATTTTGGGCAATCCCTCGAAGTACTCCTCGAGACGGATAATGACATGTTTCCTCACAACAGTCGCAATCCACTCTTCTCTTTTGTGTTGCTCTTTCTTCTTTTTTACTGGAATTTTCGCTTCAATCAGCCACTCGACCTCTTGTTCCGTGTGGTGGTTCTCTGTTATGAATTCCCTCTTCATCGAGAACACTCCAAGATGGTAACGTTCCAATACAGTTTCCAATCTCCTGTGCCAAGCCTCCATGCTGTTTTTTTAAGGGAGGTTATAATTATGAGTTTGAAGATGATGAACACTCCAGAACTTTGGGGGGGGGAGAAATCGTGGTGGATGACGTCGTTGAATGCGCTGTGGTCTTTCTTTCCCAAGAAAACAGACTACTATATTAACCAATTTGTCACTCGTTTGTTATGTCGCTCTTTCGTTATGTCGCTCTTTCAAATCGCCAATATTTCGGTCGGTCTTTTAAAACTGCTCTCCCATTTGTCGCTCTGTTGTTATGTCGCTCTTTCGTAATGTCGCTCTTTCGATACTAACTCAAACAGCTGGTTGTGTGGTCCACTGTGGCGTCCACACCTCACCTCGCTTTGTCCATTCATAATGAGCTGGAGATGGCATATCGGTTATGATACTGTCTTCCTGACTCCACATATGCTTACCTTGGTACATGGCTCGAAGAGTGTGTAGGACTAGCACATCAGATGTGGCAGGAAGACTTGGGAATGGTGTAGATTTGGTCGCGAACAGGTCTTTGCTTGCTGCGCTAACAGTCTGAAGTTCAAGAGCTGCACCACTATAATAGTATACAGAATGACTACAAAGAGTAATAATAGTTCTCTAGTGTTGGGCTGCAGTATAGGCAAAGGACTGGAAACGGCAACCACGGTGAGTGACGACTTTTCTTCTTTCATATTTTCTGCTATTTGGTGGATTGGCAGGTATCTTTGTTTTCAACCAGAGCCATAAAGAATCCACAACTGAGTAAGTTCCAAAGATTGTAGATCATGGAAGAAAGATATTGCTATCACTACACCATCTGTATCCTTAGTACAAAGAAGGACATTCTTTACGCCATTGCAGGCACATGCATGCTTCTTCCATTTTCTCACATGAAATGGCAGATAGGGATGTTTGTTGGGTGTCAGATTAAAGGATTTTCTTCTCTACGTTTGTGACAACATGAACTTTACCAAAATTATGGAGAGCATAATTCGCAAGCAGAATGAAAAGTTCTTCCTTATTTCTGTCGGTAGTTTTGTTTCTGGAGCTACTTGTCGGCGTGTACCAGAGTCTCCCCTGCTGTCGAACACCATTCTTCAAGCTAGCGGCAGCATACCTGTCATAAACCAAATCAGCGTAGCAGATAGGCGAGCGGCATGCCATAAGAAACTGTCCCGAAAATCTCTCACACAATATTCTCCAAATGTTTTTGAACAACGTGGCTTTGTTTGTTTGTTTGTATGCAGAAAACTCACGCAGAAGATTCAAGTCGTTGTGAAGAGCAGATGTGACACATGCACTTGTGTACCTAACCTTCATGTAGGCCTACAACTTGAGAACAAAATGCATTGAATTCTTGGAGAGCTGACAACTCACGTTTGGTGAGGTGGAGTTGAGAGCAAAATAAGTAGATATTTAAACTGTATACGAGTATTAACGTTGCCATCCATCTAGCTCTACGGTAGGCTCCAGGATCATGGATGCTCACATCTCCACCACTTTCCGCTCCTCTTAAGAATATCAGTGTCAAGTGCAGGAGCTCACGGTAGTCATCTCTTGGCTGAAAATCCTTGAGCTGTTGCCGGATGATCTCGAAAAGCTCATTTTTCACTGGATTCAAAACCAGCTCAGTTGCTGTCACCTTTATAATGGTCTGCTTCAACTCCTCTCCATGAGTCTATAAATCTCCCAAATAGCTTGAAGTTAGGCCCACTTAAGGGTCCCATCAGTGTGTCGAACACTTTGGCAACGAATAATTCCATGAAGTGGTGTCTGAAAGCGAAGTTCAATAGAGTTTATTAAGTTGCTGTTCAAACAGGACACAGGCTTCTCGATGAAGGCCTGTATTGCTGGCCATTGTATCAAAGTTGTATCAGCATCATTATAACAACGACAACAAATTGGAACAAGACCAAGAACTACAAGAAACATATTACTATTCTAGGCCAATATTTTATATAAGAGTACAGTCTGACTCTGTACTCTGTACTCTATTGCCCCTAATCAATTTCTAATATGCGATTTCGAAGAAAGAGGTTTAATAAGCTACTATAAATCAGAAATAGACCAGGCAATCTACCACCTCTCCGGCCATGTCTCCGTTCACGGCGAACTTACTTGACTACATGCGCGCAAAGATCAACTCCAGCCGTCAATCTACAGCAGGTACTCCACCTCTCTCCTTTCTTTCTACGTAGTCCAGGCTTACATATTGGAAATTCTGCCTTTGTACGTTATTCGTCAACTCCCGCTGGTGACACCTGATAAATCCTGTGAACTGGACCTTTAACCGCCATTTTTAATTAATGACTTCATCGATTATTTATTACCGTTCTTGCATTCGCTCTGCATCTCTTTGAGTAGAATGTAAATTAGGGGTTTTGGCGCAGTAGAAGTGATTTAAAACTCATATAAACCTCTATCAGGTCTATCAATGGCTTCCAGGCGATTTCTATGGGTCTTTGAGCGCAGTAGAATTGATTTCATACTCATCTAAGCCTCTATCAAGTCTTCCAGACGAATTCTACCGTATTCTAACAATTGGCCTCCACTAGTTTTCAATCGAATTTTTGTGTTAGAAATGTACCCTTTTTTCTAATTATAAGGTAAAATATCTAATTAGAGAAATGCGCGCGTTGTGAACATACAAACCATGGACAAACAAAACCAATGCAAGTTTCTCGTTCTGGGTAAAGTCGACAATTGTTCTTGCACCTGTGCTGTAGATTACTGAGCAATACATAAAAGACTGCTACAAAGAGGTGGTAAAACGAGGTCGTGTAATAAATGCGGAATAGGAGTAAAGACACCGGTTGGAGTGTGCATGGACTGCGGTTTACATGTCGAAAAGGCAAGAATGGTGTACGCCAAAGTAAACAAATGTCGAGCTGAGTGGAGGCGTTTATCATCAATATTGATGGAAGACTAGGTGAAAAAATGACACTCAATTAGAGAAATGATCGGTTTAGGAATATATCGAGCACAATTAGAGAAAATTGCCAATGTATACAGAGAAAGACATGTCTAACCCCCTGCTATTTAAGAACGATAAAGGCGGGCCACTACCTATTTTACTACAGAAAGAGTTCGCCTACAAGTTTTTGAGAGATTACCGCACAGTGGTACTTCTTTGTCATGGATTAGAGAGCGATCGACTATCGTTCTTGAGTGCCATGGAACCTATCATTGACAAATCTAATAAATGAAGACATGACTAGACATGACGGCAAAAAATACTCAGCAAAGCTAACAGTTGAGCTTGAAAAGTTTGGACTGAAAACAGACAACACCATAAAAAGGACCGCCTATTTCAAGACAAAGGCAGATGCAGTTCTCAACAAAATTTAAAATTCTAAAACATCTGCTATGTAGTTCTCCGCAGCGATGGACAATCTAACGAGCTTGTGCTGTACCGTGGTGACAATACGGTGGAAGTGTTCCTTCATCGCTTACAAGGTGAGTTAGCTAATCCAAAATCTGGGTAATATAGGCGGAGATGGTTATGACAGCGGCCGATCACCAATCACTTCGTCAGGCTACCGAGTGTCACATCTGCGGAAATGCACTCCAAATAGACAAGCTTCGCGATCATTGCCATATAACTGGTAACTATCGAGGAGCAGCACATAATAAGTGCAATCTAAAGTTGCGCATATGTCCTGAAAAATGTAAGGTGCCATGACCTTCGTCGTTACGACAGCCGTCTTATTATACAGGCAATGAGTGGTAATGAGGCTGAGAAAATCTGTTGTATTCCAAACAACATGGCGAAGTATATGACTTTCAGCTTAGGCCAGCTTCAGTTCATCGACAGCCTCCAGGTCTTGAATAGTTCGTTGGATAAGTTGTCAAGCAATCTATCACTGAATGATGTGAAAGTCACAGCCGCCCATAGTAAAAAGCTAGATTTATTGAGGCGAAAAGGTGTTTATCCCTATGAATACATAAATAGCTATAGTCGCTTCGAAGAGGCATTCAATAGCAAACTCACCAGAGAAGACATTTCAGATGTTGACTACCAGCACGCCCAACGAATATAAACCGAGTGTGACTGTAAAACTCTGGGTGACAACTACGACCTCTATCTTCGAACTTATGTGCTTCGAAACTTTCAGAGCCACATCGATGAAGCATTATCAGCTAGACCCAGCATTAGGGTGGTTCATTGTCATATGGTAAAAAATGAAGTTGAAGCTAAATTTCACGACACCCTCTCAGTTTTTTTACACTTGTTAATTGTATCACAGACCCTTCCCTTTACCAGGTCGAACAAGAAGAGCGATTGGTTTGATAATATGCTTAACGTCTTGTAATCGTAATATATGATAAGATTACGAAGTTACCATTATAAAAACAGTACTTATGTCGTGTCAGCAACAAATTTGCTGCAAGGAAACAGTATAAATAATCAGCCTTGGCACAATCAAATCGTGTCCCGAAAGTATGTGTAACAGAAATTCATTTCTTCAGCACTGCATCTATATCGAAGTTCTACTAGTCCCCGAAATTTGTCATGCGTCACATTTTCACAAACAGTCTTAAATCGCTTGAGAATTAAAATGCATGGGGAACTTCAGGGACCGCTGAAGAAAATGAAAAACTTGGCTAAGATCAGTTTTATTATATTTTGACTGCAAGCCAACCACAGGAGCTCTCGACTAATCATTTTTCCATAACGTATGCCCATTGAAGCGAACAGTGTTCACAGAAGTAGTGTCAAAGCTCATGGGATGATTTTTTTTAGTCAACGTCCATGCTTCTAGCAGATAATAAATAGCCTTGGATTTATTACATCCTGTTCCATAGGTGAACTCTAAAATGCCAAGTAGCTTATCTTTGCAGCCGGCAGAAACCAGCACTGGTAGGCGGTCCATGTCTTCGATTCAAGAAATATCAGGAAGGATTTTACCATCCAAGTCAATCACCAACGAACAGTCTGACAGCATGTACCTTAATAGCTTACTGTGTATGTATGTACGCATGTATGTATGTATGTATGCACGTTTGTATCCATGAATGTATGTACATGTATGAATGAATATGTTAGCAATATCTATGTATGTTTGTATGTATGCACGTATGTATGTATTTATGTATATATGTATGTATACATGCATGTATGATTATATGTATATATGTATGTTTGAATGCATATATGAATGTATGAATTGCTGCAGAATGCTGATGAAATGCAATCATAGATATGAATACTGGAACTGTGTTGCGTAAACAGTCGCCAAGGCCTACGTTTAGTACAAATGTCAATGAAAATACATTTAAGCTAAATGTTTGCGTATAAACAGAAAATATAGCAAGATCTGTAATAAGAACTGTGTACTAAGTTCAAAATATAAATAAGTAAGCAGAGGAACTACACTACATAATTGCATAAGAAGGTTGCCAAGGAAATCACAATTTGCTACACATTAGGCCCATGCTTGTTATATAGAAGCATCATGGCATGATGCTTCTATATATGGGTATATTTCACAACCGGAGGCAAATTCAGAAATAGAATTAGGGAAAAATAAAGTCGTGAAAAATTTAAAAAATTTCTTACACAAATATTTTACTAGCAGTCCTGAAGCATATTTGATATTGAGCAGAGCTTAAATTTGACAGATTTGGCCTAATTTTTCATTTTAGTTTTCTTACTATGTGAAACACATACACATTCCTAATTATTTACAACTCCGTTACAACTCCGTTACGTAATAAATACACATCATAATATATATACCGCCACTGTTTATAATTAGTGATTAATTAGTATTAAGTGTGCATTAAATTATTACACAGCAACCTAAACTATTTTTACGACAAATTTTCTACATGTACCATTAAATAAATTAATTTTAATAGAAAATAATGTAACGGAGTTGTAGTAACGGAGTTGTAAAATATTCATAATTAGGTCTCCATGCTTACCGGACGAATTAAGATACAATAAATAGTTAGTTTATAGTGGCGAGGCTGTCAATTTCAATATTATTTTTGAAATAAAAAAAATTATTTATATACGCAAAGTGCAATAATTACAGTCACGGAGTTGTAAATCTTTTTTATACTATTACATTACCGGATAAATTTCCGAAAATTGTCAACAGAAGCAAACTTCCATATTGATTTCTTGTTGGTAAATTCAATGCAGACTGATTCCCTGCTATCGAAGATGCCAATTCAAAAACCGAGAGTTTTCAATTTATTCCCCAGATGGCAGAAACCCATTCGTAACGGTGTTGTAACCAATATTTGAAGACAGACAGTTTTATTTATTTTTTAATTATTTACTTTGTTATTTAGTTAATAAAAACCATATAGAGCAATGGATATATGTAAGTTAATGATCTAAAAATTATAAAACATCAGTTAAGCGTTTCAGCTGTTACCCTAACGTAACGTTGAATTGACTCACCATTAGAAAGGACAATGCAATTTCGGGTTAAAATTGGACTTTCTAATTTTTTTTCTCATATGAATCATCTAAATAATATAATATAAATAATCTTTTTATAACTAATACATGCCCTACAATGTATTTAAAAATTTTAAATTATAATTTTATTCTCTGTGTAAGCCGTCCAAAGGAGAAGACGGAAATTTATCTAATTTGCCTCCGGTTGTGAAATATACCCATATAACGACGAATGTGTTGTAAGTTGACGTCATTGAGCACCATCTTCCAGTTGGAGTAGGAAGCTGAAATTTTCTCAGAATAATACAAATGACAAGTGTAAAAAATGTAGGGGTGTCTTGGTTTCTAGCTTGATTTTTATTTTTGTGGACCACCCTACCCAGCATACTATGTCAGCCTACCTGAAATGTCTTGGGACGCATTGTTGAAAAAGACAAAATTAATGTCAAACTCGAGTTATTGACAGACACCGCCATGCATTTGTTGTTTGAAAGAGGTCTTCGCGGTGAGATATCGATGGTATCGAAACGCTTTGCCAAAGCACACAATCCACAATGCCCTGATCATGATACCACGAAACCAAACAACTGGATTATGTATCTGTATGCAAACAACCTGTGGGAATGGGCTATCGCACCTCATCTTCAACGGTGGCCTTGCTTCAATTCATAGCAAAAAAAGCAAACTGAGGTTGAATAGACCGATCTATGTCGGCCAGGCAGTTCTAGATCGGTCCAAACATCTCATGTACGACTTCTAGTACAACGATGTTAAAGCGCAGTACGGTGATAAAGCCCAACTTTTCTACACCGACACTGACAATTACTATTCGAAGTGGAAACTCCGAATCCATACGAAGATATGTTGGTCAATAAAACTTCTTACGATCTCACCGAATATCCTCGAGATAGTCCATATTTCGACTCGACAAACAAAAAAGTGTTTGGAAAATTCAAAGACGAATGCAACGGAGTTCCAATCGCAGAATTCGCCCGAAGATGTATTCCATCCTACAATCTACTGGATCTCAGATTCGGAAGGCCAAAGGCGTTCAGAGAGCAGTTGTTAACAAAGATCTACATCACGAAATGTACAAGGAATGCCTGTTTCAGCATAAGCTGATGCGGCACACACAGGTTGTAACTCGAAGCCACGAGCACCAGATTGGCCTGTACGAGGAAAAATAAGATATCCCTTTCCCCACTGGACACAAAAAGTGGATAGCTGGCGATGGAATTACGACAAGGGAATATGGACAGTTTAGAAATTATAAAGAAAAATTTAAAATAGCAGAGGAATATCTCAACGAACTCTTAGATGAATTGGGCTGAGTAATCTTTCAGGTGGTAGTTCAGTACCTATAGGAATCACAAGCAATTCCTCGCGAACAAATCCGCAGCCTTGTCCATCTACTAGATGATACAATGCAGGCTGGTCAGCTTGTTCGACAAAATTTGAAAAGGCGTGTATGGTAAGCGACCAGTTAGGGTCTGTAGCCCGTCTGGTACCGTACCACCCTCGAGTTCACCGGGCGCATACAAGTAACGGACCAGAACATCGTGTCCACGAATGGGCTATTTCAGACCAACAGCACGACGAGAGAGAAGAGAGGGTATTTGTTCTATTCTATCGCTTCATCCGGCTTCATGCCAAGTAAACGCGTCGGTTCATTGTTTAGTGCAGCCACACACTCAGGCAGCTGGCGAATCCATTCGGCCGACCTTGCAGCAAGAAGTAACTCCAGAGCATATTGGGCACCAAACAAACGCTCGGCCAGTGCTCGGTTGAATCGTTCAACGATGCCTTGCTGGCGATGATTTCCTGCTTCTCCACGCCTCACTTGCACGTCATGCTTCGTCAGTAATGGTTTCAAGTCGCCCATAAATTCACGCCCAGGATCGACCTGTAGGAGTCGAGGCCATGTCAATGGCCCTCGTTTATAAATTCGGCTTAAAGCGACTGCGACTTCAGAAGCACTTTTATTGATCAAATACTCAGCCTCCTTGTATCGTGAGGCGATATCAACCACAGTCAGAACATATTTATACTTCTTACGACCAACCTTATCATGAGGAAGATACAGCAGATCAGCCTGATGAACGGTGTTAGGTCTATCTTTATCGAGCATAGGACGAGGTTTGTGTCGTGGTACGGGCTGATAAAATCTACCGCACAGCTTGTTTTTTCAACCATTCGCGAGTTTCAGCCTTGGAAACTTTGGGAGCTGAGGCCAATTTCGTTACAGCAGCTTTGCCTCGCCAGTACCTTATAGGGCCGTAATATATTGTGGAAAGGTGTTTAGCCATCTTTTATTTCATAAATTTAAATATTTCCAACACAGAAGCAAAAATTCCTTTTGCGTCTCGTTCCCATCTCCAACTTCGACTTCGATGACATTATAGCCGATACGAGATAGGCATCCTTCTTCACATACTCCGGGATTTCATCAGCGAGAGCAATTTTTGATACAGCTGCGGCCAGGATATCGTCTGCATGATTTCGTCCACCGTGTCTTTACTGCATAAGCCACATCGTGATCGAGGCATGCACTGTCGAGCTTGTTAAAACCGCGATAGCGTTGTGTCAGCCGTTTGTCGAGCTTTGTGAATGGTCCACAATAGGAATATTTGCCAGCGTTCTGAAACGAACCTCCTGGAACATCTTCCGAAGTTGCACCGCGTGGAAGGCTCATTTGCATCTGAAGTAGGGGCAGAGCGTATAGAGCGCTTTTTTACAGCGAACCGCCACGAATCGATCGCAAAAATTGAAACTTCTGAATACCACAGACGGCACAGGCTCTATTTTTTGCTGACCGTCCATTCTTTAACACCGTTTTCGTCTCATTTAAAGTCTTGGTGTGTCTTTTACATCGAAGGCAATACATTGTTTTCGTTGAATACAATCAACGCTCTTTATATTTATATGAAGATAAAAAAACTTTGACCTAAAACAGAACGATGGAACGAGGCGTCATAATTGGTTGCTTCCATCCAGTATACGATGTATAATCTGTAATCCGAGGGGTTGTGGAAAAAATAAATCTTTTGCTCAACCTGCTTCTCAAGAAAGGATATCTGCTCTTTGACAGGCTGCACCTCTACTCTAAGTCTCTAGGACTGGTTAAATATCAATTCCTTCGTGACTGGGCCACAGAGTTGGAAAAAGTTGCTGGAAAGGAAGTGGCCTCGTTTCATTCATCCTCTGAAGATATCATTCCAGTCGAATTGTGATTACTGAAAGAGGATTTTAAAAATCATCAAATATTTTGCTTTTCCACAATGTACTAAAGGTTTGGTGGTATCAGAAGTTCAGTGAAAACTCTGATGGTTTATGGATAGTCAGTTGACTAAATCCTATCCAAGGAAATAATTTTTATGCAATATTTGAAGAGAAAAAGGAAGACAACAAAGTAAACTAGATAAATAAAAATAAACAAAGACATAATATTTAAGACTTAAACTAAGAATGAGAAAAACAATGAACTAGGCAACTGACTAAACAAAAGGAGATCAGTTAGCTACATTCGTTAGAGGATAGGTTGCATCCCATTGGCCTCAATGTTACAGAGCATGTGGATGACGGTTTGCCCCCCAATGCTGGATCGGGCTATCTTCCGCTGGACTCACGGGAGCTGCGGTGATGGTGGGCGACGCCGAAGACGGACTACTACGATCGGTTGTACGATGCAGGAGTTTGCAGGACTCATGTGCTCCGTTCGATTTTCCCTCCAACTGTTGTCCGCCACCATGACCTTCGACCCAGACCACATGACTTTGTCCTACCACTTAAAGATGACAGGAATTATATCCCAAGGATTTTATTTAAGAGTTTGATGTTGCCCCGTTGGCCAAGTCGCTCTTTGCTGGAACAGATATTTAAAAACTATTAATTATTTACATTCTTCTTTTTATCTGGCAATACGACTTTCTGTAATGGGTTGCGGTGTGTCAACCTAGTGATTCAATATTAAACGAATATATATATATTTCAGAGATTTCAATCTCAGGCTAAAGCGGTAACGAAGACCTTAATAGGCGTGGCGCCTATTCAAATACAAGTCTCGACAAGTCATAGCATAGATGTTAAGCGTGGCGTCCCTTTCGTCTACATATTGCTTAACGACAACATCGCAATCATCTGCATATTCTTTAACGATATCATCCTGGGCATCTACATATCGTTTGTTAGTCACATGTAAAGGTTCTGATTGTTCTATACTAAAATTTGTCAAAGTGTTGGTAACCGCATTTGTCACTTGTGCGATACTCGCCGAATCGCTTTGATCCTTCGGTAGACCGGTTAACCTTTCCCACCCATAATTAAATCACCCGTTATGGTATCGCCAGCTTTCAGCACATGAGCGCCTCTAACAAGATTATCCTGTTTGTTTGTGTGAAGTCTGGCAGCGGAAAGCTGTTCGTTAGCATATTGCTTTGCAGCGTTGGCTTTTTCATCCGCATACTGCCTGGCGACTGCAAGTTTCTGATCTGCATACAATCTGAGGGCCGTGTTAAGCGCTGTATCTTTCCTGTGTCTGCATATTCTTTAACAATAACATCCTGAGCGTTAGAAATATCTGTAAGGGAAAGAATTTGTTCGTCTGTGTACTCCCTAGCAGCTTCGTCTTGTGCATTGACATATTGTTTGTTAGTCACATGCAACGGCATCGATGGTACTTTATTTAAGTTTACCATGGTATCTGTGACCACTTTTGCGACTTGAGCAACACTCGCCCCATCGCTTTGAACTGTCGCGCATCCGTTGGAAGACAAGTTATCCTTTTACCACCCATATCAAAATTACAGGTCATGGTATCGCCGGCTTTGAGCACATGAAGGCCTCTGAAAATAACATCCCTCTCGTCAGCGTATCGCATCACCGCAGCAACTTTTTCGTTCGTGCACTGCCTGGCAGAGGCTGTTTTTGAGTTTGTATACGACCTGACGGCCACATTCAAAGCGGTGTCTTTCTCGTCAGAATATCGTCGAACTGCAGTACCAAGCTACAAGTCCTTCCCGTCCGCATAACGCCTTGTGAGAGTTCCCAACTCAGCGCCTATCTCGTCTGTATGGCTCTCTGCACCAGCGGCTTGCTCGTCGGCATACTTTACCACTTGTGCCCAACTCACAGCCTCGCCTACGGCTTCTGGCGTGTCTTCTGTGGGGAGACCAGTTATTCGGCGTCCACTCATATTAATGCCGCCAGACATAGTTCCACCAGCAAGTTGTAGGTTATCTAGGTCAATTGTGTCCGCATATCTTTTCGTTGCGGCGTCAGCGTTCTCGGTAGGCGCACCCACATATGTGATTCGAAACCCACCAGATGAGAGAATTCCCATCATGGTATCGCCAAACTTGTGGGCGAACCCACCAGTGCTGAACTGCCATATTAGACCAGCTGTTGTACTTCTACTACTTCGACCAAACTTATCGACCGGTATCGTGTATTATAGACAAAAGGGTACATTTCTAACACACAAATTCGATTCAAAACTAGTGGAAGCCAATTGTTAGAATACGGTTGAAATCGTCTGGAAGACCCGATAGAGGCTTAGATGAGTATGAAATTACTTCAACTGCCATCAAAGACCCATAGAAATCGCCAGAAAGCCATTGATAGAACTGATAGAGTCTTAGATGAGTATGAACTCACTTCTACTGCGCCAAAACCCCTAATTTCATTCTACTCTTTGGGTTAGCGTTCACTTCCGTGTTCTCATGATCGAGCTGTGAGTTCCCCGCTTCAAACGTATAGGGTCTTGACCCCAATGACATATTTTATTACCGTCCTATCTCCAATCTCTCCTCCCTCCACTCTCTAAGCTTCTTTAAAGGTGTACTTCCTTTCAACTTACTGACTCTCTCGATGCTAATTCTCTTGTGCCATTCTCCAATCTGGATGTAGAAAGTTTCAGACATCTTTTGGTCGACTTGTTTAGAGCCTTTGACTGTAGGTAAGTTACGCTTCTTTGCCACAAAGTTACGCTTCTTTTCCTCAACGATACTGTGGACCACTGTGGACCACTTTATCCTTTTGGAGCGTCCGGAGAAATCTTTTAGAATTTCCGATGTTGCCTTTCTTTGGCCTCTGTCTCAGACCGCTCCATCTCTTTTGTCTTTGGGGCCACACACTTCGTCTGGTCCTCTGTTCCTTTTGGTCTTCCTCAAGGTTCTGTTCTGGTCCCTCTCTATGCATTCAGTACACTGCCGGCCTGGAACGAATTCTCCTTCGTATTGGTTTTGCTGTCAATCAGTGTGCAGAAGACACCCAGGCCTTGCTTACAGTCCGGCGGATGCTGATCCTTCGTAGTCTCTGGATGTCACCCAACCGTCTTCGATTAAACTGTTATAAGACCGAGTAAACTTGGCTTGGGGGTCGCTTTCTGCTTTTCTTTACGCCTGAAGTTTCCGGACATTCCTTTCTCTTCCGTAAAATGGGAGTAAGTTCGCCTCCTCCTTAGGAAGAGGAAAGTTTACAGTGCTAATTGTTAACTTTCTCTAGGAAACATCTAACAACTCATCCTGGCAGTCTGGAGGACAACTGTATGAAAAACATATTTCAAGACGTTCTAGGTGCTTCAATGCGCTTGGCAAAGTCGTCTGCGTATGGTTTCGGCAACCTTGCTCTGCCAGAGGATGTCTTGTTTAATTCACGGCTCTTGAGTTTTGATTGTTATCACTCGCCACTTTGTGCACAAATTATCGCTTATCGCGTAAAAAACGCTAGTTAAATGGTTGCCTTCCAAATTTTTTCAAAATTTCATTGTTATTTATTTTGAATCCTAGTAATGATGTCGGGGGTCGCCTTTTCCCATTCACTTGTATATTCACGTTGCTTGGTAATGAAAACAAGTAAACTTATTTTAAAACTAGATGCTAGATGCATGGATGAAACTAAGTTTCCATTCAATAGAAGCTGGATTGATGAAAATAATCTTTTCAGTAATTAGAAGCTGGATTCCTGATAATATACAGCACGTTTTAGCGAAACTATTAGAAAGCGGCCTCTGTTGATTAGCTTTAATGGATAAAGATACACTTGTAGACGAAATGTCGTTAGACGAAGTGTCTGTAGACGAAGTGTCGTAGACGAAAAGTCTGTAGACGAGAATATAGGCCTATAGCACGTTTTAGCGAAACTATAAGAAAGCGGCCTCTGTTGATTAGCCGTAATGGATAAAGATAGCCTACACTTGTAGACGAAGTGTCTGTAGACGAAGTGTCTGTAGACGAAGTGTCGTAGACGAAAAGTCTGTAGACGAGAATATATAGCACGTTTTAGCGAAACTATAAGAAAGCGGCCTCTGTTGATTAGCCGTAATGGATAAAGATACACTTGTAGACGAAGTGTCTGTAGACGAAGTGTCGTAGACGAAAAGTCTGTAGACGAGTTGTCGCGGGACCATTTAAGACGTGCAGTTTAATTTTGACTTTGAAAAACCAGATATATGTGACCCGCCACGGCAAAAGTAGGTTTTTGACTTTTTGTCACCAAAAATCAAAATTTACTTTATTCTCCCATGAGATTCTACTATGTAAGACCTTTCAAATGACATGTTATTTATTTATTTATGAAGTTCCTAACCGGAGTTGTGCACTTTTAAAGACCAGCAGTGACGCAAACTACATTTGGAGAATAACGCGATCAAAGTTTAGACCCAAAAAGTCCTTAGAATCGATGACATATTCTCAATAACATCAGCAAAATAGTCGTCTTTGGCGTCGTGCCTGTTTACATCGTTCAGTAATTGGGCGAGTTTGCGCTCTATTCTTCACGAAGTGTCGTAAACGAAAAGTCTGTAGACGAGTTATCCGGGAACCATTTAAGACGTGCAGTTATTTTTGACATTGAAAAACTAGATATAATAGGCTATAATTATTATATTCATACGTGAACAGTTACAAGGCCTTTATCTCTTGCATTGAGATTCTTGGATGATTCAAACGGTTCTGTATAGTTTCTAATGGAACTGGATAAGAGCCATACAGTATATAACTCCATGCGGAATTTTATATTGATTGACAAACGACAGAGAACCATCTCCGAACTTGTGTTCTTTTGTAAGGAACTCCTAACCAGGTAAATTTTCTATGGAGGGTTCTTGGTTTAGTTGAGAACTGAAGTGTATTCCGCATAGCTTGCTTTCCTGCTATAAATTGCTTGCTTTCGTGCTGTCAAACGATATACCTATCCTTTTGAAGCACCTCTAAGGTTGGGTTTGGACCTTGCCATTGTTCCTATTAATTCCTAATGTAATTAGAACTATTGCGACTATTATGTCACGCAGTAGGCCTATATTCGAAGGTTGCATTTTGCAAGATATCATATTCGTTTTTATACATCAGTCGAACACTAAGCACACTTTTCTGCGCAATGTTTTAGCTCAATCCGACATACAAATATGTCTCCATGTTTTCACATAGCACTATCTGTAATTCGATTACTTCCAAACTCTTCTGGCAAGATATTGTCAACCTTGCAATGACTTCATGAATGCAGAGGCCAAGAGGTTTAGGTGTGACAGGTTGTACCTAATAATTAGGTGCAACGTCAGGGGTCAAAACCCGTCACATGTCGGTTTTTGACCTTTTATTCAGTCATATTCTACAATTAATCTGCTTCAAACTACGTTTTACAGAATGAAAATATCTTTTTTCAAACTGAAGTTATGTGCGTTTGATTCTTTCATTGGTATAGAGTGAAAAATAGAATAAAAAGTTTCGGAATATTCATGTCATTAAAGTCCTCAGCAACCATTACTTGATTATTCTGCAATTGTGCTGTGCAATAAAGGGCTCTATTCTGTGTCGAATAAAACAAATGGCATCAAAATCTGATTACTACTTTGCAAGTTATGGCAAATTCACAAGCAACTGCTGAATTGAAGAATATTCTACATTGTTGACCCCTCTCGCCTATTTCAGCTTCTAGCTCAGTATCTAGGAAGCGACAAGCGACGGGTTTTGACCCATGGCGTCACCTATGTGAGCAATTACCTGCGTTACCACTGCATTCTGAAGTGGCTGTCATCCAGTCATTATTTAAACATGCACACGTCTACGCACACAGTTGGCTCAAGTAGCGAGAGCAAAGTATTGTTTGTCTTCGTGCTGATAAGCGGTATTCTTTTCACTTTGAAGTAGCTCATTTTAACTTGATGTTGGACCCTGCCCTTGTCGTAGTTAATTGACAATTCGTAGTTAATTGACAATGAAACAAAGCTTACTAAGTTCAGGCAAATATTGCTCCATTTGATTCACGCAATCATTCGAAGGCTATCGCTACTAGACGGTATTATGTTCATATGTACATTTTTATGTGAATATTGCGGATAAAATTTCTCTGTTTGCGTTACAGCTAATTGAGAGCCATATGTGAGTTGAAGCGTTTTCATTAATCAGTTTCAACGTCTGCTTGAGCGCTGTAATTTCAGGAGAAACACCGATCATTGTAAGTAAGATTTGAACTGGCACTCAACTGTTTCAAATATCAAATTGTAGACCTCGCTTAGGTAACCCAGAAATGTCAAAATGTTAACAAAACAACTTTGATCAACAATAGCAGAACTTGAGGGAAATAAAATATGCCAACAATGCATTGTAGATTTTTTTGACAACTATAAATGGAGTTTCTATTTACCCAAAAGTGACACGTAGTTTCCATAATGCACGACTGTAATCACCGTGGAAATTAGAAATATTTTACGAAACCTAATTCAATGCAAATCTAAGCAATAAGTATTATGTCTGATGAAGAAAAATATAGTATGCGGAGCTATACCCTTTATTCTATTACATTCCTGCATTCTGTTAGAAACAGATTGATAATGCTTTCCATCAACAGACGAATTATGTTTGATCTTTGAATTAATCATTAGGCCTACATCAGTTGTGCCAAATATCAGAGATAAGTTATCTACTTACTGGTTTTATTCATATCAATGGTGAAAGTTTTGTTCTGAATGACTTCAACAAAATGCTGGCTAGTGAGGCAGACACTTTGAAGTAGGCTACTGACAAGGTGGTAGGCCTGTTTGGTTTAGATGACTAAGTAACTAAAAAGACAGATGAACAAATTTACCCATGGATGGATGCTGATGTTGTTGCTGCTGCAAATGAGGACTTGTTTGGATCTGGAAAGTCATGTCGGTGTTTCTATACGACTCTCATGCAGGAAGAACTGTATCTGTTCCTCCTGAATGTTAGGACTCCATTGAAACTCTGCCACTCTACGCGCGGTTAATTTCGATGACAACTTTCAGACTTCTCACCGTCAGGCAACAATGTAGTCGTTGTCACTGTCCCATGTATCTGAATTGTAGGCTAGGAAATGTTGTGGTATATCCAATGCTGTGAAAAGTTACCTGGTGTGTTACGACACAAAGTCAGCTGCTTCTGATGAAGTGCAGTAGTGAAGGCAGGATGATCTGTTGTTTTGACGCCAATCGCTGCAACCATGGCAGACTTCATCTCGGCAGAAACTTCAGAGTCAAGGAAGGCGAGACCGATCAGAATTTCACTCACATACCACAAGTGACCAGCGAATGACTTTATGGCAGCTTTAGCAACAGCATCGTGTGTCTTCTTGTAGATTTCCATGACAAAATGTCATGCGACAAAATGTCACCGACAAAATGTCACCGACAAAATGTCATAACGACAAAATGTCACATGACAAAATGTCGCCGACAAAATGTCGCCGACAAAATGTCGCCGACAAAATGTCGCCGACAAAATGTCATGGCATGAATTTAGTTTTTACTTGCACTTGCCTTCATCCACCCTTGATGTCATCGGCACATTTGAAAACCTAACTGAACTACCAGTGTATCGTGACCTCGAATGCATCATCGACTATCTCGAAGACAACTTCATTGGGCGACAGCGAAGGGGTCGGCGAGGACAACCAAGGTTTGGCATCGCACTTTGGAACCAATATGCGCGTGTAGGCTACTTGAACATTTGCCTCGAAGCAACAACGCCGTTGAAGGTTGGCAAAATGCCTTCATCAACGTTGTTGGCTTTGCCCATCCGACAACAATCAAACTTGCGCGTAAGCTCCAGCAAGAACAGCACAGTATACATGGAACTCCTGCGTCGCCAACTGGAACTTGGAGTTCAACCAGGAAAGAAGAAGGCATATATACAAGCTCTCCACATTATTTGGAGGACATTGCAAGAGTTCTGCATATAGGCCTACATTAGGGTGTCCCAAACAGACAGACAATTTTCAAAAGTGTATATATCTTGATGGCCAACCTCTAGAAAGTTTCTATATGACTAGTTATTATATTGTACGAAGTTACAGCTAATTAGATTAACATTTAGGCGTGGCTCAAGCGACGCTAACTTAAGCATTGTATAGCTGAATCATACACATTAATTTACCATTGAGAAATTTTATCCAAAAGTATCACAGGAACTAAAAGCAACCGAGAAGTGATTTTTGTGTCTGTGACAGGGTTTTCCTGGAAGAAGTCAAATATGCTATTTCTAACATTGTAGGGCAATCGGATGACCTTCATTTTCAAGGTCATTTGACATCTATTGTCATAATATTTCGTAATCGGTGAAGGCTAAGAAGAAGGTGTCAGTCCAAGATAGGCCTACTGGGCTCAAGGATATAAACAGAGTTATAAACAACCTGGTATGACCATCGTATGACCATCGCATGACTTTGTAGTTTAAGGTCACTCGAGCTGTTATGGTTAACCTTTGGCCTCGCTGGAACTACAAGTTATGTACAAAAAATTCCTGGCGTATAATGTTTTTCAGAGTCTTGGTTTCCAAAGAAGTATACTCGACAGAGTTATGATGAACATCATTTGCTGAGTGCATGACTGTAGCTCAGGGTCCATTGACCTGCAATATTTAACCTTTGGTTCTCCGATACGACAAGTGCTAGAATAGTTTCCTTAATGTCTAATAATTTTTATGATTTTAAGGGCCGCCAAAAAAACTGTACACTCAACATTATAGGTTTCGATCGCTTTCCTCCTTCTGCAGCTTCTCTCCAACCTTTCCTCTCTTTGGACCAGCATGATCTCTTTGTCCCGCGAACTAGGACCACTTTGGCGCAAGCTAGGTCATTTCTCACCATTGGGCCTGCCCTGTGGAATTCCCTCCCCTCCTCTTTACGCGTTTCCATTCCTTCGAGATCTATTCCTAATTCTCTCTTTCTTCAAAACCTATTTCTTGTATCGGGGTACTCGCACTGGAAGCACTACTGAATAGTCACTGCTATGAACGGCGATATATAAGTTACTAATTACATTACACAAACACTACATCTGAGCTTCAAGGTCACTTGACGACCCGGCGTGGTTGCCCTTCGTTTCTCGGGAATTGCAAGCAATAGAATTGTGATTGTGGTTTATCTTCGGTGAAGGCATTAAAGCACATTCCTAAACATGAGATTTGCTATTGTACGTTGTGATTCACAGAAAATAGCTACAGGAAACTGTCGACGACTTTCCAAGGTCATATGAACTGTTACAAACCAATCAACGTATTACTTGATATTATAGATCATGGAATGTAATTACCGCAGAGTGGTAGGCATGTGTCTTCAGGACTTCTTGTAACCAAAAATATTACAGTTGATACCAAGATCACCTTTCTAAGACTTGTGGGTGGCTACGGATATATATTAGTTCACTGGGTCTGTGAAATATAAATATTATTATCAAATTTCTTGTAGTCGATACCCCTTGTCTGCAGACACCGATAGCTCCTTTCCAAGAGTTCTGGCTGTGGAGTTAGGAGCGGTAACTTCAAAAGTTGAGTGACGTTATGTCACATGTTCTGGAAGAAGAAACTGCTAAGGGGTTTCAAGAATATTTTATGCAAATCTTTCTTTCCCAAAACCATAACTTGATACCTAAAAATAAACCTTTTAAGAACAATACGTTAAGAGGAACCATTGATCCAACGCAATGTCAACTGTGACGTCAAAGTTTGACGTCATGTCACATGGCGTCATGCAAGAGTAACCTTATGAGACAAAATCTATGTTGTGAGTAAACATTTCCAGGAAACCTCACCAAAGGAAATTTGAATATCTCTTCCCGTTTGAAAGTTATGCATTGAAACCCGATATGTTGGTAAAATTCCCACACAGGCTATTGCATAGGGGTATTCGAAATTTGAAAAGGCTTTGAGCCACGTCTAAATGATCTTCAATCTTGCTGTAACTTTGCATTTTTATCAGAATAGCCAAGAGAAACTGTTTAGAGGTTGGCCATTGAAATTTGAGAACATTGGTTTTTCTGGGACACCCTAGCCTACATGTTGTCTGAACATTTCAATAACTTACATACGCACTATAATCGCTTGACAGACACTATTATTCAGCGTTGTATTCAGTAAGCTGATTTTGCTTTTGACTATAAAATCTTTTTTCGAGGTTTTCTTACCGTCGAAAAGGTTTTATTACAATCACTTGACACTACTGTTAGCCTTTTTACAAGATTTTGCTTTTGAAATTGTCAATTATTAAAATTATCGCTTATTTACTGATTTATACTTATGACATTTTGTCGGCGACATTTTGTCAGGTGACATTTTGTCGTTATGACATTTTGTCGGTGACATTTTGTCGTTATGACATTTTGTCGGTGACATTTTGTCGGTGACATTTTGTCGCATGACATTTTGTCAGGCCACCTCTTGTAGCAGTGTAACTCACAGAGTAACTGAAGATCATTTCTTGGAGCAGACGAAGCACATGAACATGTAAACCAGGCTTTCAAATAGACCTTCAGTACAAATGTGTTTAAGTGACCGAAGGCTGACACAGTTCACGTGCAGTCAGCCGGAATTGGGAGCAAAAAGGAAATTTGCAAACTGTATATCAGCTACGCCATCCATCGAGTTCAGTGGAAAGGTCAGAGTGACTGAATATGAACACTCGCAGTCTCGCACTGCCTGACTCGGACTCTGCTCCGAGAAACAGAGGCAACAGTTGTAGAAGCTCTCGGTGATCGTCCCTTAGCTGAAACTCTGTAAGTTCCTGAGCACTGAATGAACTGTATGAGGTGATCCCGAACTGGATTTAGAGCCAGACAGACACACATTAACAGTACTATGATTGATTATATTTATTCCAAATAATAACAAAATCAGTTTGCAGCTCAGTAATCAGTATAGCAGAAAAAAAATGTGAACAAGAACGCTGTCACTAGCCTGGTTCAAACTTACATGGGGAAATATATTTTTTCAAAATATGCTGCTCCACAAGGCCCCTGTTACACTTGACTAGAAGACTCTGTGTTGAAAAAATTGAAGAGATCTGAGCATGTTTGGAGGTCGCTAGGTTTTGACACTTTTTGTAGAAATTGCAAAAATTGCGCATCTGACGCGTTAATAGCTTCATTATGAATTAAAATAAGCACCCATGAACACCAAGCACCATCTTTCTAAATCATGAGCAATATGCCAACTGTATTTAAGTAACTAAAAGAATAATAAGCTTATTTACAAATAAAACACTTATTTCAAGTTCTTTCTGATAGATAAACGGTTGTTGGCTTATAACTAATTTTTAAATTTTGCATGCCACCTTTTCATCACAATTCGTTTCATATCCTACAATTGTATTGCTCAATATTGCTCTGTATGCTGCTAATTTAGCGTGATTCGAGTACTTTTTTCGTCTGTGAATCCGGCCTTGAATATGAAATAAGCTTACAGCACATGTTTTTTCACTTTCTGCAATAAAAGCTCGTACGTTACAAAACGGCAGCTATGGAGTTCCTCACAATGTTGTCTGTTAGGGATGCCTGACAAACACTTTCTTGGGTCTGGACTAACAAAAAATTGGGCAATCCTGAGGAATTTCATATTTCATTAGCAGAATAGACTATAGCATTTGGTGAGGCCACGAAATCAACAATAGTCGCTGCGTTGGTAATTCGGGAGGAGGCTAGAATCCCCGCACAGTGTGTGGATTCGGGTGTTCGCAAACTGTGGAAGTTGTATGAACAAAAATTTGTGCTGATTCAAGGAGTTACAGTTTAAGTTCGATTTAATTAACTCTTTCAGTCATCCATCATCTCCGCTATTTCTTCGAAGCGTGTCACTGAAGACGTCGAGGCTGCTCTGGTAATACAATCTTATTTATCCACCTAATCCGCTATCCATGTAGCGTCTGGACAGGAAATCCTTCGACCACCAGACTCCACTGGAAGAGTATGTCACAAGGAGATCTTTAAAACTGCTTGATCTTTTTACCATCCAGGGTCAAGAACAACCCACAGCCTTCCTATCAAAGTCCTTTACTCCCTGACCACTGGACCCTACTTCCCAGTCGATGAAGGCAAATGTCAAACTGTTGATGGTCGTCAATGACTGCGCAGAACGTGGAGTGGCTCTGGTCCATTCTTACAATGATATACTAAGGATGAGTCACAGAAACAATACTTGCTGCAACTTGTCTCCAGTCATCGGACAAAATTTTCTGTTCCAACAAAGGCAAAATGAAATAATAGTAGGTTGCGGGTTTTCCAGCACTTCAATGACGGGATTTATGCAGACTGGATAACTTCTTTAATTATCCAAAATTATATTTTTATTACAAACGTAATGCAGCCTGACTAAGCAGTAACACTGCAGTAGGCCCCTATATATTTCTAAATTGGGCTGTTTATTTTTCAAAATAATAACTGACTTGAAAATAATTTATAACCGATTTGAAAAAAAAAAATCAAAATTATACATGTTTTTTGACAAGTTCATACTATAATATGATTATGGCAAAAAGTCGAAAAACATAGCGACCTCTAAACATAATCAAATCTTTCCAAAATTTTGCATACAGACTCATGTTTTCATGTGTAACAAGGGCAGCCTTGTGGAGCAATGTATTTCCAACTTTTAATTTTGTGGACCAGTCTAGCTGTCACTGGGAAACATTAACAGTACAACAATACTGAATTACCCACTCCGGAAATAATTTACTCTGGTGAAGCAATATTTGAATTAAAAAATACGTTTTATGGCAACAAACGTGAATAATATTAAAAATATGAGCACATTGAGCTACATATTAATATATTTCAATGAAACTTAGCACTGATACTATGCAACATAAAAAGAACATAAAGAGGGGTGGGGCCCGGAATATGCTGAAGTCTACTATTTACATTACATTGAGTGGCACCTAATATATATATGTATATATATATATATATATATATATATATATATATTGGATTATTGATTTCGTGCTATACATCAACAGTCTTTTAGTCTCTCATGTACATTCATAGATCTGATCTGTAAGTAAGCCAGCATTAGAAAATATGTCGACCAGTTGGTTATCTTGTACTCTGATGTTGTAGGTTGTATCATTTGTTACCATGATCTTAGTTACCATATCCTCTAGCTGCAATTGTTTTAGACCCTTGTCCGGTCAAAACCACTATCCTCTATGGCTGTGTTTCCAAGGGTACCAACAGAACAGTATGCTATAGTCCCACGATTTCGCCAGTTTATCACTCCTCTCCATCATATTTGAACCATTGAATCACAAAATATATTGCTCTTCTCATTACAATCTCTGTCAAAATGTTGAATAGGTAAAAGATCTGTAGTACCCTTGTTTCGACACGAAACCTTAGTACACTGGCTGCTCTGATTTTTGCTTACTCTTTACTGTAGCGTCAAGCAAGTAGGTTGATAAAATAAATAGGGTAGCCCATGTATAAAGTAGCAACGTGCTTTACGTGAGCCATAATCAGAAGGGCTGCAGATGATCTCTAGTCCTCTGCATAATGATTCTAAGACTTTTGATTCACATATTCTCCTGGCATGCTCGCTTATCAACTCAGTGGGCGAAAACATATCTGTGACTCACTGATTCATGCATTGCTTTATGTATCCTTTCTTTTGAAAAGAATACTGATAGAGTTAATTCAACCAGCTGGTCAATCCCCAGTCTTCCACAACACATTCTCAATGCATTTTCTCCATTCTTTTGTTAATAACCCCGCTCTAACAAGTGGACTTGAACCGCAGCATAAGAAGCAAGAAGCGAGGCAAGGTCATAAGTTTATACCGGTAATGGGTATATTTCACAACTGGAGGCAAATAGAGAAATTTCCGTCTTCTCCTTTGGACGGCTTACACAAAGAGTAAAATTATAATTTTTAATTTTTAAATACATTGTAGGGCAGAAGTTAGTTAGAAAAAAATTTTCTGTTATATTATTTAGATGATTAGTATGAGAAAAAAAATAAAGTCCAATTTTAACCCGAAATTGCATTGTCCTTTCTAATGGTGAGTCAATTCAACGTTACGTTAGGGTAACAGTTGAAGTTCTGAACTGTTCTTTTATCATTTTTAGATCATTAACTTATATATAGCCATTGCTCCATATGGTCTTTATTAACTTATTAACGAACTAAATAATTTAAAAAAATTAAACCCTCTGTCTTAAAATATTGCTTACCACTCCGTTACGAATGTGTTTCTGCCATCTGTGGAATAAATTTAAAACTCAATTTTTTTGAATTGACATCTTCGATAGCATGGAACATTTCTTCATTGATTTTACCCCCAAAAAATCAATATAGATGTTTGCTTCTGTTGACAATTTTCGGAAATTTGTCCGGTAATATTGTAGTATAAAAAAAAATTACAACTCCGTGTCTGTAATTATTGCATTTTGCGTATATATATATAATTTTTCCTTCAAAAATAATATTGAAACTAACTATTTTTAATATCTTAACTCGTCCGGTCAGCGTGGAAACCTAATTATGAATATTTTACAACTCCGATACTACAAATCCGTTACTTTTTTAGTAACAGTGTTGTAGTTTAGGAAACGGAGTTGTAATAATGTGTTGAATTTGTATATGTATGTGTGTGTGCGCGTGTGTATGTATGAATGTTTGTATTGTATTGTATTGTATTGTATTGTATTTGAACACTTGTTATAGCGCCCCTACCAGATTGCCCATTCAGAGGCACTCCCGACTACTGCGCGGACGCCGAAGCGCATGAGCAATTGCGATTGAAGGACTTGCCCAGGGTCCCTACGCGGCGGCTTTGAGGTGGATTCGAACCAGCAACCCTCCAGCTGCAAGGCACCGAAAATACCCCTATACCACCGCGCCCCAGGATATTGTGTTGTGTTGTATTGTGTTGTATTGTACTCCACGTTTATATTGCGACCGAGCCACCCGCAGTAAAGATCCGAAATTAATCTCTGATAAACCGACCGACCGGGAAGCGAACCCGGGCCGCCGGCGTGGCGAGCGGGCTACCAAGTCCTATGTGTGTACTAACTCTGGTTTATTGTTATATCTAGAGAAAACGTGTAGCTAAATACCAGAATACATCAGAATATGATTTTTACTGCCTCTGAAAAATAGAATATGTTTAGTGTGAGCAGGTTTAACATGATACAATGCTCTATCCTATACAATTAAATTATTGTATTATTGCTTACTAATATTATTTATCAGCTATGCCGCCCCAGACTTAATGGATTTCACTGTCAGCCAAGACAAAAACGGTTGAAGAGGAAGAAGTGGAAATATGATCACGAAAGAGGGAGGGAGTCAAGAAAACTACAAGAGAGAGCATTGCCCGTTCTGTCTGTGATCTGCAAAGAATTAATATTCCACTAAGCACTTCTAGCACAATCAAAAGACAGATCTGTTGACAAATACAAAAATGCACAGATTTAATTGGGAACAGCTAGTATATTGAGAAATACACAAAAGTTGTCAAACTCAGGCATCAATTTGGATTGACCAGGTCATTAATAATAATAATAATAATAATAATAATAATAATAATAATAATAATAATAATAATAATAATAATAATAATAATAATAATAATAATAATAATAATATATATAATAATAATAATAATAATAATAATAATAATATTCTTATTGAAACAATCCGGTTGACAAACCGCAACCGTTACAGTGTACAGCTATGCAATTGAAACAATTCACAAAAACACAAATGACAGAAGACATAAATCTTAACTACTAACAGAACAGACAGCCTGCAATACACGGCGCTAATAGCAGCCTACAAAGCATGTCCGCCTACGGACCTCGATCGCGGTACCTCTCGCTCTCTATGCCAGTGTATTATCCAATGCGCTATCGGGCAATTGCTATGCTCAGCAATCATTAACGAAAACTTATTATTTTGGAATATGAATTCAACAATGACATTCTCTCTATAAAACGAGGAGTTGTGCATAATTCCGATTAAAATTTTGCCTAGCGTCTCATTTATATGTTGAAAAAATTGACATGACAGTTCGAAATAAGTATTCTGCAGTGAATAGCAAAAATTATTACAATAGACACGAATGTGACTGAAATAAATAGTAATGTAAAAACAATAATAGTTATAATAATAATAATCTTTATTAATTGAAACTGACAAGTCCGTAGTATGCTTACTAGTCATAGCATGAACAGATGCTTACAAGCTATTACAGGACTCAAATTTAAGTGTATGGCAGCTATGCATCGCGCCCATATGTCCAAAGCTAATTTGATCAAAGCCACCTAGTGACTGACAGCCTGAGTCGACTTTTGGGAGGGTAGCGGGTTTCGATCTCGCTTCCTACTTGATGTTCTGCTCTTCACGTCAGCGATGTTATCATTCATCTATAGCAGAGGTGGGCAAACTTTTGGCACACTGGGCCACATTAAACGCCAAAATAATTCGGGGGGCCAGATACAAAATTTCAAACTTTTAATAACAACTAAAATTTAAAAAGTTTACCGAATTAAAATTAATTGTACTTTGGCTGTAACTTGTGAGATGTATGCAACTGTGAACATGCATAACAATTTTCCCTTAATCCAGGGTGATTGCGCTGGTTGCATTCATTAGCCTACTTCTGGGCGCTTATATAGCTTACCTTGAGCAAACCTACTCAGGGTGTTCCTAGCCCAGCCACGGTTAAGGAAAAAAAGACTTCAGTGATTTATAAAACCCAGTTAGATTGGTCAGAGGTAGCAAACGCAGTTCCGATGGTAGGTCATTCCATGCAGATGGAAGGCCTGCTACAACGTCGGACACTGGGCGGCAGAGATCACCTCTGGAGGTAAGATATACATAGAGCACAGCCGAGGGTGCAGCGTGAAACCAAAGCAGGAATCCGGTATGAGATCCGTTGGGCCACAGGCAGCAAGTGCAACAACTGCAACATCTGTCGCATGTAGTCAAAGACAGAGGCAAATTTGGAAATTCGCACAATGACCAAGCAGCCGAGCACAGAATCCGATCTAGTCGCCCCAGAACTCCAAGGTGAGGCCGGCCGCCGACGAGAGTCGATCAACAGTGGTCAATTCGACTAGTAACGAAAGCATGCACAGACGCCACTAGGACATCACGAGAAAGAGCGGGAAACCACTCGGAGCTGGAGAAGCCGATAATAACGGCTTCGAGAGACTGAGTTCACATTCGTATTATGGAGTTGAAATTTAGATCAGCTAACTGAAATTTTTACTTGGATTTGTCTATCTTCATAGTTGAAAATGTTTGTTCACAGATCTAAGTGGATGCGAATAATACAAACCGGAATAGCAAATAAGAAAGCAGCATGAGGAATTCCTCTTGCGGTCTGAATTTTATGACTTTTCACTTTTCCGAAGAATTGTTTGGACCAGATAAAATGTGTTGGCGGGCCGGATAAAAAGCGTTGGCGGGCCGGATCTGGCCCGCGGGCCGTAGTTTGCCCACCCCTGATCTATAGCAAGATCAGATTGGATTGATATTTGGTTGTAACTTACGACTCTGTGACCGATTTAAAACTCCGTTACTTTATATTTTCAATTAAAATGAATTTATTTGATGGTACATGTAGATAGTTTATCGGCTTGATAATTTAGGTTGCTGTGTAATATTTTAATGTATACTTAATACTAATTAATCAGTAATTATAAACAGTAGCGTTATTTTGAACTGTGTATTTATAAAGCAACGGAGTTGAAAATATTTAAGAATCAGTGTAATTGTCTTTCAAAATATTAAAAAAACTAAAATAAACAATTAGGCCAACTCTGTCAAATTTAAGCTATGCTCAATATTAAGTATGCTTCAGCACTGCCATGCAAATATTTGTGTAAACAGTTTTTTATTTTTCATGACTTTTTCTCTAATTCTATTTCTGAATTTGCCTCCGGTTGTGAAATATACCTATATTAAGTAGAGGAGGGGGCCCAAGACGGAGTCGTGAGAAGAGGGGATAGTATAAAGGATAACACTCTTGCCTGAAGTGCTGACGGACCCGGTTCGATTCCCGTAAGGCCCCGTGGTTTAGCTCATAACTTCATTCCCTAGGTGGCAGCAAAAGTACAATGAGCTTGCGCCTTGCATGGCTGCAACTTTGTGATTTATGTCTTCTGTAATTTGTGTTCATGTGAATTGTTTAATCGTCATAACATGTACATGTACAGCGCAGTGCGTTTGTCAGTCGCTTTATTAAAGAATAAATATTTTTTATCTGGATCGATGCGCCTGTCTCTCGACGCGTCACAGTTCCTTGGTTGCCAAAACTCAACAAGGACTTGCTCCTAAATATCTCTTCGACTTAACGCGCAAAAGTCTTTTCGCTGTCTTTTCTAGCTCTTTGCAGTCTGCAGATCGTCCCTATCTGATTGTCCGCTGGGTGTGGACTGCCACAGCAGAACACCTGCTTTCGCCAGTGTAGGCACTTTTCTCCGGAATAACCTTTGTTGGTCAAAACCGGTCACAGGCGTCGGATTCCATGTATGAAATTTTACTGACCAACTGCTCGGTAACTCCTGGATAAACGTATTGTCCCAAACTGATCTAAGTGGACAACTTCTGAGGTTGACAATCGATTGGGCCTCGAATCGTTGATTAGCCTGACTTGTAGCGAAGCGTTAACTGGAGTAAAGTCACATAGTCTTTGATTTTCGATAAAACATTTAAGAGACAATTCAATTACTACCGTACTTTAGATTTCAACACAAATGAATCTACACGAACGAATCTACAAAGCCATTTGTAACATAAGCTTTCAAATTAGGACAAGCCAAACTATTGTGCAGTCTTACTCACTTTCAGCTATAGCTTTTGATTTGCCTTGTATAGAATCTTTTCTTAAAAATAAAACCGAAAGACCAGATCCAACTGGTGACTTTCCTGGTGCCCATAAACCAGATCAGACCAGTAGATACATAATGGGGCATTGGGGCTTTCAACTCACCTTGTGCTATACAATTTCTCTCTTGGTACACCTGCCGCAAAATAAATTATCAAATGAAAAATAGCAGTTTGACTTCACCGTCACAATTTGTAATTGTAATTGTAGGCCTAATTAGCAACTTCAAGGCATTAACCGATGGCGCATCAAAACAATCCGTAATCAGGTCAACATCCAGAAGATCAGTCCGTAAGAGACAAAGAGGCAGCCTAAGGCGGATAAGCAATTTGAAAGAGGTAAGTTTTCAGCCGAGAACGAAATGACACAAGCGACTGAGCACAGCGCACAGATACAGGAAGAGAGTATGACCAGACAAAGACAATCAGATGACTTCATTGAATAATGATAAGTCAGAGGAATAAGAACAGATTTTAAATATTGTGGTTGGCCAGAGTTCAAAGTTTTATAAACTATGAGCCCCAGTTTGAAACGAATTCTTTGCTGAGCAGGAAGCCAATGCAGAGATTTAAGCACAGGGGCTATATGTTCATATTTGGATGTATTAGTTATGGCTCTAGCCAAAGAGTTATGAACCCTCTGCAGCTTCAGTATGTTTGATTTATTGATACCAGTAAGAAGCGAGTTACAATAGTCTAGGCGACTGGAAACCAATGCATTTGCCAGAGATATTCTTGCAGACATGGGCACATAACGCCTAATTCTGCGTATGTCACGAATGAACATATAGGATGACTTACAAATACTGTTTACATGACCAGTGAGAGACATGGTAGAATTAAAAACAACGCCTAAGTTGTGTGCAGCATCGGCCAGCAAAACAATTGAGTCACCCAGTTTCAATGACTTCAGCCGATCAAATATCTTAAGTTGCTGTGGAGTGCCAAATAACAGAAATTCAGTCTTTGATGGGTTAAGGAGGAGTTTATCGGATGCCATCCAGGACTGTACTTCATCAAAGACAGCAAACAACAGCTGAACAGATGAGTCACATGACAGACTGTCAAATGAAATGTAAATTTGAGTATCATCAGCATAGAAACGATATCTCTGCGATGATTATCAAGCAATGCTCCTAATGGTGTGGTGTATAATGTAAACAAAAGAGGGCCAAGCACTGATCCCTGTGGTACACCGCATGTCAACAAAGCATCAGATGAATAATTACCATTTAAATACACTAATTGAGTGCGTGGACTAAGATAAGTACTAAACCAATTTAGTGCAGAGCCAGAGCTCCCAAACCAGTTCTCGAGACGATGAAGAAGAATAGAATGATCCACAGTATCAAAAGCAGCAGACAAGTCAAGAAGAACAAGTGCTGTCACCTTACCACCATCCATTGAGCAAATGATGTCATTATGAACAGTAAGAAGTGCAGATTCTGTTGAGTGAAACTTAGGATAGGCAGACTGAAAAGGGGAGATTAGGGAGTTGGATGACAGGTGAGTTTGCATGCGATTCATGACTATTCGTTAAAGGATTTTATATATAAAATTTAAGGTTGAGATAGGCCTATAATTTGACAGATCATCAGGATTAAAAGAAGGTTTCTTAAGCAGCGGATGAACTATGGCATGAGCAAAAGCAGATGGGAAAGATCCCTCATGAAATGAGAAATTGATAATTGATGTAATGGTGGGACCCAGGACATCAAAGCACTCTTGAAGAAACCAAGTAGAAATTGTGTCAAGGAGACCGGTTTTGTTAGGCGAGGAAAAGGTAAGTGTTCGAACCTCTCCCACAGTAGTTCCCAGAAAGTAGTCCATGATAGGAGGTGTACAATTTGGATACAGGAATTTGTCCAGTGTAGAGGAACTGATCAATTTAAGACGCATACCGGTACCAGAAATTTTGTCTGCAAAAAGTTCAAGAATTTACTTGCAAGGTCATGAGCACATAGTTGGAGCCAAATGTAACTTCTCCCGATGTAACAATTTATTTAAGGCCAACCACAAAGATTTTGGTGATGCAGAACTTTCAGCAATTAAATTAGTTAAATATTCAGATTTGGCAGATGAAACAAGTTTTCGAACACGTTTACACTGTTGCTTAAACTTAATGTCATTTGAAGGCAGACGAGAGTGGTGCCACCAACGCTCCAATTGACTTCTTCGACGCCTAGCCTCAGAAATAGCAGAGTTGAACCAAGGTTGTGGTGTGCGCTCTACAACCCTCTTAATTTTAAACGGAATTTGTTTATCAAGCAGGTCACTTAGAGTGGACTGGAACTGCAGAGCCAGCTCATTAGCTGTTTGTGCAGGAGATAACAATAATGGAGATCCCAAGATATCATTCTTTAGCTTATTTAAATCAATTTTATGCCAGGGGCGATATTTAACAATTCTATAATTTGGTGGGAGTTTAAAAGGCAAGTCAAAGAGAAAATGGCAAGATGATCCGAAAAATATGACTCTACAGAAGTAACAGAATGAAGTGACTTAGAATCAGAACGAGTTATCAGGACATCCAAAATGTGACCTTTATTATGCGTAGGAAAGGTAATGAGCTGTCGCATGTCAAACCCTTCCAACATATCAAGAAATGCCAATGAGCAGTGATTAGCTACATCTAGAAAATTCTAGATGAATATTAAAGTCACCCATAATAACTATTTCTGAAGGAGATGAAATCAAGTACTCAAGTAGTGACTGAAATTCACTCCAAAAGTCAGTCAAAGAGAGGGATGGTGGGCGATAAATATTAACGAACAATACTTGCTTGCTACCAGAATTTAGAGTAGCAGCCAAGACTTCAAATGATTTGGGCTTTGGAATAGAGTAGGCAAACTGAACTTATGCAGTGGGAGATATGATTTGAAAAGAAAAACAAACCCTCCACCCTTACCACTAGACCAAGGTTCATTCAGGATAGAAAAGGTTGGGGATGTCAGATCAGAAATAAATGCTGCTGTATCATTCGGTTGACAGCCAGGTCTCTTTCAGAGCAAGTATATGTAGAGAATGCTGACAAAAAAAATTACGCAAGACTGCAGCCTTATTTCGAAGAGAGCAAATATTTAACAGACCAATACCTAGACTTTGAATTCTAATTGGACCACGGTTTAATTCAATGTTACCAGCCAAGAGAAATAGTAGAAGCAGATATAAAGACAACCCACGACATTTAGTTGAAGATGCTCTGCGCAAACCTGCACGAAGAACAGGATAAGAAATATAGTTACTTGAACTATACAAGAGAACATAATATTGATGATCGAACCGAAAGAGCAAGACCTGGAACCAGATAAAAAGAATGGGCCTGAGCCAAGTTTGTAAATAGATCAGACTGCGGTGATGCATTGGAAAAATGAGTGACAGAGTTCTCTACACCAGATATGGCAGAGCAGAAGCATGAAAACACACAATTTAAAATCAAGCTACATGAAGAGGCAGCCATAGTGAATGTCATTATGTCAATACTAGGAGGTTCATGTCTACTCGCTGCAACTAAAATCTAAAATATCAGGAATGATCAGATGTTCATCGGGTGTTGTTCAATCAAAATCTCTTAAAGTGCCAAAGATTTCTTAAGCTCTTCAGAAACTTTCTGAAGTTGTTGACGTTGCTCACGGTCGAAAATCATTGTAACCCACTGAAAACTTTGGAATCAGTTGAAACGCTTAGGTTCACATTTAAAAGCCATCCGAGGTTCTTGACATCTCATGCAGTTGAAATTACTGGGTTCTTACAAGGTTCTTGACTTTCCACCACAGTAGAAATATCCGGGATCTCTCAGGCTCATTTCAGTTCAGTTAAAACAACTTTTGAATGCCAACAATGTCTTAATGTCAAATGCAAATTCCCAAAACTCGTCTACTTGCGGCACAGGAGAGGTGCCACTGGCTATATCACGTCCTCCAGGACGCACTCTAGCAGGAAAGTTCCCAATTTTGCTGCCACCTTTTAGTCATCCGTTTTGCCACCACGTTTTAATCCCTCGTTTTGCTGCCACGTTTTAGTTCACCGTTTCGCTACCACGCCACCCATTACCGTTTTTATCCAGGCTTCCAGACCGTACTCTAGTAGCACTCGAACCCGCAAATCCGAGCTGTTTTTAATTCTCTGTCCAGCATCAATACTTTCCTATACCTAACCAATTCTTATACTGTTCCATTTGTCAAATGTCTTTATATTATACAACTCGCTGCGATTTGTCAGTCTGTTCTATTAAACGAATTATCAAATCAATCAAATCAAATCAAAACTGTTCTTATTGAAACCGTATCAAATCACAGAACATTCCAACGTTCCAACAAGATTGGCCACAATAGGAGCCTCAAAAGGGATCAAGATCCCGCTAACTAGGGACACCTAGAATGATATTTCAAAAGTAAAAATTAGTGACAGCCGAACCAAAGCCTTGACAACAGCGCAACATCAAATCTCGTACAGCAAAGCTAAAAATATACATGTAGTACAAAGTGAATGATCAACTAGATTTCAAGCACAATAAAATTAAGAAAAGAAAGAAAACCTTAACTCAGTGTGGGTTAGCTAAGTTCCATTAATTAGGAAGGCATGTTGCATTCTTTAGAGTGCCGTAGGAGGGGGGGCTTGACGTATGTGAGAAGGAAGCATGTTCCAGATGGTGGAGCCAACAGATTTTATGGAGAATAAGCGAGTATTGGTGTGTGCGTATTATACGGGGGCGATAAGAGTTCAAGTTCCTAGTATTATAGTGGGTATGAATATCGGATCCTAGATGAAATATTCCTAAAACATGCTGGAAGTAAACCATGTTCATAGCGGTACATAAATAGGCCAATCTGTAATGTTCGAATCTGTTCTAGTTTAAGTAGCTTAAAGTTAGCAAACAGTGGGTCAGAATGAACGCACCTTGAAAATCCCGCAATGATGCGAACTGCACGTTTTTGCAATATTGTTATTAGTCTCCGTAGTCTAGAGTCATAAGTGGATTCCCATACCATACAATAAGACAGGGGTACACCAACGAGTAATATAATTTGAGACGCATGCAGGAGGGCAACAAGTACACAGTTCGAGTTAGAATGCCAATGCTTTTAACAATTTTGTCAGATATAGTTCGTATGTGTTCCTTCCAAGTCAAATGTTGGTCCACATGAACACCTAAAAATTGAGTAGGCCTACAGCTGACTTTGGTAATAGGAGTACCATTGATGGATATTCTTAACGAGTAATCCGAGGGACCCGTTTTCCTATGGTATTTGACTAGTATGAAGTTTGCGTTATCTAGGTTAAGGGTAAGTCTATTAGCAGAAAGCCAGTCCGCCACTAGAGTAAGCTCTGTATTTACGACCTGAGTAAGGGTTTGCAAAGAACTGTGAGAGTAAAAAATTTGGTGTCGTCTGCAAATTAAACCGACCTGCTCATTTACAAACAGCATATCTGCAAGACCACTTCCGTTAATGAACACTTCGACTTCAGCAATCTGTGTGTCGACATATCGCTTGTTGGTTATATGTAAAGGTTCCCTGGGTACTCTATTAAGCGTAGTAATGGTGTCGTAGAAATGAAAATCTGGATGTCTACGTATTGCTTATTAGACACGCTCAACGGCCTCTTGGGCACTCTTTTCAACCTTATCATTGTGTCGATAATCGACTTTGTCACTTGTGCGATGCTCGCCTCGTCGCTTTAAGCTGTTGGTGCAGCTGTGGGAAGTCCACTTACTCTTTTATCGCTAATATCCAAATAACCAGTCGTGGTATCACCCGCTTTGAGTACATGAGCGCCT
Source organism: Aporrectodea caliginosa (assembly GCA_020284085.1). Classification (NCBI taxonomy): domain Eukaryota; kingdom Metazoa; phylum Annelida; class Clitellata; order Crassiclitellata; family Lumbricidae; genus Aporrectodea; species Aporrectodea caliginosa. The sequence goes on from JACEVL010000773.1 coordinate 73,713, forward strand.
CTATTTGAAGCATTCTTCTCGTGTTCGTAATGTTTGGCCGCGTTGACCTTTTTATTCGCGTACTGCATGGCAGCGGCACTTTTTTGGTATGTATACATACCAAAAAAGTGCATGGTCTTGGCGAATGTAACTTTTGTCGTTCAGTCAGCGCAAGGCGACCGCGATATACTTGGTTTTCATGTGGACATGTGGAACATATAAATCTTTTCTTAAATATATCAGAGCGCATATTTCTATAACTGTGCTAACAGCGTCTATTAACTCAGTTACTAAACTACGTCGAATTTTATAACATCTTATTCAAGTTTCTTTAGTCGATCCCTGATCAACACGACGAATTCTGTTGTATTGACTGGTACGGCGACATCGAAGTCCACCTTTATCTGTATGTAATGTGTCGCGGTTTTCAGGCGTTCGGTTTGCCTGCGAACATCCAGTACGAAGTTAGGAAAGGAATATTCGAAATCGATTGGTGTTACTTGACACAATGATTCACGTCCGTCGATTCCACAGAACTCTTCCTTGAAGTCCGGCAAAGCCTTATTGGCGCGAGAGATTTGCATAAACGTGACTCATAACAACGACGGGGTAGCGATCGCTGTTGAGCATAGCGTAGATGGGTAACCGGGCAATAAATTCGTCGCCGGACAATTCGTCGCGGACAATTCGTCGCGGACAATTCGTCGCGGACAGTTCGTCGCGGACAATTCGTCATAGGCCTAATAACGCCATAATTACAGCATACGACATAAAACGGGCACGTAATCCAAAACCACAGTCCGCACACTTAGATAAACCATTGCGTATTTCTTAATCAGTAAATGCTTGCTTACAGAATACATAATCTTCATTCATCTTCCTGGGCCTTTGAAGTTACGAAAGTGAAATGTTGTATGCTGTCGTAATTATGGCGTTGAAAAGAATAATTCGCTGGATTTGACGAAAATAATTGTTTACCTAAATGGAAGCTGGATTGACGAAAATAATTGCGTAAATGGAAGCTGGATTGACTAAAATAGTTTCTCGCGAACCATAAGTGGGATTGATGAAAAGAATTTTGCTAAATAGAAGTGGGATTGATTAAAACATTTTGTGTTAAATAGAAGCTGGATTGATCGAAATAATTTTCCCCGAAATAGAAGCTGGATGGATGAAACTAAGTTTTCGATTCAATAGAAGCTGGATTGATGAAAATAATTGTTTCCGTAATTAGAAGCTGGATCCATGAGAATGTTTCTTTGCTTAAATAAAGTCCCATTGATGAAAAATATTACAGAAAAGAATAATTCGCGACGAACTGTCCGCGACGAACTGTCCGTGACGAATTGTCCGCGACGAATTGTCCGCGACGAATTGTCCGGCGACGAATTGCCCTAGAACCCGTAGATGTTGCGAACTTGCACATGGTCGAATAGCACCGTGTTCTGACTCTGGTTTGCTGTCTTCACAGTGTGAAAGGCAACCAGAATCCAGCGGGGCTTTTCGGTTCCTGACTGAACGCTCTGTCGCTACGAGAAGGTCGTTGCTCGCGGTTCCGAAATATTGTCACATTGCATGGCGCGGAAGCTACAGGTTCTTTAACGTTGGCGTCGCATCTGCTTCATAAGCATGCTATTATGCTCTAGAGCGGGAAACACCTGTGGCAAGAACCAGGATAGCTTACTCAGCGTGATCTGGCCAGTGTGTATAGCGGGTTCTGCATTGACCTTGAAGATTGCGTCTGCATACGCCTGCCGGCTCAGCAGCAAGGAGCGTTTAATAACATACACGACCTTGTGGTAGTCGTCACAGAAGCCGAATAAGTATTTTAGGGGAATGACGAATGAAAAAGTGCCTATAGGGTCAGGCTAGCGATGATCATCTGTCATCGAGCCGAGAACCCAAGATTTGCGTCCGCGGCTGCTGCAGTGGTATCCTTCTGCCAACACATCTTCAGACCTTCAGCCTTGGAGAAGTCGTCACCATTATACCAGCATACCCTCCATTGTTGTAGTTGTCCTTGGAGACGCAATGTGTTCTATCTTGGTGTTGTTGGCCAAGTATCGGATCTGAGAGAACATGTAAGGGATGGCATTGTTGATTAGATTCTACCAACTTGCCTACGACGTAAGCCACATTTGTGGTTGATTTAAGCCTGCCCTCTACAAGAAGGTTGAGTGAAGATGTCTTGCTTTTGGATGTCTATCTGCATAGCTTGACCCCTATTAGTGGCCACAAGGTTTTATGACTTCTACTCACGGTATTCATATGATTCGATGCTCTTGTCGTCAGATATCGCCGAACCGATGTCCATCATATAGCTAGCTATATAAAATGTTGCCTATGGTGGTCCACAAAAAATAAAAATCAAGCTAGACACCAAGACACCCCTACATTTTTACACTTGTCATTTGTATTATTCTGAGAAAATTTCAGCTTCCTACTCCAACTGGAAGATGGTGCTCAATGACGTCAAGTTACAACACAGTCGTCGTTATGTAGAAGCATGGGCCTAATGTGTTACAAATTGTGATTAACTTGGCAACCTTCTTATGCAATTATGTAGTTTAGTTCCTCTACTTATTTGTTTATATTTTGAACTTAGTACAGTTCTCATTACAGATCTTGCTATATTTCCTGTTTATACACAGACATTTAGCTTAAATGTATTTTCATTGACATGTGTACATGTGGCTTTGGGAGCTCCTCTGAGTAGAGAGCCCTTGAAGAGGCGCTATATAAATTCTATGATTGATTGATTGATTGATTGATTGATTGAAAACGTAGGCCGAGGCAACTGTTTCTGCAACACAATTCCAGTATTCATATCTTTGATTGCATTTCATCAGCATTCTGCAGCAATTAATACATTCATACATACATTCAAACATACATATATACATATAATCATACATGCATGTATACATACATACATACAAGCCTACATAGATATTGCTTACATTCATTCATACATGTACATAGTTACATACATGGATATAAACGTGCATATAAAGACATAAATGCGTACATACATACACAGAAAGCTAATAAGGTACATGCTGTCAGTAATAGCGGAATTTATACCAGACTGTGCCATGGTGATTGACTTGGATGGTAAAATCATCCTTCCTGCTATTTCTTGAATCGAAGACATATATACCGCCTACCGGTACTGGTTTCTGGAGGCTGCAAAGAAAAGCTACTTGGCATTTTAAATTTTACCTCTGGAACAGACATGTAACGAAGACAAGGTTATTTATAATCTGATAGAAGCATGGAAGTTGACTAAAAGATCATCCCATGAGCTTTGACACTACTTCTGTGAACACTGTTCGCTTCAATGGGCATATGTTATGAAAAAAATGATTGGTCGAGAGCTCCTGTGGTTGGCTTGCAGTCAAAATATCATAAAACTGATCTTAGCCAAGTTTTTCATTTTCTTCAGTGGTCCCTCAAGTTCCCCATACATTTCAATTCTCAAGGGATTTAAGATTGACAGGGAAAATGTGACGAATGACAAATTTCGGGGACTAGTAGACGTCCGATATAGATGCAGTGCTGAAGAAATGAATTTCTGTTACACATACTTTCGGGACACGATATGATTCTGCCAAGGCTGATTATTTATACTGTTTCCTTGCAGCAAATATGTTGCTGACACGACATAAGTACTGTTTTTATAATGGTAACTTCGTAATCTTATCATATATTACGATTACAAGACGTTAAGCATATTTTCAAACCAATCGCTCTTCTTGTTCGACCTGGTAAAGGGAAGGGTCTGTGAGCACCGTCTTCGAGTTGGAGTAGGAAGCTAAAATTTTGCCAGAATGATACAATTAACAAGTGTAAAAAAAACTGAGAGGGTGTCGTGACATTTAGCTTCAACTTCATTTTGTGCCATATGACAATGAACCACCCTAATGTTGCCATTATAATACTATTAACTATTGCTAAGTTTTAGACTTTAGTTGTTGAGACGACTATTTTCGGCCGAGAAACAAGCCCTTGCCTCCGCTTGTAGAGTTTTGAAGCCAGACCCGGCAATTCGGCTATCTATTTAAGCGGGCTGAACCTGCTGACTCGCAGCGAGTTGCTTCAAAAATTCAATGCTCCTTTCACTGAGTGACTTTTGAAGAGGTATTGGTAGTACCTTTTTCAGCAGGGATTGCAGCAGCAGGTTGTGCAGCTGCAGCAGCGGCAACACGTTTCGCTTTCACGGAGTCAACAATCTCCCTGACTAGAGACTAGGGGACTGCGGGTATACCCGTACCCGCGGGTTTACCCGTACCCGACCCGTACCCGCGGGTCGGGTACGGGTCGGGTACGAATTTCACGGGTCGGGTCGGGTACGGGTACGGTCATCACGGGTACGGGTATACCCGGTTTTACCCGTGCCGACGTGAAGTTTTGGGGTTATAATGTCACCGTTACATATATTAGAGAATGTCGGCGCACAATGACCCTGGCCGTCTCTGCAACGTATACTATAAACAGTTACTTAGTGTTCTTTCTTACAGCTTATATACCAAGGAGATAAAAATGTACAATGCAATTGAGATAGCACAACAGTTGCATGTGACAGGTTCCATAAGTTGACTGCCTATTATCATTACTACTACTGCTGCTGCTGCTGTTGCTGCTGCTGTTGTTATCATCATCATCATCATCATCATCATCATCATCATCACCAAACCACCACCACCACCACCACCACCACCACCACCACCACCACCACTACTACTTCTATTACTAGGTCTACTACAACAACAACAACAACAACAACAACAACAACAACAACAACAACTACTACTACTACTACTACTACTACTACTACTACTACTACTACTACTACTACTATCATCATCATCATCATCATCAGCCTATTTATTATTATCACTGCATGCAGAGTTGTAAGCCCATTGGCCTGGTAGGAAAAGGGACTTCGGGAAGGCGTGTTATTGACGTGACGGGTACTGTACGGGTACGGGTATACCCGCGGGTACGGGTCGGGTAGTAATTTTGAGTACGGGTCGGGTACGGGTACGGGTAACGGTTCTGTGTTACGGGTACGGGTCGGGTAGCAAAAATGCTGTACCCGCAGACCTCTACTAGAGACGCCGTTGTCGCACCAGCCTTAGCCACATGACCAGCAACATTGGCAAAATTTTTGATTGTGTTCTTGTTTGCTGAGATAAAATTACCTACCCGACCAAACGCCCGTGTTATGCTGGGTATCTAGTCGAATACCCCACCACCCATAACCCAACGCCGCCTCGTCTCAACTTTAAAGACAAGCGTGTTCTACACACCGCGTATGTGAGATCTTATAGTTAATTTTGCACTGCCTAGAGGCAGTTCATCCACCTGTGATCTTTGTGTGCACCCAATCACAAAGCTAATTAAGTCAATTGCTTGTAATGTATGCTGCATGGTATTTCATTTACATTGTTGTGAAGCCAATTGTATTGTATTGTATTTGAACACTTGTTATAGCGCCCCTACCAGATTTCCCATTCAGAGGCGCTCCCGACTACTGCGCGAACGCTGAATCGGAGTTTCACGCCGAAGCGCATGAGCAATTGCGAGTGAAGGACTTGCCCAGGGTCCCTACGCGGCGACTTTGAGGTGGATTCGAACCCGCAACCCTCCAGCTGCAAGGCACCGAACATACCCCTAAACCACCGCGCCCCCAGTTGTATTGTGATGTGTTGTATTGTGTGTTGTATTGTACTCCACGTTTATAATGAGACCGAACCACCCGCAGTAAAGATCCGAGAAATTAATCTCTGATAAACCGACCCGACCGGGAAGCGAAACCCTGGGGCGCCAGCGTGACGCTACAGGGTATTTCATTTACATTGTTGCCACTCAGGATCCAATATAGAAAGTTTAACTGAATCTAACTCGTGGCTCTGTCCATTCTGTATCATTGATGCATTTCCTTTTAACCACATTGTTGATGACAAAGTTTTCTTAAGCATGGTGACCGATGATAGTCATAGTCTTGATCTATCCCAAATAATGAATGTTGATTTAAAGTTGGATTTATTCCCAGATGAATCAGACAATCGTACCCTATTGAACTGTATTGATATGGTACTCGATCCTAATTATTTTACTAGTATAACTTGTGAAAATTCCTACTCCACTCCCCTCTCTCTAAGACCGAAGTTTACTTCTCCTTCATTATCTTTTTCCGTTATGCACATTAACATTAACTTTTATTAGGTGACTTTAATACCGAAACTAGGTGAAATTCGAGATCGTTTGGTTTTATTGTCAGTCTCCATTTTGGCCCTAACTGAAACATGGTTAAATGGTAGTACTGATGACGCTGTAAATGTATCTGGTTATCAATTTGCACACAAACCGAGAGAAAGAGGCCACGGGGACGGAGTGGCTTTTCTGATCAAGGATGATATTTCTTTCCAATTGTTAGACCTGTCGAAGCACAACCTTCGCTCTAGCTCCTATGTGGGTCTGTTTATTACTGTTTCCGATAAAAGAGGAACTACTTCAATGGGTGTCATTTACAGACCACCTGGTCATAATCTGGATGAGTTTAGTAATGAGGTTGACTCTCTGCTCTCTGAGATCCTTAAAAAAATAAAGAAGTACTTTCATTAGGTGACTTTAATATCGATCTTTTAAAGGTGAATAACCAAAAAGCCACTACTAACTTCAATGACTGCATGACTGCCCACCACTTTCTACCTGTTATAACAAGACCAACTAGAATCACCTCCCACTCATCTACGCTTATTGATAATATTTTCACTAACGCTTGGCCCAAGTTAATCGACTCCTCAATTATTGCCTCTGGCATTTCTGATCATTTACCTATTTTGCAGCTTAGGAATATATCCTTCGGAGACCACCGAATTATTACTGATGCTAGGATTGACTCTTCGTGAATCTCACGATCTCATTTACTGGTCCTCAGTTATGGATGCTTGCGCTAGTGGTGATGCAAATAGGGCTTACGATTTATTTATGTTGAGCTATAAGCGAGCATATAATGAATCCTTCCTTCTTGCCTCTAAAACACCAGAAGTAGACCTACCCTTAAGCAACCATGGATTACCCGGGGTCTACTAAAGTCTAGTAAAAAGAAATCCGCACTGTACCTGAAATACTTAAAAAATCCAACTGATGCTAACAGAAGTAAATTCATAACCTATAGAAATAAATTCAAAACCATTCGGATTAAGGCTGTAATAAATTACTATGCAGCTGAATTCTGTAAATGTAGTGATAACCTTAAAAGAACCTGGAGTCTTATCCGCTCTCTAGCTGGTATGGGAGGCCATGAAACTAAGATTGACTCTCTATTAGTTGATGGGAAGAGGATAACAAACCCTGCAACAAATTTAACATCTATTTTACAGGTATTGCACAATCACTAGCTGAAAAAATTCCTGATTCCCCTACCTCCTTTGAAAAATACATGAACCCACCCCTTCCTAATTCTTTTGGACTTAGCGAAACACCTCCTGAATAAATCCTGAATTTGATCCATTCTATTCATCTGTCACATAGTAAAGGAGTTGATGATATTGATCCCTATATTGCAATTCCTACTTTAGCAAAAATTGCTAAGCCATTAGCTAAAATAATTAATTTCTCATTTACTTCAGACATTGTACCCCAGGCTTTAATAAATTGCAAAAGTTGTCCCTCTCTTTAAGAAAGGAGGGAAAGATCAAAATATCTAATTATAGACCTATCTCTGTTCTCCCCTTATTTTCTAAATATTTTTGAAAAATTAATGTACGATCGTCTTAGTAACCAGTTAATTACCTGGTTGGCTCTTCTATCACTATTCATTCGGGCCACGTGTCCCATCCAGTTCAGTCGTTTCTTTCTGATGATGTTCTCTACCTTATCCTGCCCTGTTTTTCTCTGATGATTTTGTTTGTGATCTTATCTTTCCAGGAGATGTGCAGAATTCGTCTTTGCCATCTGTGATGTGCTGCCTCCAGTTTTTTCATATTTGCTACCGTCAATGGCCACGTCTCTGCTCCATAGAGCAGGGTGCTCAACACTACGGCTTCATATAAACGGACCTTGATCTTCACGCTGCATCCATTGCTTTTCCATATCTTTTTCAGTCTCCCAAAAGCCGCGTTTGCCTTCCCAATACGTATCCTTATCTCCTTGTCACAGCTGCTATCTGCCGTCAACGTGCTGCCAAGGTAGCAAAAGTCATCAACCACATCGATTGGCCTACTGTCGATCGTGATCCTGTCCGCTTCTTGACATTTCCCTATCCTCATGATCTTGGTCTTCTCTGGGTTTATGACAAGCCAGACTCTAGCTGCCTCCTCTTGTCTGTTATTTCTTTTACTCCATCCCAGATATTGTCCAGCAGAGCGATGCCATCAGCAAAGTCCAAGTCGCTAAGCCTGTCGGCGTTTATCCACTTCAATCCAGACTTATTGCTCTCCGTTGCTCTTTTCATTACCCAGTCCACCGGTGTAAAGATCATAGGTGACAGCACTTATCCCTGTCGTACTCCAGTCACAATCTGAAACCACTCTCCTACCTCTCCTCCGTGTCTCACTGCACAGCGGCTGCCATTGTAGAAACTCCTGGCGATGTCTATGATCTTGGTTGGTATTCCGTAGCTCTTCATTATTTTCCATAGCGACTCTCTGTGGACGCTGTCAAAAACTTTCCTGAAGTCGATGAAATTTATCACCACAGGAGTCTGCCACATTAAGGCCTTCTCTATGACCTGCCTGAGTGTAAAGATTTGTTCGCAGCATGATCTCCCCGACCTGAAACTTGCCTGTTCCTGTCTCAATCTCTCGTTAATAGCAGTTTTCATACGGTTCAGCACTATCGAAGCCATGATCTTGCCCGGTGTCGACAGGAGCGTGATGCCTCTCCAGTTGGAACATTCTTTTGGGTCTCCTTTTTTCGGGATTGGGACGATCATGCAGTCTCTCCATTCTCTCGGCACGCTGCCAGCTTTCCACACTTGGTTGCATAAATTTGTAAGTGATTTTACCATCGCATCTCCTCTGTACTTGAGTAGTTCCGGTTTTATTCCATCATTACCTGCAGCCCTTCCGTTTTTCAGGCTCTTGAATGCTTTCCGGAACTCATCCTCGCTGATATCATCTCTGTCTATCTCGAGCTCTTCGGTTTCCTCCGTCCACTCCATTTCTCCTGCGCATGTTGTCGGCTCTGGGCAGTTTAATATACTTTCAAAGTATTCCCTCCACCTCATGGCCTCCTCGTGTGTCTTTGTCAGCTGCCCATCTACTGCCGGTTTTATCTGGTAGTGCCCATTTGCCTTTATTGTAATCCCGTCATCCGCTATCTACTTTTTTATGTCAAGCGGGGAGATAGAGGTATCTTGTTCTGCTGGTATACACCAATCTGGTGCTCGCGGCTCCGAAGTGCAATGCAATGTGTGTGCCGCATCTGCTTGAACTCAATCAGACATTCCATGTACAACTCTTGGTGTAAATCTCTCTTGACAACTGCTCTCTGAACGCCTTTGGCTTTCCTAATCTGTGATCCGTCCTGTCCATTCGGACCGGACTGATCCATTCGGACAGGATTGTAGTATGGAACGTATCAGTGGTCTCAGACCTACGAACTCGGCAATTGGAACATATTTGGCATTGGAACATATTTGGCATTGGAACTACATTCGTCCTTGAACTTTCCACCAACCTTCCTATTTTTTGCGTTGTAGTGTAGACTATCTGGCGGTTATTCGCTGAGATTGTACAAACTTCTGTTGAACAACATATCCTCGTATTAGGGTGTCCCAAAAAGACAGAAACTTTTCAAAACTTCATAAAAATTATATCCTGATGGCCAACCTCTAGAAAGTTTCTATAGGACTAGTTAGTTATTATATTGTACGAAGTTACAGCTAATTAGATTAACATTTAGGCGTGGCTCAAGCGACTCTAAGTTAAGCATTGTATAGCTGAATCATATACATTAATTTACCATTGAGAAATTTTATCCCAGAGTATCTCAGGAACTAAAAGCAATCGAGAAGTGATTTTGTGTCTATGACAGGGTTTTCCGGGGAGAAGTCAAATATGCTATTTCTAACATTGTAGGACAATCGGATGACCTTCATTTTCAAGGTCATTTGACATCTATTGTCATTATATTTCGTTATCGGCGAAGGCTAAAAAGAAGTTGTCAGTCCAAGATAGGCCCACTGGGCTCAAGGAAATAAAATAGAGTTATAAACAAGCTGGTATGACCATCGTATGACCATCGCATGACTTTGTAGTTCAAGGTTACTCGACCTGTTATGGTTAACCTTTGGCCTCACTGGAACTACAAGTTATGTAAAAAAATCCTGGCGTATATGATGTTTTTCATCTTGGATTCCAAAGAAGTATACTCAACAGAGTCACGATGAACATCATATGCTGAGTGCATGACTGTAGTTCAGGGTCCATTGATCTGCAATGTTTAACCTTTGGTTCTACGAAACTATAAGTGCTAGAATAGTTTTCTTGATGGCTAATAATTTTTATGATTTTAAGGGCTGCCATAAAGACTGAACTCTCAACATTATAGGTTATAATATATACGATCGCTTACCTCATTCTGCAGCTTCTCTCCAACCTTTCCTCTCTTTGGACCAGCATGATCTCTTTGTCCCGCGAACTAGGACCACTTTGGCGCAAGCTAGGTCATTTCTCACCATTGGACCTGCCCTGTAGAATTCCCTCCCCTCCTCTTTACGCGTTTCCATTTCTTCTAGATCTATTCCTACTTCTCTCTTTCTTCAAAACCTATTTCTTCTCTCGGGGTACTCGCACTGGGAGCACTACTCAATAGTTACTGCTGTGAGCGGCGCTATATAAGTTACTAATTACATTACACTACATCTGAGCTTCAAGGTCACTTGACGACCCGGCGTGGTTGCCCTTCGTTTCTCGGGAATTGCAAGCAATAGAATTGTGATTGTGGTTTATCTTAAGTGAAGGCATCAAAGCACTTTCCTAATCATGAGATCTGTTATTGTACGTTGTGATTCACAGAAACTTGCTACAGGAAACTGTCTACGACTTTCCAAAGTCATATGAACTGTTACAAACCAATCAACGTGTTACTTGATATTATAGATCTTGCAATGTAATTACCGCAGAGTGGTCACCTTGTCACCTTGTGCCGTCGATTCGCTGAATCCTAGCGACCGTCATAGTCAGCCTTCTCCATGTGTTCCGATCTCTCGTAGCCTCTCTCAGCTCCGGAATGTTCATCATCATCGTCTCGTGTATCTCCTCCATCCATCTCTTTCTTGGTCGTCCTCTTCCTCGTCTTCCCTCCCCACACGCCAGCATCATCTCCTTTTCCATGCCGTCCGCCCGCATCACATGGCCAAAATACATCACTTTTTGTCTCGCCGCTCTTTGTCTCAATGTCATCTCTCCTCTTAAGTGTCCTATCTCTTCCAGTATATATTCATTTGTTTTCTTCTCAGTCCAGGGGACCCTCAGCATTTTCCTCCAAATCCACATTTCGCATGCTTCGATTTTCTTCTCTAGTGCTTTGGTTTTTGTCCATGCCTCGCACCCGTACAGCACCACTGGTATTATCATTGCTTTAACAATTCTTGTTTTCGTTTCCAGGCTCACCGCTTTATCCTTCCATATCTTTTCCAATCCCTGCATTGCTCCTTTTCCCAGAGTAATTCTTCGGCGTATATCTCTCTCTCGCATCCCCCTCCCTATCTATTGTAGCTCCCAGGAAACAGAAGCTCGATACCACCTCAATCTCTTCTCCATCTACTTCGAAGCTTCTCCAGCTCTCTGTGGTCATAATTTTAGTCTTTTTTATGTTGAAGTACAATCCTGCTTTCTCACTTTCAAGCCTTAGTTTCCTGATGTTGTTTTTCAGTACTTCCTTTTTCCCCGCCAACAGTGTTGTGTCATCCGCATACCTTAAGTTGTTGACAACCTTTCCAGCTATCCTCACTCCTTCCGCCTCATCATCAAATCCTGCCTCTCTCATGATCCTTTCTGCGTATAGAATGAACAGGTACGGTGATAGTATACATCCCTGTCTTACTCCCTTCTTTATTTGGAAACTTGCTGTTTCTCCGTGTTCCGTCCTCACCACTGCTATCTGGTTGGAATATAAGTTCCTGAGGAGAGTTATCAGGTGCACAGGTATTCCCATTTCTCTCAAAGTCTTCCACATGAGATCGTGGTTTACACAATCAAATGCCTTGCTGTAGTCTATAAAACATAGGTGGACCTCTTGTCCAAATTCCCTCTGTCTTTCCCTTATCCATCTCAGGTTTGCAATATGATCTCTTGTGCCTCTCCCTTTCCTGAAGCCAGCTTGGGTTTTCGGCAGTTCTCGCTCTATCCTGCTCTCCATTCTTTTGTGTATGATCTTAAGGAGTATCTTGCTTGTATGTGATATCAGCGCTATAGTTCTGTAGTTCTCGCAGTCTCTCGCGTCTCCTTTTTTGAAGATGGGTATGAATATCGATTTACCCCAGTCTTTCGGCCATTCTTCTGTTTCCCATATTAAGTTGCACAAAGTTGTTATCTCCTTTGTTATTCCATCACCAGCCGCTTTAATCAATTCAATAGGGATTTCGTCTGCGCCTGGTGTCTTGTTATCACTTATTTGCGTGATTGCCCATTCTACCTCCGCCTCCATAATCCCCGGTTCTTTTTCGTAGTCCTCTGTGGTCGTATTTTCTCCTCTGATCTCCTCATCGTCTGTGTTATAGAGAGCTTCCGTATATTCTCTCCATCTGTTCTTTATCTCCTCCCCGTCACCTATTATTCCTCCGTTTCCATTTTTTAGTGAGCCATTTCGTGGTGTAAACTTGCCAGTTATTTTCCTCATCATCGCGAACATCTCTCTGGTTCTTCCCTTTTTTCCCTCTATTTCCATTTCCTTGCATCGGTCATTTAGGTATTTGTCCTTGTCTTTCCTTGCCTGTTTCTGGAATTTACCATTCAACACCCTCACCTGATTTCTGTTCCCCGCTGCTCTCGCCCCTCTCCTTTCTTCCGCTATTTTGATTGCCTCCACAGTTAGCCATGGTGATATATTCTTTCTCTCCCTCCTGGGGATGTGAGTGATTGCCTCCTCGTGCACCACCTTCTTCATCTCTTCCCACATGTCGTCAGCATTTATCGCTTCATCCAGATGTAATGCCTCAAATCTCTGTTTGAGGCAGAGTGGTAGGCATGTGTCTTCAGGATTTCTTGTAGCCAAAAATCTTACAGTTGACACCAAGATCACCTTTCTAAGACTTGTGGGTGGCTATGGATATATGAGGTCACTGGGAACGTCACGGTGAGTGAGGTCGCGTGGTCTGTGAAATATACATATTATTATCAAATTCCTTGTAGTCGAAAACCCTAGTCTGCAGACATCGAGATCTCCTTTCCAAGACTTCTGGCTTTGGAGATAGGAGCGGTTACTTCAAAAGTTGAGTGACGTTAGGTCACATGTTCTGGAAGCAGAAACTGCTAAGGGGTTGCAAGAATATTTTATGCAAATCCTTCTTTCCCAAAACCATAACTTGATACCTAAAAATAAACCTTTTAAGAACAACACGTTAAGAGGAACCATTGATCCAACGCAATGTCAACTGTGACCTAAAAGTTTGACGTCATGTCACATGGTGTCATGCAAGAGTAACCTTATGAGACTAAACCTATGTTGTGAGCAAACACTTCCAGGAAACCTCACCATAGGAATTTTGAATATCTCTTCCCGTTTGAAAGTTATGCATTGAAAACCGATATGTTGGTAAAATTTCCACACAGGGTATTTCATGGGGGCGGGGGGGTATACGAAATTTGAAAAGGCTTTGAGCCACGTCTATGTAGCGAATAAATCTTATCAAATGCCATGTCTAACTAATTAATTGATATAATTATTAGAATAAGCTAGTCAATTACAGTGGCGATATATAAAATGTAGTGGCGATATATGAATATAATATTAGATTAAGAAAGAGGCTTTTAAAACGTAAATTTGAGTATCACGTGATGTGCTATGTTGCTAAGCGACCAGAGACGCTCGGCGAATAGGAAAACACATGGACGGTTGAAACCAGTAATGACAGTTGGGACGTTGGAGGTGAAGGAGAGGATTAAAATGGTGAATTGCCGAGAATGAAAAGTTGGCAGCGTCGTTTGAGTTGCAAGGGATGTTTGTAGATCGATTTAGTTAGAAGCGATCGAAGTGAGGTAAAAGTTTAAAGCGCTTCGATCGAAGTGAGGATCAAACGGAATCTTAAATCTGCGGATGTTGGTGGAAGATAAGTGAAGCCACAGCATCGTTTAACGGAGTAAGACAGTGTGATTTCGAAGTCATTCGTTCCTGCGAAAGCTAGGAAGGACTATCATTTCTACTGGGATTACTGTCGTGAGATTGGTTGGAACGATCATCATTCGAATCCAACTTAGAATTAATTGGACTGCGGATTACGAGGAACTAAAATTGTGAGACGATCTTCATGCGTGTGGATAAGGTTATTCCGACACTTCATTAACTTTCGAGGATGACGAAGAATAAGATGAATTCGATGCAAGCGATTGAACTACGAGAATCGTCGACTACGGAAGATAAATCTGTGAAGACTTCTACGATGGATTCAGCCATGGAATCGACGTGCATGCACAAATAGAAATCAGATAAACCTCATAAAATCTATTTAAAGTAGATTAAGACGCCACTCTAGGTATTTAGGATTGATTGAATTTGTTGTACAGAATTGATTCATATTTTCAATATAATTTTAATCTATTTACTACCATGTGTCCAGTGTCAATATTTTCAACAACACTTATAGTACGTAGGGCCTTCTCAGCCAACTTCGACTAAGCTAAAAGACTATATTAATTTTTTAATATTAGGCTACAGTCTAAATGATCTTGCTGTAACTTTGCATTTTTATCAGAATAGCCAAGAGAAACATTTTAGAGGTTGGCCATTGATATTTGAGAACTTTGTTTTTTGGGGGGACACCCTACCTCGTATGGATTCGGAGTTCCAACCTCAAAGAGGAGACTGTCGGTTTCGGTGTATAGAAGTTGGACTTTGTCGTTGTATCTAGCTTTGACTTCGTTGTACCAGATGTCGTGCATAATATGCTTGCTGAGATCGAGGACCGCTTGGCCGACATAGACCGGTCTATTCAACATTAGTTTGGTTTATATGCTATGAACTGCGGAAAGACCTACATTGAAGATGTGGTGCGATAGATTATCTGGATCGTCGCTCAATTTATGAAGCTCGTCCTTTTGTGTTCTCGCCACTAGATCTACCCGAATTCTCTTGCGGAGATTCTCCATTGACTTCCCGAAAACTGCATTGTTCATCAGTTTGAAGAAGTCCTTTTTGAAGTCCGATGTGGCCTTGGCTTTTGACTGTGTATTCATTTCGATGTATGGAGCCATCCATGCTTCCTGTCGAAATTTAACGGCACGATGGATTTTACTGACTCGCGTGCCCATCGAATGATAGAGTTTCAGATTTCTGTAATCTACTACATATCGTTGCTTCTTTCTTACGCTGGGTAGTGGGTACCAACTTAATAATAATAATAACTTTGCGCATTTTGTGAACTTGCCTCCCAACTGGTTCACGAGCACGCGCTGGTATGGGCTAAGCCTATCCTCTTGGATTGATAGGGTTTCTTGAGCCAATGTATAGCCGTTGTGTAGGCTAACTGCCAAATGAATACTATTCATTTGGCAGTTACTTGTAGTAACCTAAACTTGAGAATTACCGACATTTTCCGAGTGTATTGTCGTTTTCTGTTCTTTGAACTTTATTCTACCGGCAAGCATGTGGTGGGGTACCAATAATCCACATTTTAGCTTCTTCATGCAGCACTTCCATCATGATGACATCGCATTGTTGGGCACGTGTAAAATCTCCATTGCGCGCGAGGATCTAATGGTAGTTGCGGATATTAATTTGTTCTTAATCTAGTTGGATCATCTCTAAGTCTATAAAACTATCTAGAGAAAGTTATACACCTCGACTGAACAGCATTTAATGATTCCTCTTTTGTTGTAGACCAGTGATGGCGCTAAATAAATTGAGTGAACGCTGGGAGAAATTTGCGTTGCAAATATCAACAGAGATTATCTCAAAACGACTGCAATTTAGGTTGAAGTTAATTTTGGTAGTTTCTTTAATCTGTCTTCTTTTGTTGTTTTTTAATATGCATAATATTGTTGGAGTTTTTAAAGCAATGATGGCATTAAAACTTATTGCAATAAAAGTTGAGAAATGCGACTTCGGTGAAGGAGTTATACGTCAAGTTGAATATCCCGTCAACGGGATAGCTGTTGAAATCTCTTGCCCATTTCTTGACCGCGTGCGTGTTTTTAATGTAGCATTAGATCATCTTCGGTTAGCTCATTTGAGAAGGAGACATTCAAAAGAATGGAAAAAATATCTCAACTACGGAAAACATAAAGTTAATAGGTGAAGCAGATGACAATTTTCTTCAACAATTAGAAAATTTTTCCCAAATTGAAACAGTGTTTTTGCCATGGGCACATAACAAAGCAAGGATCTGGACTTCGTTGGAAGATACTTCAAATATTTTAGTAAACAGATACTTTGAATGGACAGCCGATAAGGAATTATGCCAATGGATAAACAATTCAGGTGTAAGCCGATATACGCATTATACAACTCACAATCGAACGTGTGTCGCTGATATCAAGGAGACGGAGAAACCGCAGTCTTTACGACTCCTTGCATTAAATTCTAAACCATTATGGCAAGCATTTTATTGGCCGAACAACGGAACAAGTTACCCTCCATATTTCTATCATGAACCGCCGGCGTTTGCCTTTTATCTGCATATAATTTCAGACTGCATTGTGACTCCTAACAGCGAAGTATGGAGTGGAAATATGTATCTGGTGCAACACACTTGTAGCTACAACAAGAACAAAAGACCTCCACAAAATATAGACAAAATACCAGTGTACGATGAAGTAATAGCTGTGTCTCAGTTCTGGGGGAAAGTAATATTTCACAGAATGATTGAAGTAATTCCAAGGCTTTCGCTTTATATTGACTTTCTCAAGCGCAATCCGCAAATCAAAATACTTGCAACTGAAAAGGAGGGCCGAACGGCAGAGCTGTTAGCGATATTGGGTCTCAGCAAGAATAGAATTATCACTGGGATCTGCAGAGCAAAGCTGCTTTATCTACCAAGACCGACGATGTGTATTCACGCCAATATTCAGGAGATTCAAGTTCTTTCACTACTTTATAGAAAATATATAAAAGAGACGTTGAAAACTGAGCCACGCGATAAAATCATTTTAATACGTAGATCAGGAAATAGGAAATTTACAGAACACCAATCCATTGAACGTATGTTAAAGGAAACGGCAGCAACGCACAACTTGAGCTTTGCATTGTTTCCAGATAATCCAGTTCCTTCTCTTAATAAAACTATGATTATGTTTCACTCTGCATTGATGGTAATTGCGCCACACGGAGCTGGGCTTTCAAATGTTGTTTTCTCGCAGCCAGGAACGTACGTTGTTGAAGGAGTTTGCAATCCGCCGTATGTCAACTTGTGCTTCCAACGTTTATCTAGTATCCTTGGCCATCACTGGCATGGTATTCATTCGCTAAGTGGATGTATGACTGTCGTAAATGTGACCGTACGTTCAATGAAGGCTGCTGTTGAGAAACATCTGAACAATTTCAAGGCGGTTGTTGATTAAAGTCGAATCTAGACGAATAGATGGTTGTTTGCTTTAATGCGCTAGATGACAGCGCGGAGCACGCAATGACATGGGTTCGATCAACTGTAACTGAAACTGGATGACCTGGACTAAAGCGTAGCGAAGATCCGTTTGTGTGCGTGCTCGTCACTAGTATGACAGCAATATAAAAATTATATGCAAAGTTTCTGGATAAAACTGCTGCCAAAAGACAGTAAAAGGCAAAAATAAATACCCATTAACCTTCGTTTTAACCTAATGTAATGTATGGATGCAGTGTTATTTAACACGATATGTGCTATAGCGCCTCTGCAGCACCTGGCAAAAAGGCTACTGCGCTATTCGATGTGATGCTATTTGTAATTAAGAATAGATATTTCGTTCATAAACAAAGCATTGCACAACAAACTAGAAGAGTAACAAATGACGCATCCTCTAGCACCTGTGGATTAAATGGATCCAATTAAATGGATTCCCTTACACACATTTTATGGCATCATGTTCAGATTCTCTTAGCCAAGTTTCGTCGTTTGAATGAAGCGACGATGGGCGACAGCGTTTGCAGCGCACGTTACACCTCCGTTAAGAAATTGCTGCTAGTCAGTCGGTAGATCGAAGTGCCACCAGTGACTAATAGTCGAGGCCACTCCTAAGACACGTATAAGGAGCATTCGCTGCTAGTTATTCAGTAGATCGCATTGCTATTTACGCGAACTCTGCTGTCCCATTTTAGGGTACCGGTACATGACTTTTGGCGCCGCCTTTTGTGCGCAGAGACACTTAGACGCCCAACTGTCTGGCGCCGGTGTCTGTGCGCCCAAACGACGGCGCCCAAAAGTCCTGCTTCGCTAAGTTTTCCTTGAAAGTGGTACCTGTTAACAGCGGTCATTGACGTGGTTGATTATTATTGTTTCCAATTTACAGAACATAACATAACATAACATGTTTATTTGGTAACCAACTCAGTACATGTTGTAATCACATCAGGTTTTTACTTTTTACAAGTTTTGTCGGTTTACACAGGAGACCCAAAAAGGGCCGAGGGTCCAACTAGCCAGGGCCACCTGAGACAATATTATTAAGTTGGAAAGATGTATCACGGCCAACTATGTGAAGTAAGCGACTAAGCAATAAATTTTTAACTATCGGGTATTGCAGGCTGAATGTTCTGTTAGCAGTTAAGATTTATGTCTTCTGTCATTTGCGTTCTTGTGAATTGTTTCAACTGCATAACTGTAAACTGTACCGGTTGCGATGTGTCAACCGGATTGTTTCAATAAAGGAAGAATTATTATTATTATTATTATTATTATTATTATTATTATTATTATTATTATTATTATTATTATTATTATTATTATTATTATTATTATTATTATTATTATTATTATTATTATTATTATTATTATTATTATTATTATTATTATTATTATTATTATTACAAGTTTTGTCGGTTTACACAGGAGACCCAAAAGGTGCCGAAGGTCCCGCTAGCCAGGGCCACCTGAGACAATTAAGTTGGAAAGATGTATCACGGCCAACTATGTGAAGTAAGAAACTAAGCAATAAATTCTAAATTATCATAGAACAAAACAGAAAATTAAAGAACAAAGGTAAAGAAACAAAGTACATTGCGAAGACGTAACGAACAAAAAACCAGTGCACACACCCAGATTGATATGTAGGCGTTTTGGTAGTAGATTCCCAAGGGTATTTAGTCTGCTGTATAAGAATGTACACCTAGTTGAATGTGAGTTGAAAGCTCCCGTTTAAATAGCTGTAGACAGGGCAATGAGAGAATACAAGGAGGGATATTGTGCCAGATTCTTGGTCCAGCACATTATTTGGATGCAAGTCTAGTCTAATATTAGTACGGGGAAAGAAAGTATAGAATGGATAAATTTCTCGAGCAGCGGTCATAAATATTAGTTTTGGGTTGAAAATAATCTCAATAGGTTGGTGGTAATTGATGATGAGTAGGCCTATATCTATACACGAATATCCCAATTTGAACTTGCCTTATCTGATCAGGGTATAATTTCAAGCTTAAAAATTCACTTTTTGTACGGACTCCATATGGAATTATTGCAACAAATCTAACAGCCCGTTTTTGGAGGATAAGAAGCTTAGAAAGATTTTACTTATATGCCGAGGCCCAAACTATATTGCAATACGCTATGTATTGGTGTATGAGGGTGTAGTAGGCTAAAGACCATCGGGTCTGTGATGGGAGGATTCTAGATATGCGTGTGAGAATTCCTATGTTTTTTTTTGCAATTTTGGCTGAAATATTGAATATACGTGTTACATATAGCTAACGTAAGAGCATTAGGCCTTAAAACATAGAGCATGACTAGATACATAGCCATACATATAGCTTCAACTATCGTAAGAGTCTAACAGAAGAGCATGACTGGAAACATAGCCATATACATATAGTTTGTTACTACAGTAGCAATCTTTGCTACAAGACACAATACCACCGGCAACACGCCTAAACGAAAACTGCCAATCTTCCCGACGAACCTTTAACATGGGTTTATATTATGGGTCTGCGGGTATACCCGTACCCGCGGGTTTAGCCCGTACCCGACCCGTACCCGCGGGTCGGGTACGGGTCAGCAAGTACGCATTTCACGGGTCGGGTCGGGTACGGGTAGGGGTCATCACGGGTACGGGTATACCCGGCTTTACCCGTACAGACGTGAAGTTAATAGGTTACAATGCCGCCTTGCATATAATAGTGAATCTTGCACCGGCAAAGACTTACTTACATGCAGTCTAAATGGCACATCCTAAAGCTAAGTACCATATGCCTGCACATATATACATATACATATATAGTTATATACCTTTACACATAATATAGACATATACATAAATATACAAAAATACGCATACACATATATGCATTTGCACATATATACATATTATACACACATATACAGGGTGGCCCAATAAAACTTTCCCACCAGATAAAATGCAATTTCTCCGCAACCAATTTAGATTTTTCTACAAACTTTCAGGATTTATAGGGGAAAGATATTTTAAGGATTCCTGAAACTTTCACTGAAAAGTTTTATTGCTTCAAAAATTACAGCTGTTTAAATATTCAATTCCGTATTTTCAAATTTACAAAGAAAAATTAACAGTCACTTGTCATTTTCAATGTCAAATAACATCACCTTCCATTACGAATTCAGAAACCTGTTAGACAGTTTATCTCAAAGCATGTTCGACGTGTAAACCACCAGCTTTCACACAATCTCAAAGTCTTTTTGTGAAGCTCAGTATGGTCTTTGTAATTGAGTCCTGTGGCAGCTGATCCCATAATATTAACTGCAAGACTTTCTTCAGCTCGTCAGTGTTCTTCAGCTTGGGATGAAATGTCTGGTAGCATTCAAGCATAGCTCCCTAGACGTGGTAACCAAGATGGTTAAGGTCTGGCGACTTTGTTGGCCATTCGTCTTTGCCAATTAATTAACTGCAGTTGATGGCAATAGTCTTGAGCTATACTTTGCCGTTTGAGCAGGCGTAACATCCTGCTGGAAAATGTAACCAGGCGGTAGAACAGACTTGCAGGACTTCGTCAATCAGTCTGGGTAACAGAGTTTCAACGTAAAGTTTAATGTCTACTTTAGCCTTGTCTGGAATGAAGACAGCACACCTTCCTTACTGCCGTAACAAACGCCAGCAGAAACCATGAAGTGCTTCGAAAACTTGGCTCTCTCAACCACCAGGCGACTTTCGCGAACGTCGCGCCTCTTGCCGGCAGACCAAACGCAGTCGTTCTGAGGGTTAACCGCCGGGTTCAGGTAACAGTTTTCGACAGATTCTGAGATGATCCGAGCTGGAATAGGACAAAATGCAGAGAGATGAAGATCACGTTTCACAATTCGTTGAACAGACGATCGACAAGTGTTCAGTTCTTCAGTGACTCAATCAACGAGGCCATGCTGAGCTTCACAAAAGACTTTGAGCTTGTGCGAAAGCTGGGGCGTGCACTTTGAACATGCTTTGAGATAAACTGTCTAACAGATTTTTGAATTCTTAATGAAAGGTGATGTTATTTGACATTGAAAATCACAAAGCGACTGTTCAAATTTTATTTGTAAATTTGAAAATACGGAATTGAATATTTAAACAGCTGTAATTTTAGAAGAAATGAAACATTTTCAGTGAAATTTTCAGAATTGTTAAATAATCTTTCCCCTGTAAATCCTGAAAATATGGTAGAAAGATCTCAATTGATTGCGGAGAAATTGCATTTTATCCGGTGGGACATTTTTTATTGGGCCACCCTGTACATACACACATACATAATACACTTTTACACACATATATACATATATACATGCATACATACATATACATAATTTATATACATACATATACAGAAATGCTTGCCAGTAAATACGGTTGTTTTCTAAGAGTTCTACTGATACGTCAACAATTTTTCCTTTCGCACATCTAACAGTATTGAAGGCCGTCGTAATGTTTTAAATTGGACGATATTATTAGTAACTCTGAGTTTTCTCACATCAAGCTGCGAGTGACAGCTGGTTCCTATCAGCACTCAGATTATAGAGATAGCTTAAAATGCTACCTTTACAGTGTAGGAAATTCTACAAAAATTTAGATGGGGAGGGGCACAATCCCTCCAGACCAGACCCTCCTCGGCGCTGTGTGTGCTCGCCGACTGTCCTTCGGCTGCCTCCACCGGTCCCCCCAAACTCAAGACCAAGTCTCCGCCTATGAGGGGTACAAAGAAACTATGGTCTGAGGTTAACCGCCTAAGAAATGGGCGTGAATCTAACAATGATTCCACTTCTAGTCATATTAACTCAGAAACTCTTAACCAACATTATCGAGATATCTCGACTGATGTCCAATACCTTCAACCAACTATGCGGAGCTCGATTGCGGGGTCCGATTCCTGCCCGCCAAAATTTGGGGTTCTTGGCACTTACACTGTCCCATCCTCCATTCGTGGTTGCTCCACTGGTCCCGACTTGATCCCTCTCTGGCTCCTTTCTAACATGGCCCATCTTTTGGCTGAACCAATTACATATTTATTCAACCTCTCGTTGCAAAACTCCTCTGTCCCTGACCAATGGAGGTCTAGTTGCATTACTCCTATCCCTAAGATCCCTTGCCCTGCCACTGAGGCTGATTACCGACCCATTTCCATCACGCCGGTATTATGCAGATTGTTAGAAAAACTTGTAGTGCGCTTATATATCTATCCCATCCTCACTAATCACGAACTGAACCGTCCATTTGCTGACCAATTCGCCTTCAGGCCATCTGGTTCTACCTCTGCCGCTCTTATAGCCATTTCTGACTTCATTCTCAGCTCACTTAATTCTGAACCATATGTCCGTGTTATTTCTCTAGATTTCTCTAAGGCCTTTGATACGATCAGACACTCATACTTGGCTGAACAATTGACCTCTCTGCCTATCCCAACTAATATATTCAACTGGATTATCTCCCTCCTGAGCAATCGTAGTCATTGCACCAAGTTCCGTGGACTTTTTATCTGCCTTGGCTGAAATCAATGCCAGCATAATTCAGGGTTCTGGCATGGGTCCCGCAAACTTCCTGGTGGCCATATCCCGGTCTAAAACCCCTATATAGCTTTTAATCGTATTTTCAAGTATGCTGATGACTGCATTCTTGTGATCTTGGCTTCTAACATCTCCACTACAGATGCAGAATTAGATCATATTAGTACCTGGGCCTGTAAATGTAATCTCCACCTGAACCACTCAAAATCCTGTGAGATTGTATTTACCAAACCAAAAGTGAATCTTATACAGGCCCCTCCAGTCCAAGTCTTGGCATTAGTGTTAGGTAGTGTCATTGAATATACTGGGCATTGAGATTACCGAAAAGTTCGGTTTTTCCCCGTATGTTCAAAGACTTGCATAAAGGAGCCAAGCAATCTCTTTATGCCCATCGTATTTTGATCTCATGAGCTTTTAACGGGGTGGGCTTCATGATGTGGTCAGGGCTACCACTATCAACTGCATGCTATACTGTTCCAGAAGTATGGTGGGGCTTCGCCAGTAAGCAGGAACTTGACTCTCTGAGAGCGCTGGTCCGCAAGTTGGTACGCCTTGCTTCCTACCTAAATCTTTTCCCACCTTTGAGGGGAGCTTTGCAAAAGCTGATATAGACCTCTTTAGAAACATCTTAACAAATACTAGCCACATCCTCCACGACCTTCTCCCCCTCTGTCAATTGTACTGGTCATGACCTGCGCCCACTCTCACATAACCGTGTTCTCCCTTAGGATTTCGATTCCTTTACCAGGCGCGGCTTCTTAGCTGTGATGTTGTAACAGTAGACATATGTTTTGTAGTTGACTTAATTTTCCTCTAATTATTATCGTTTTCTGTGTACATAAATTATTTCGACTTTGTATGTAAAGCGCTGAGCGTTTGCTTGCGTTTAATAAAGAACATTCTTGCTTACTTACTTACTTATTCGGATCGGAATCGGCGAAAATAGCAGGCCAACTATCCGGAATCGGAAATTGGTAAACAAAATGCCAATCGGCTCATCCCTAATGAAAATGGCTAATGACGTAACAATAGTGTTTGTAGAACAAAAAGATGTCGTCACAATACGGAATAGCCATTATCTTAACAACAACGCGTCACTAAACATGGCTAATGGTGTTGCAATAGTGTTTAAAACTAAGGAGATGTCGTCATAATAACGAAGTCAGTTAGGCCTATAGTACAAAGCTATTAGGCCTATCGTAGCAGCAACTTGTCCACAAACAAAGCACGTGACGCAACAAAACTGTATAACAAAGAGAAGTCGTCACAATACGAAGTACATAGAAACAAAAATTAATGATCTGAAATCCATTGTTACGTCACTATTCTGTCTCTCATAGACAAAAATAGTGACGTAATAATAGTGTTTGTATAACAAGAAGAACTCGTCACAATACAAAGTAGGCCTACATAGAACAAAAATTAATGACCTGGCATCATTATTACGTTACTATTTTGGACAAAATAGTGACGTAATAATGATGTTAGGTAGGCTACTATTATTGTCTCCTCCTCGATTGTTTACTCGTTCCCTGGAGGCGTTTCTCTTTCCCCGGGGGCTTCTGCTGAGAGCGCCTCTCAATAGTCCATACTTCTAGAAGCACTCTATAATAATGTCCAGATACGATTATGGATAGCTTTAACAACCACTACATAAATTCCTTTTTGAAGTCAGTCCGATGGTTCATTACTGGTTAGTGTTGATCTCACACCCCCATTATTTTGTGCTGTCCATTCTACATGTGGCATTCTCATCATCATCATCATCATCATCATCATCATCATCATCATCATCATCTCTGCCCTTGCACTGCACAATTTATACACATTACATCAGTGCTGTCCAACCCGCGGCCCGCATGCGGCCCACGAGCTGATTCTAAGTGGCCCGCCCAAGGTGGCTAAATATTTGCAATTTCTGTAAAAATGAAGTAAAAGATAAAGTCACAGTCCTACTTGTATAGCTATTTGTTTATAACTTGGCTTATTATTTGACAATGTGAACACAAAATCCATATCCCAGGACGCATTCATACGATAACTCCATAATTAATTTTAATACAGTTAATAATTTTTCAATAAATTTAGTCATTGCTTTTGAGTTGACTGGTGCGGCCCTCGGCTTCCAAGAATAACTTCTTCGGTGGCCCGCGGTGTCAAAAAAGTTGGACAGCACTGCATTACATCATAGTACTGGTGCACAATGTTAGTGACGTTCTTTCTCTTTGCTTAGCATTATTCATTATTATTATTTATTATTATTAGTAGTAGCAGTAGTAGTAGTAGTAGCAGCAGCAGCAGCAGCAGCAGCAGCAGCAGCAGTTAGTAACCTCTACAGCACCAGTGTCTAATGATGAAGGCATCAACCGATGGCACTCCAAAGACCAATGCCACCTTTTAGTCAATATCCAGAGTCCACTGAAACAGAAAGGCAGCTTATGGAGGAAGGTAAGCCAACTGAAAAGTCTTACACTTTGTAACCAAAATAACATAATAAATAGACTGAGCAGAAAGAACAGATCAATGAAGAGATTACGAAATGTTAGGTCCAGCAACTGAGAAAGCTCATTCACTACAAGCAGTTCTAGTTTTGGGACGACCAGAGAAATGTGATCAAATCTTGGTTAAACAGCGATACGTCTATGAAGTCATGACCTAGTACCTCTCGGACTGCCACCGCACAGCATGTGCCTCTGTTGGCCCTTTGTTGTGGAATAACCTTCCTGCTATAACTCGTGTTGAGATCTTATCTGGAGGCACTACTGTTTCTGCCCGTTCTCTTAAGACTTTTCTTTTTTTCAAGGGTTCTTTGTAGTTTGTACTGTAAGAGGCGCTTTATAAGTCCGTAAATAGAATAGAATAGAATAGAATAGAAATGAGGACACGTGTGGTGGTGGCCAGTCCTCTCTCTCCCTGAACATAAAAGCAAACACAGACAGCAATTTTAAAATTTCTTGTTCTACATTTTGAAATTTAACACTCGAATCAGTGAATATAAGCCCCGAGAGCAAAGCATATATGCCAAAGCAATGGTTACGAGATCAAATTTGAAACTGAAAACAATAGCAAGAACACTTAAGATAATAAACCGCCAAATCTGCAGGAATGTGAGTTCTTTCATGTGAGTTTTGGTCAGACAAGCATTTGATTTTTTCACCGTTAAAGCAGAAAAGGCGAAACCATTCATACAACTGTGAAATTTTCTTCAAATATTTACAAGACATCTCAAATACTTGCCAAAATTTAGCTTTGTTTTGAAAGTAAACAAACGACTAGTGTAAGCAGCTACACCTAACATAAATGAACAGGCAAGAACCCTTTCGCAGAGATTATGCTAAACCCCTACTTAAAATGTATGCGTAAAGTTCACGTACATATGAAGTAAATGTATACAATAACAAGAGATTGGCCAGAAACTGCCATTTCGGCAATCTGCTTGACTTTCTAACACGACAAAAAAATTTACAAAGCAAGTAGATTTCACATTATGTGGTTGTTGGATCAAAGCCTGAGGTGACTCCAGAATACGAAACTTAGGAGGGGTTCAAGTCTGGGATGTACTGAGAAGAACTGGTAAATGTCAATCTGCCAAATGTAGAGAGAGACATACTGATGTTTTACTTCTGCAATCATGTTGAGTAATTAAGACATTCAAATGCATTTAGAACTCTGCTAGGAAAAACAGAGGCATAAACTTATCACAGCTATTCATAATACATAATTAATCTAATCATCAAGTTGAGATACATTTATCATGGTGATACTTACATGCAGAAATGACAAAAAAGGGTGGGTATGCTGCAGACTTTATAAGCGCTTCAATTATTAACATCAGATGTACCAATACAAATTCTTGCCAAGAAGGAACAAGCTCTTCATTTGCATTATAATGAATGTAAAAAGGTGCCTAATAATTATAATGTTCTATTCCTAAATGCTGCGACATTGGTCGTAAGATTCTTATCTGACGTGCAACGTCGTGCAGAGAAGTTGAGACTAACAAATGGTCAACAAACTCCTAGTTTAGCATAGTGCACCGGGATTCAGTAATGCTGAATACTTTATTAAAAGTAACGTAAATTAAGTAAGTGCAGACACTATTGTTGCTAGAACATGTACAGTGATGTACTTACAAGAACTGTCTGTACCAAAGAGCCACCACAGTTTTTTCCAATTACTTCAAGGGCCACCGTAATGTCTGGCTGTAGTTCACTGTGACCGTCATTAATTACTGGACAACTGATGCCTAAAAGTGAACTGCCACATTGTTTGCTGCTGTTTCCTTACATTACTTTTAACGGCATACAGCGAAAAGGTTAAACGAAAATCAGCCAATCTTCATAAAGATGCCTTAAGCATAAGCTTTGCTGTATTAGACACAAAGCAGAAGCATTGGCTAATGTCCAGTCAACAAGAAATCACAGCATGGGTCAAAGTCCAGCCAAATAGAAGGCAGAAATGGCCAATCTCTTGATAGTATAAGATACCTATCGTAAACAGAGTCCACAACACCAACACCAACCAAAACGTAATCATGCATTACAGTCACGAACTCGTCTCTGTTCTCACTGGCTCTGTCCCGCCGTGCTCACAGGATCGGCTGCCGCCGCATCACCGGCAGACTTCGGTCTTGGTTCATCGCTCGATGCCGAACTCGGTTCACTGGCTGCCGACTCCTCCTTTGACTCGGGAGTCGGAGCCTCCTCGGGCTCCTCCAAGGTCGGAGTTTCCGGCTCCTCCAAGGTCGGAGACAGCGTCTCGATGGCCTCCGAAGGAATGTCGTTTTCCAGCTCTGGCTTGGGACTCTCGTACTCTGCAAGGTCAGCCTGTTCAATGCGCTCGAAACTGTCGTCTGAGGTTGCAGATGAACTGTCTTCATTTGCTGCCTCCGACTGGACACTTCCGGCCTCTGATAACGGGGTGCCCACCTCGGCATGGCTCTGGTCAAGCTGGAGAAAGTCCTGCATCTTTTTGACCAGCCTAGAATATGTTATTACTAACAAAAATAAAATCACTTCAGTAAAACACTATGACCACTGTTAATCTTTAGTTCAAATCTCAAGGTCATAATGTGATATTCTAATTCAGGTACATTTGTACTGGCAAAGACGCATGGTTGACCAGTTGAGTTTGGAGCTCATCTTGATTTTCCCAGAACACTTGTGTTAACAAATAATGCATTTTGTTTTGTAACTAGACAATCTTTACTATACTTCGGCTGTTTAGGAAATCTGCCCCTGCTAGATTTATATAAGAAATCTTCAAAGAAATGGATTCGGAATCCAGTTACTGCTGGCGACAAAAGCACAATATTCACAAAGAGGTAAAGAATGCCAGCATAGACTAGAATCATGGACAGATAAACAACAATATAGACAAGACAGCAAATAATATGCACAGCAGCAAACTATGCACAAAACATGCAGCCAGACAAAAGAAACTAAACCAATAAAAACTTTTTCAGACAAAATGATCAAATATGCCAAAAAGTGATGAAAGATAAATGCCAAGTGTCCCTTACTCCGTAAGTGCTGCCGTGTCTCCTCTTACATTAAGGTCGATTGTCTGGTAGTTCGTCAGAGTGAAGACAATATTAGGTGATTCGTAATTCACCGACATAATAGTATCAACTCCATACGTTGCTACAAATCAGTTAAAAGCAAAATTTTAGGTTTATTTATTTGCCTTTACACAGCTCCTGAGATGTGTGGCCCATAGCAACACCTTTAATAATATTGCTAACAACTTAATAATAATAATAGTAATAATACACACACACACACACAATACACACACACACACATAGGATTAATATCAATAATAATAATAATAAAATAACACACAATACACAATAATACCAATAACACACACACACACAATAATAAATAATAATACAGTTGGCTCATCATTCCTCAAACCGACACCCGCAGTATGATTACAAGCACCATAGTATGAACGGATGATCACAAATTATTACAGGAGTCGAATTTAACTATTTGCGCCATGTGCAAGGCGTCCACGTCACGCCTACTGCTCGTTTTAACAATGCCATCTGGCAAATGAAAGGCCGAGTCGACCAGTGGGATGATAGCGGGAAGCAATCCTGCATCCGTGCTGATCTACTCTTCATGCCAGAGTGTTACCATTACCCTAAACCCCTCCCCAAAAGAACTGCTTACCTACTTGACTGATTGTTTGGTTTGGTTTGGACGTGGGGCCAAAACATCGTTCAGCTCTACTGCTACATATATGTCAACTGTTACCACCAGACATACATACGAAATGAGCAACTACCTTACCTAAAATAAAACTTATAACTAGAACTTATAAAATTGCACTGTAGTTCAACATTCATACATCAATATTTCAAGAAAACTCCTCAATTATCACTCTCCCAGTCAAGCAAGAACAGCCAACTATTATAGAAGTGATTAAAATTCAGCTGAGCACTATTTCTCAAACAGGTCAAACCTAGTAGATGTAAGTACATAAAAAAGTAACTTCTACATTATCAATCAATGGTCATTTCAAGTGAAGCCAGATTAATACATCGTAATCTGTTTGAAAAGTAAAAGTAAAATTCAATTGGTCAGTGAAACCATGTCACTCTCTAGTCTGGATAGTCAAGTTGAACATTGCTGAGTCTGAAGTTTAGACCTAACCGATATTAAAAGAACTGGTGAAAGCAAAAAGCTGGTTGGTAAATACAAAAACTTTAGGTCAGCAAACAAGACTATCTAGACTATCATTTATTCTACCTTTATACATACATAATATACAGTAGGCAAATATTTACTATATGAAAAACTATGCTCAGGCCCTGGGAAAAATTAGGCCTGCATGTCATTTTTATACTATTTGCAAACAGGACATATAAAACTATACAACATAGTCAAATACAGCAATACATCAATACTTCATTCATTCATTCATTCATTCAGGAATACGATCACATACGATCACAGTGCATCTTGTTGATGAAATTTTCTATTGTTAACATAATATAGAGATGACTACCATAGTCAGCTTCATCTCCCCATTGAATCGTTTACTACACAGGATCATTGTTGATCAATTCTGAGATTGAATAACTTACTATATACTATAATGATCATCTACACTGTTCGATTGTTTTAAAGTTCGATTCTGAATAAAGTTCAAAGTTCAAGGAATAATAATAATATGCCATAAATGACACACCAGTAAAAGGTCCAGTATGTTAGTGAGATTTTCAAAGCTACTCTGATGGCCTCAAGAAAAGGAAGTAAAACATCAAATGAAGTAATTCTAACATGAATTTCACAAATCATTACACAGATTAATCCTATTCTAGTGCAGAGACAAGAGAGACATGCTCACTTGGTGACGAAGTCTTGAAATTGTAACGTTGATAAAAGTTCTGCCTATCAATCACAAGCGTGCGATTAGCCTTATCTAAAATGACTTCCTACAGAAACAGACACAATAAAAATTCGATTATACTCGTGAAGTCCTAGTCTTGAAATCTAAAACAATTCATTCCCTGCAAAAAGCCTAGTTCCTGGGTTCAGCCTTCAATAGTTTAGTTTGGAACTTCGGATGCAACAGTTTGGGAACACTTTTGCAGGGCTCTCATCGATATTATCTAAGTTCATCTGACTACCTTATTGAGACCCAACATCATCATCAGTAGCTTACTAATCACAAGAAGTTGATTATTTTGTTAATTTTAACTTCAACAAGATCCAATGGAAAATTTGTACCAGAGCAGGTATCTAGGAAAAGCAACCAAATCAGAATAAACTGTCATCTTTTACCTAACATGTCTATATCTGTTCCTGTTTATCATCCTGTGAGTGTGTGTGACACATGCATGTGTTTATGTGTATGTATGGGTGTCAGTATGTGTGTGTGTAAGTATGTGTGTGTGTGTGTGTGTGTGTGTTTATATGCATGTCAATGAACGCATAGACCAACCTGCCATGGATTGAAAAATGCCAACATCCCAATAGTTCCAAAAATCCACACCACCAGAATTAATCCAATGCTCTCTGGAAAATGAAGTATTATAATAGTTGTTTAAAAATCACTGTTCACGGCCTATCTAGCACATAACTATTTTGCACTTGATCTGATATAGCGCCGGTGAACAAGCAGGTCTCCCTGACATGGCTTTTGTGTGGCACTGAGAAATTTAGCAGATTTACATTTATATTACATTTACACTTACAAAACAGAATCTACGAAGTATGATAATGACCAAAATAACTTATTATGTAAAAAAGGCAAGTCAGAAAGAAGGCAAGTACATGCGTGTTTGCGGTGTGCATGCGTGTGTGTTACATCATCATTTTGGTACAGCACCTGTTTCTAAAGATGAAGCATTGAATACTTTACATCGTACGGATCCAAACAGAAAGACACAGAGCAAATGCTTATTGCAAGTCACAGCCAGAGAACAAGTTGTCAACTCTTCCCCACACAATTAGAAATAATGAACACTGCTAGTTTCATTTACTAGCGATGATTAGTTACAACAATGGGATAACATAAATGTTGTGGTTGTTATTGGCATCGTTAAGTAGTCCAACCCCACAAAGACTGTAACTAAAAAGGCAAGCAAATAAACATGATGTAATCATAGCTGTAGTTTACTACACTTACCATAACTGTAGAGAGGGTAGCCAATTATAAAAGACAACACCCCTGTCAGCAAAATAAATAATGTTACCATTTTATCAAAACCAATTCATGTGAAAATAAATGCATTCATTTAGGGATAGCATAACATGGTTATGGTTGTGGGCATGGTTATACTCTTGCCTAAGACTGAATCAGAGTTGGGCAACTAATCTATAAGATTCTAATTGATTAGCTAATCAATTAGACAAACAGCTTATAACATTCATTTAGGGATAACATTTAGGGATAGCATTCATTCCTAATTGCATGATCAGCAAATGTGAACATTGCTGTGGTAAACACTAAAACCCTGAACCCTGCACTTTATCATGCAAATTGATAGCCACAAAAAAACCTATCACTAAATAATTAACATTTATATCATAATGCAATTATACAGTTGCATATAATAAATTATTAAATTGTCAACAAAATCGGTCTTCCTAACACCATAGGTGTAACACTGTACTGTGAAGATGGTGCACAGCCACCCCCACTTTTGGGCCCTGTCCTGAAATATTTTTGCACCACGACAGCATTACTTTGGTTTGAAGCAAGGTCAAACAACGAAAATTAACACAAGTGTATTCTTGCGTAGTTAAATGACGGTTTGTTGGATGCTAAACAATGATTCACGAGTGACAGCTGCTCAGCTCTACTGTGGTCTTAGTGATGTCAACATATTTACAGTTCGGAAACAGACTGTAAACATGTAGCCTATGTAGGCCTACTTTGCTATCTGCAAGTGACCTGAAAGTGTCAGACACAGCATACTAAATTTTTATATAAGGGAATGGAAGGGAGGGGAGGAAGAGTGGAGAGAGAATGGAAAGGGAGAGGGAAGGGGAGGAAAGAGGGAAGTGGTCACCACCACTTTGTGGGGCATGGTTATGCTCTTGCCTAAGACTGAATCAGATATGGGTAACTACTTGATCAGATTCTAAATGAATGAGAAATGGGTAACTAACTGATCAGATTCTAATTGATTAGCTAATTGAATACACAAACAGCTAATTCTAATCGATTAACTAAAAGATGTAGCTAATTCGAATTCTAATCGAGTATCAAATTTCAGTAGCTAATTCTAATTCTAACTGATTAGCAATTTAACTAATCGATTAGCTAATCAATTAAACATTTTTCGACAAACAGCTAATTCTAATCAATTAGTTACAAGATTTTGCTAATTCTATTTCTAATCAATTAGCAAATTTCACAAGCTAATTCTAATTGTAATCGATTAGCAATTTAACTACCCGGTAATCGTGCCAATCTCTGGACTGAATGGCAATGGTCTTAATCTGTTTTCTAAAGACCGGCTTTTGACCAATTTCATGAGTGTATACAAAGAAAACAGCTTTAAAGACACATCTTTACAAAATACATGCCCATAAATGACATAAATAAAGGTTGTAAATAAAAGGGACATACCAACTGCAACAGCCCAGGTAACAGCAGTTGGCTCAACGCCAAGATGCAGCCGTTCCTCGGACTCCTCTTTCACACAAATGTTTGACATCTCTAAAATGATCCAAACACTGCCCTTCATATAAAGCTGTTCATGCAAATGAATCTTTTCAACAACCACTGTTTTGGGATTTCTTCAACACCCTCAGCCAATGCAGGACCAGTACAGGACTAAAACCATGTCCACAGGATCACATATACTTAACATAATAGCGCCACTATCGTACTTTATCAGCCTACTGATACTTAGTCTAGTTATTAGGTTAAGAGGTCATTAAACTCAGCTGTTGATGAGGGGGGCTTCAAAAATAATACACCTGGAGTTTAAAACACCGCCATGAAGAATTCGACGAAGCTGACACCCCGAAAAAGGAAACCAACAATAGCTACACTTTAGGGTCAAGAAAGGCATTCATAAATCATACAAAGCAATTGTTATTACAAAGTTATGAAGCATTTGCGTAGCGCAACATTGGTATCGATCAATGAATAAGCAAAATTAGTTACAGACGAACGCAGAATAAACCGCCAGACTACGACCTGAGGGATAATTATTCGTCTCGGCATTCAACGTCGGAAATCAGAGTTTTAAGAAACCTGCAAGAATCTGTTAGAGTCTGACAATGGACGGCAATCTGTACCTAGTTTTCGATATGTTTGCGCAGTAATTTATCGATAACGAAACGACGAAAACAAAAGCAACGGCGGAGACGACTTTGATCACCTGATCATTGTCTCTATGCAGTGCGACCACTCTCCATTTTCAGAAATCCCAAGCTCTTGCCAGAAAAATCCCAAAATTGGCCAAAAGTGTACCAAAACAATCCCAAGAATGCTATGCAAAATCCCAGATCCCAAGTCAACCCAAACATCCCTAGATTTTGGGAAATATCCCAAGGAGTGGTCACTCTGTCTCTATGTCTTGTTGACATTGAGCAACATTTTCATAGAGCGGCTCGTAACAAGTGCGTCACTTCCGTTAAAGGTCATTTTTGCATAATTTGCTTTCCATAATTTATGATTATGATTATAGGCCTACCTGAGTCACTGAGGTGGCTATATATAATTATGCAATAGTTTGTAGTCATACGGTAGAGTTAAAGAAGTTAGCTTTCAATTTTGAGGACCGAGTTTCATGGGCGCCCGCAGGATTTTTTGCAGGGGAGTTCAGTCACGGCCGAGAGATTTAGTGGGACAATTCGATCATGCGGTCTTGGATCATTGGATGCAAGGAATAGGGGAATGTCTTTACAGGAGGGAGCAGTGGGTTCATCAGACCGTTCAGACGACTTCTTTTGTGACTTAGCAGGCTTCACCGTCCAAAGGGCTCTTAGAGTTTGCTGCAGCTTACGCTTATTCTTGTTATCCATGTTAACATGCCATGGCTAAGAAAAAATGAAGTCGTTAACACTTCATACCCATGGCTGCTTCAGGGCTGGCATAATCAGATAGTCCAACAGTTGTTTACAGTTCTTCCAGAGGCAATCCAACAGAATGGATGTAAACTACACAGTAAAGTCTAACCTATTGTTCTAATAATAAAAATAAATAATCTTTTCTTTATTAATGTAATGTAATGTAATGTAATGTAACAAAACATTTATAAAGCGCCACTTAAGAGTCTCTCAGAAGCGCTCAACACGTGGCCATCAAACAGCTGAAAAATGCGTCTTTAAGAGTTTGGAGAAAACCATATAGCCGCGTGCAGCACGCACAGACGGCGGAAGAGCGTTCCAGATCCGTGGCGCCGCAATCGAGAAGTTCCGACGAGCACAGGTGGTGGTTCGAAACGAAGGTAGGCCTATTATCAAGTCATTTCGCGAGGCAGACCGGAGAGCCTGCCGACCAGTTTGAGTGCCAACTGGAAGGCACAGTTCAGCAATGTAGTTCGGAGCAGTACCAGTCGTAGCCTTCCAAACCAGCGTAGCAATTTTGAATTGCACACGATCAGCAACTGGAAGCCAGTGGAGCTCATGTCGCATGTAGTCAGATATGTGTGAATATTTCGGTAGATCAGCCAGTAGTCTGGCTGCTGCATTCTGAACGAGCTGAAGTTGATGAAGACGGAACTCAGGGAGGCCCAGGAGGACCCCATTACAGTAGTCAAGACGTGTGAGGACGAAGGAGTGTATTAGCACAGCCGCAGCGCTTAGCGACAGCGTTCTCCGTATAACTCGGATCTGCCTGAGCTCATAATAGCTAATCCTGGCGATATGTGACACATGATCAGCCATCGTAAGCCCACCATCAAGAAGCACCCCAAGGTCCCTCACAACATTACAGGACTGTCCAGTAAGGGATGCCGATGCAAGAGCATTTTTATCAATCCTACAACGTGCACGTGTTGTACCGAACCATATAAACTGTGACTTGCTCGGGTTGAGTCTAAGACGATTGGCAGACATCCAGTCGTGCACAGTCTCAAGTGCACAATGCATTTGTTGCGCGCATACCACTGAATCCTCAGGTCGACAGGACAAATACAGTTGAAGGTCATCAGCAAACTGATGAGATGTGGGACCCAGCGACGCTACAACATTATAGAGGTCAGCTGTGTACAGAATGAAAAGTAGTGGTCCCAGGACTGAGCCCTGAGGAACACCACAAACAACAGGCGCCCAGACCGACTTGTCATCTCCAATCTCCACCCTCATGGTCCTCTCCTCAAGATAGGAACAGAACCAAGCCAATGCACGGCCTGAGATCCCGTATGATGCCTCAAGCCTTGTAAGGAGAATCTGATGATCTACCGAATCGAAGGCAGCGCTCACATCAAGAAGAGCCAGTAGTGTTACCCTGCCCGAATCCATAGCCTGATTGATGTCTGATAGAAGACGGATAAGGAGTGTCTCGGTTGAATGTCCCTTGCGAAAGCCAGACTGATGATTTGGCATCAGACCATTCTGCTCAAGATATCGGAGCATCTGAACAGCAACCACTCTCTCAATCAGCTTTGACATGAAGGTTAGGTTTGAGATGGGTCTGTAACTGGATGGTAAGTTCAGATCAAGCCCTGACTTCTTAAGGGCAGGTCTGACAATGGCACGCTTCTGGCTGGCCGGTAGGATTGCCTCATCCAGCGAAGCATTGCAGATGGAGACATGTCAATGTACGGCAGTAGATCATCAATCATCTCTCGAAGCAGAAAGGTCGGAATAGGATCAAGCGAACAGCTCTTCGACGGCGAGGAACAGAGGATTTGACGTACTTCAGCTTCAGTAACGCTCATTAAGCGCCTGACAAACGCACTGCGCTGTACATTTACATGTTATGCAATTTAAATCTTAACTACTAACAGAACAGACAGCTTGCAATACAACGATAGCACCATGCAGTGAAACAAAATTTAAGGATGACCTTGGCACAAGAATCTTCTTCCATAAGTAATCCAAAAGAAGAGAAACACGCTCAATTCTAACATGCTTTTAACCAGTGTTTTAGTTGTCAAAAATTAACTGGGGGGTCGAAAATTTTTCAGATTTTGAAAGTACACGATCACAGGTCTAAATTAAATTTTAATTTTGTTAATATGAAACAACTGACTACTCAGGAGATATCTTAGTTTCTTCTTTAAATTTATCTATGCGACATAACAAAGAAATTACATAATCATAGGGGCGTAGCCAGGAAAAAAATTTCAGAGGGGTTTTAACTTTTAGGTTTTCGGGGTTTTCCTTTGGAAATGGTCGTATTTTTCTACATATTTAGTTTTTAATAACATAATGCATTTATTTTGGGGGGGGGTTGAACCTGTAAAAACACCCCCTAAAACGCCCATGCATGATCACATAGACAAAACATCTGGTTTTTGGAAAGTAATTCAGTAACACAAACCATAATGCATAGATTCTTACACTATACCCGGTAGTTTACAAAAATAATTTTGGACTATGTTTTGTAATTTCTTTTTTCTTTGGTAACCCAGTGGCTTTTGTCCAAAGCACCATGTCTGCCAGCTTTAAGACAAGAAATAACATATTTTTCTATATTCCATGCAGTAAGAGGTGGACCATTGATGCCATTGAACTCACCAGAAGCCTGTTTCTTCCACTAGTGTGACATAAATAATATTCATCTGACTGAATCCTCTTCCACACTCAGCAGATGAAACAGGTAGAAATTCCAACAAAGTAATAAGTGGCTGTAATTTCTACCCAAGCATTAAACCATCGCTCTTTTTAAGCATAGAATATTCAAGCAAAACATCAGCTGCGTCAGAATTACTCATTCCAAGCTCTACTCAATGCAATATGTCTTTCTCCACACACTAAATAGCCTCAACCATGTGCTCGAACTATAGCATAAAAGGAAAAGGAAATAAACGTGTTACAGAAATTGGCTTTCACCTTAATTCTGTAGACTGGTGCTCCGCTCTCAGTCACAAACTATAACAGTAAGTAAGTAACTAATTTACTTAAAAGTAAAGGAATTGGGCTATATATTCTTATGTGCTTGATGACAGAGCAACAGCCGGGAAGGTGAAGACCTAACCCCCCAGCATCTTTTCAGTTACTTAGCTGAGGGGGTTAGAAAAAGAACTGGGGGGGTTGAACCCCCCCCCCCCGACAACTAAAACACTGCTTTTAACTTATTACAAAATCTTCAGATGCAGACTCAGAATGCATGAGAGAAACGTAACTGATACAGTTCTTGAGGAATGCAGGGGCCTGTTGTGGTAAGCCATGGACTTCTTGATTAATAGCCTGCTGCTGATGTTCATGGGTAAGCTTATGCCGGTGTGAGGGAATTTTTGACCTTGGGCCGACCTCTTCGTCCAGAGATCCAAGTCCGCTTGGCTTTGTCAATATGCGTGACCTGAAGTGATGAGGTTAACCTCTGAGTCGAAGTGTTCCACCACTGATGTCGGTACATTAGTCCGAGGTAACATGTGTTTTTGATAACATAACATGATACATAAATAATATATCGGAAATCATCAACGCTCCAGTTCATATCCAAAAACTCCCCTCCTTCATACTATCCCCCTCCCCTTATCTCCTCCCTCCACGTTTATATTATTAATTATCGTTGTGCATGATCTCCCCCCTCCCAACGTCTCCCATCCCAACTCCTCCCTCCCCTCCCTAACACTCCCCTCCTTCACACTATCCCCTCCCCTCCCCTTATCTCCTCCCTCCACGTTTATATAATTAATTATCATTGTGCAATGTGCATGATATCACGTTGCTATGAGAACGTTTTGGGGTTATTGCTATGACGGACGGACGGACGGACGGACGGACGGACGGACGGAGCGAGGGAGGAAGGGTTGACGCGTTGTACCCCGACCACGGTTTGTGGGCATGATGAGGAAATCGTTGACGGAGGAAGCATGTAAACCAACGAACATTTCTTATGTTTCTAAGTATAGCATTTAGCCAATTTTCATCGTTTTCATTTAAATTCGTCATTTTTAGTACATTACATTTCTTCGTAATATCTGTCTTATTACGTGATTAATTAATGGAAGCATGAAGTTATTATTAAGGAGGGAGGGAGGAAGACAGAGCAGAGGGAGAAGACTTATGTCAATCATAGTACGAGAAGACGCATCTCTTGACATTTTCAAATTGTTTTTAACCGTCTTAGGACGGGCAAACATCTAGTTATGTTATAATTACCGATTTACTATATATTATTATCATTATGCTATTAGCATTATCTTGCGAGCTTTAACGGCTGCAAAATCATTGATAACATCATCAAAGTTAATTGTTTTATCCGTCTCTGTTTCAATGGACGGCATTGCTGAATTCGTCAATCACAACTCGCTCATTGTGCACCTGAAATAGGCCTAAGTTTTAATCAGTGTCAGTTTTGAAAAGATTTCTCTCATAGCTAGCGATACTGACGCACATTTGCTACAATAGGCCTACACATAGGTGTTTTGTTGGATTTTGTTAGGACAGAGCTCCGAGTGACGCTTTGGAAAACTATATAGGAGCTTCTCCGAGAGGCGCATTTGTAAATTATATTGGAGCTTATCCGAGAGGCGCATTGCAAAACTATATCGGCGTTTCTCAAAGAGCGCATTTGAAAACTAGATCGGAGCTTCTCCGAGTGGCGCATTTGAAACCTATATCGGAGAGTGCGTGCTTTAGTTGATTTCTTCACGGTCGCAGCCAGGAAAAAATTTCGGAGTGGAGTTTTAAGTTTTCTGGGGTTCCATTAGATATGGTCGTAGGCCTATTTATCTAAATTTTTAGTGTTTAATAACAGTAATGCATTTATTTTTTTGGGGGGGGGTTTGAACCCGTAAAACCACCCTCTAAATACGCCTATGTCTTCACCTTCTCCATTCTGCCTTTGGTCGCCATTATCTTCCTCATCATCGCAGTCTGGTCACACGAAAAATGACCTTTAACATCTTTTGTTTATAGATATATAACTGGCATTTCAATTTTGCTATGGCAGGTGCTAGTAACAAAACTTTATCATATCAACACAGTCCGGAAGTGCGAACAAATCACTCTTGTTGGGGAAAGTCTATTATTTCAACAGTCCCCACAAGCAATTCAGAATATAGCTGTTTATTTCGACTCATAAATGGTTGCAATTTAAGTCATTTAACGTAGAAGTGAATCTACAACGGGGCGTAAAATGAAACAGAAATAATAAAATAAAACAGTCGGGAATTTAATAAATTAGAGCAATTTCTAAGTTTGAATGTAGGCCTATACTTACAATTTGAGGCTTAACCTTATGTTGTGTCTAAACATTATGAGCTAAAGTGTAAGTTATAGACTACCAATAAACAATTGCATGCATTTGATTAAAAGAGTAAATATTTCGCCATTTTCTATGGAGGCTTGAAAATGTGAAAAAATCACGTGGAAACTGCGATTTTCAGTCACATCTGGAATTGGTGAGACAGGAAGGGGATATATTCGTTCAAATAAAGAGACAAATCTGGGTGGCACACCTCACCCAGTTACAGGTCAAAGCACATTCAAGATAAAGTAATAAACGAAAAAAGATTAACAGAACTCAGGTATGGTTTGGCTCTGGGTTGAAATCGAAAG
This sequence comes from Aporrectodea caliginosa, assembly GCA_020284085.1. Taxonomy (NCBI): domain Eukaryota; kingdom Metazoa; phylum Annelida; class Clitellata; order Crassiclitellata; family Lumbricidae; genus Aporrectodea; species Aporrectodea caliginosa. The sequence goes on from JACEVL010000773.1 coordinate 114,141, forward strand.
GTCAGGCATGTAATATCCAAAGGTCAAGCTGACAGCCAGACACACCACCAAGGCAGGCCATGTAGAATCTACATAAAGTGCATTCTCAGACCGTGCGATATCGAGAAACGAGTGCCGCTTCTAAGCGTCTACGCAATTGAATTATGCCGAATTAAATAATTACTTCGCTTAATTATTCGCTCGCCCACATTCACTCTTCGCTCATTCATGCATTCGCTCGCTTGCTCACTCGGAACACGTAGCGTGGGCGTAACGGTGTATCAACCGTTAATTTATCGTCTGCAATCTGGTCGCCATGTGCTTACTTTGGAGTGGTGCATATGTAGACGCAGAGTGCAAAGTTGCACCAGTACTGTAGTGACTTAGTACGGCCTTTCCTGTTAACCATGGATGGATGGCCAATGGTCAAGTGGTTCTTTGTCAATGCCACCATTATTATTAAGACCACCGTAACCGGCTGCTTGCCTATACCTTTCTGGCCTCCATTGCGAACCGACATTGACCTCATCTGCCTCACCGACTTTGATATGCTCAGCGCCTGCGAATGCGCTGGTTCACGCCATTTATCCTTCGTGGACACTGATGAAATCCGGATGATGTATCAAAGCAGGTTAGGATCGCTACACGTGATGTCATTTTCTGGTCCTGCTCGTCGCTGTCTCAGATAACCCGATTCGTACTGATCGCCCCAGCACAGGCCTTGATTAGGGCGACGGATATTAATGTAAACGTAATGTAATTGTAAATTTATATGGCGCCGAATCAAATTAAAGGCGCCCAAGAACAACGACGAATAGGAAATCTCTGCGGGAACCGCGCTCTTCCGTCCTTCCGTCCGTCCATCCGGCATATGGAGGACG
>JACEVL010000773.1:120000-127500 GCA_020284085.1 Aporrectodea caliginosa
AAGTGTCGGTAGACGAATTGTCGTGACACCATTACACGGGAGTCCAAATTAAAAGCCCCTCTCCTATCATTAGTTGTAAAGATAAGAATTTATCATTTGTGATAAATCAGAGAGGGGGTAATGTGAACAGGGCGGGGGTAATCTGAAATCGATTTCATATTACCCCCGGGATAATATGAAATCGATTTCAGATTACCGGGAGGTAACTTGAAATGGGGGTAGCTTGAAGTCTTTACACCGGTGCATGGGTTCACGTTGCCTATTTATGCACCCAGGTCATTTTAAGTACTGGCTGCTAATCTAATTTCTGGACAGAAAGAAGTACAGCTTGTGAATATTAATTGCCCACTATGCCACTGACTTCTTTAGTGAATTTCAATCACTACTCAAATATTTTATTTCTTCTTCTTCTGATTGATTTGCATACTTGCATAATTTTGTTGCTTCTGTTGAGTCTTAACTTTTAGATCATGTTGTCCTCTTTGTGCTCTGCTGTGTACTTCGGAAGCCTTTAGATTCCCACTAAATTCTTGACTTATCTGCCGACAAAATTTCTGGTGTGACGTTAAAATTGGTCGGTTCCTTTGTTTTGGAGTGATTTGGACAAATTCCTTCAGCCTAATTCTGCAACTCCAGTCTTAGCATAGGCTACTTTCGGTCAACAAATCTTGCACACGTCTAACGGGGCATCCCTATGCGATTACACTGATTAATTCTAGCTGTTAGACGGTCTTCAAATTAAACCCTCTCGTCGATCGCTGTGTTTCGTGTGCACAGCGAGCCACGTGATCGCCGCCATCTTGGAACATGTCGGACTCTGAGAATCGCGTCATCCTAAACGTTGGCGGGGTTCGACACGAGGCATACAAGGCCACCCTGAAGAAGATCCCGGCCACTCGACTGTCCCGACTGACGGAGGCCCTGGCCAACTACGACCCCGTCCTCAACGAGTACTTCTTCGACCGACACCCGGGGGTCTTCGCCCAGATCCTCAACTACTACCGTACAGGGAAGCTCCACTACCCGACCGACGTCTGCGGACCCCTCTTCGAGGAGGAGCTGGAGTTCTGGGGCCTCGACGCCAACCAGGTCAGAGGTCACCGGCAGAATACATGTAGGTTGTCGCTAGCAGGGAGGGTTTCAGAGATCCAGACAGGCCCGGACCACTGCAGAGATTCGATGTTCCAATGTGGAATGAAGTACATTTACTGGTCGACTACAACGAGTAGTGCACTGTAATACTACAAAAAGTACTGTATATTCGTATATACAAATATTTTTTGTCAACATTTAAGAGTCTTTTCAATGTGGGGCCCTAGCTAACTGGCACTGCTGGTCCCTTCTCAAGAGCCCACGCCATTAATCGTCGTCAAATGAGTCAGGGTCTTGACTCTACGATGCTTGCTGTTGTGCGTTTTGAACCCTCACAGAAACAGCCGTCTCGTCTGTAACGACACTAGACTAATGATATGTCTGGTTAAAATAATTAATCAATTAATATACCTACAATTAATATACGTAGTATTATAAGCCAGATGATGAATAGCGACGTTTAGTTAGAAGAAAGGAAGCGGCGATATTATATAAATTGTAAATGTTGAATTGAGACGTTAGCGTGATCAATAATAGTGCTACATCGTCAACTCCATGTCCTATACAGTCATCGTGCATTTTCATTAATGCAGAACCACCTTCATCAACTCCATCGTGCACTGTATAGTGTATACCAATGCATTCGACATAACTGTTCTCTTTGGCAGTGCTGGAGTCGGGAGCACCTCTGAGTAGTTCCTTCAAGAGGTGCTATATAAATCTAATGAATGAATGAATGAATGAAACTGGTATCTCTTCCTGAATCTGAACTACGCCAAAGCAGTTAACAAAAATTATTACTAGTATTAACATTAATAACACAACAGTCACAATACCATTGAATCTGCTACTAACGATGTTCCTTGTTCGGAGCGCAGAATTTAATTAACACCATCAACCAGGGGCGCAACCACGGTCCAGAAGTTGGGGGGACCAACTATAATGTCTGAGTGGCGGGGGGGATTGCGAGCGCCGAAGGCGCGATGCTGCGATTGCCGAAGGCAAGAAGCCCCTAACGACTAGGGGTATGGGGGAGCGTCGTAAGCTCCCCCATCGGGGTCTGGGGCGGAGCCCCAGAAGCTGACGCAATTTTGAGCATTTGATGCCAAAATGGAGTGCATCTTGGGCTTTAATTTACCTCAAATTTTTCAACGATGATTTCGATATAAAAGTGCCTAAACCATCTAGATCTGTGAAAAATATGACTTTATTATATGAATAAACTGGAAGTGACAATTAAGGGTTCAAGAGAATTGAACGGAAAAGAGTAGAATCAGCTCTAGAATAGTGTTAGTCAAAACTTGGATAATCGGCAGGGAGGAAGCCTGAACGGGTCAATTTTCTCAGAATACCGTTAAGGCGTTTATATGTTCCCCATCAGTGGTAAATCCCCAACAAACAGGGAAGGCATAAAGTAGCCATGCGAGGGTAGTAGGCTAGTAGCTCTGACAACGTCAAAGAGACGTTGACCGTGGTGACCGTGGGCGACCAAAACACGTAGCGTGAACATGGATTGTCGGGTATAGACATCCAAAATAACCCGGCATCTCCTGGACCCACTCGATGCCAGAGATGAGAGGAAGGAGGGCAATAGATTTAGACCGGGCATTCGGTCGTCTGACAACCATTACTCTGGTCTTAGCATGGTTTAATTTAAGATTGCTAATTGATGCCCACTTAGAGATATTATTATGGTCAAGTTCAGAAAGAGTGCTGTCAATGCAGGAAGCAGGGACCAACAAGCAGCTATCGTCGGCATATTTAGGGAGACGGTTTCCACTGTATTTAGGTTTAAGGCTAGAAATAGCTTTGACGAAATCAGTAGGTCCAAGGCCAGAGCTCTGTAGGCATACTATACTAGCATTAATGGTACAGAGGGGAGAGACTGCGGAAGCCAAGAAGCTCCTAACGACTAGAGGGTATGGGGGAGCGTCGTAAGTTCCCCATCGGGGTCTGGGGCGGAGCCCCAGAAGCTGACGCAATTTTGAGCATCTGATGCCAAATGGAGTGCATTTTGGGCTCTTGCTTACCTCACAATTTTCAAAAGTTGGGGGACCGTCCCAACCTGTTCGAAAGTTGGGGGGACGCGACCCACGGGTCCCATAGGGTGATTGTGCCTATGCTGATCAGAGATAGTGACACCCAAAATAACCATCTCCTGGACCCGCTCGATGCCAGGGATGAGAGGAGGGAGGGCAATAGGTTTGGACCTCGGTCGTTTGACAACCATTTCTCTGGTCATAGCTAGCATGGTTTAATTTAAGATTGCTAATGGATGCCCATTGCCCACTTAGAGATATGGTCAAGTTCAGAAAGAGTGCTGTCAATGCAGGAAGCAGGGACCATCTTGCAAGTAACTATCGTCGGCATATTTAGGGAGACGGTTTCTACTGTATTTAGAAATGGCTATGACAATATCAGTAGGTCCAAGGCCAGAGCCTTGTAGTATACTGGCATTAATGGTACACAGGGGAGAGATTGCAGAAGGCAAGAAGTTCCTAACGACTAGGCGGTATGGGAAGCGTCGTAAGTCCCCCCAAATGGGGTCTGGGGCGGAGCCCCAGAAGCCGACGCAATTTTGAGCATTTGATACCAAATGGAGTGCATTTTTGGCTCTTGTTTGCCTCACAATTTTCAAAGGTTGGAGGGGACCGTCCCAACCTGTTCGAAAGTTGGGGGGACGCGTCCCACGGGTCCCATAGGGTGGTTGCGCCTATGCCATCAACACATTCTCCAACAATCTACAGCCAACTTCAATACGACTACCAGAGCCACGAACAATCACTCAACAAACTCTCAACAGTCTGAGACAATTGCGACGAGGTCATAAATGTGGAAGTCATCCTAAATGGTATCAGCATATTAAAACGCAATTCCTGATTGAACGTTAACAGCGCTCGAGGTTCACACTTAGGCCTACCTATAATTATTATCAATCCAAAGAAACGTATTGGATTGAGTTGAGACCCCATAACATATTAGACAACATATTAAGCTTCTATCATTCATTGTCACCTGTTCTGCGGTTGTCTCATTAGGTCGAGCCATGCTGCTGGATGACGTACACGACCCACCGCGACACCCAGGAGACGCTTCAGATCCTTGACGGACTCGACCTGGACACGGACAAACCAACCGAGGAGGACATCATGAAGAAGTTCGGTCTCGACGACAAGTTTCGAAACGGAGAGCTAAGGTACTGGCAGAAAGTCAAGCCACGCATCTGGGCTCTCTTCGAGGAACCGTACTCGTCTTCCACTGCTAAGGTACTGTTCCCATCTCGAGACGCAGACGACAGCGGTTATGCTATGTTATTGTAGAGATCCTTCGTAACTGTGTCCAGAGGTTGAATACCGGCGCACTATAATCATTCTAGGTACTGATATACGTTGAGATCTTCGGGGTTAGAAGCCTTTTTACGGGCTGCTTAACATTTGTGATAGTTCAAATAGGACACAAAGTGCTATATCATAGCGTCTCATGAAGTCCAGAAAAAATGTTGGAGCCGTACCTTCATTTTCGATATATAGAAATGTTTAACTTCATTCATGAACATTTAACGAAAAAATTTATCAAGAACATAGATTTTCAAAATTCAACAATGCGTTAAAAGTTATGTTAGAAATTCAGGTGACGCCTTAATTTCAACTGGGACAAATTTCAGAATTTATGGCCCGTGTTAAACTGAAATTTGGGGATATGTGGGATGCTTCCACAATCGGGCTAAGTGCTGCTGCCCTGTCGGCCCTCTTTCACTCGTGCTCTGATGGGAACTGAGGAAACGATTATGGAAATCAATATATACAATACACACGCTTAAATCTTTAAGTTTTCTGCAAGAATATAAACGTAAATGAGGTACTGTAACTGAGAAATTTATAGAAGCCTACTATAGAAGCGTATGCTAAACGACATTGGCAGGTGGAAAGGTGGCAATATGCATGTCAGCAGATGAGGGGACGGTAGTTTCGTGAGAATGGGTCAACTGAAGGAAAGGCTTTGTTCTGCGCTCTATAGGTCATGATTTGAGGAAAGAAAGATCACTCTAGTCACGACGTCGAAAACTGCAACGTAGAGCGGTTGTATAGAAGAATGTACAAGAGAAGACACCGAGATAGCATTATAGCCAACTGACGAACTGATTTGGCATCTGCGGATTTGGCTAGAATTTAGTGACTATGACAGCGAAGGAGAAAGAGACACATACATAGTACGTACAGGCATTCATACGCATACATACATGCATACATACACAAACATACATACTTCATTAATTACTTATATACATACTGTACATACATGCGTGCATAGCACTGACTTGGGTCGGAAGCGCTTTGAATTGTTGAGTGGCGCTTTATAAATGTTCGATTGCGATTACGCTTACAAACTTACTTACATACATACAATATACATACACGTATACACACATACATGTATATACATGTACACAAATACATAGGGCCTACACACATCATGTGACACATGCATAGGTAAATCACTATTTATAACTTTTTAAAGGGAGCATTAAAATGCCTGCACCCGGGAATCCTTCGTGAACAGGCTGGAGGAGATTACGGTAGTCAATCCCAGGCATGATCGAAAAGATTTTTGGGGCATGGAGTTACTCATGTGTTCACTGCCAATGCCTCACAGATTACTCTTTAAAAGTCAAATTCTCAAAACCATCGGCTGTCGTACTCCATTTAAGATATAAAGCTCAGCTATAGGCCCACCGGTGTTAATTAACTGTCGGTAGCAATTTCGTCTTAGTTAACGTTTGTATTCCTTTAGGATGATTATATAACCTTTGTCTTTTCCGAATGCTGTCTGTCGGCGATTGTTGGTGTAACTTTGATCTTCCTTATATCTACCTGTCATATCTCTCAGGTGGTTGCGATAACCTTGTCTCAATAATAGTCTCAACCTTTTCTTTGTCTCGTCTTTCGGTGATTGGTGTAACTTTCATCTTCTGAATGTCAATCTGTCAGGTGGTTGCGATAACCTCCGTCTTCTTCATCGTCGTGTCCATCCTCACCTTCTGCCTCAAGACGCATCCCAACCTCCGCGTACCGTTGCTACGCAACGTGACCCACTCGCGCGTTGTCCTCGGCAACCGGACGACCTTCTGGATGGTTGAGAAGCGACGAACGGAACCTCACGACGCTTTCTTCTACATCGAATGCGTCTGCAACGCATGGTTCACCTTCGAACTGGTCATGCGGTTCGCCGTCAGCCCGAGCAAGCTGTTCTTCATGCGAGCACCCGTCAACACGATCGACTTCGTGGCCACGGTCTCCTTCTACCTGGATTTCCTGATGACCAGACTGAAGAAGGAGAACGACGTACTGGAGTTCTTCAGCATCATCCGCATCATGCGACTGTTCAAGCTGACCCGGCATTCCCCAGGACTGAAGATCCTCATCCACACGTTCAAGGCGAGCGCACACGAACTGATGCTTCTCATCTTCTTCCTCATCATCGGCATCGTCATCTTCGCCTCTCTTGTCTTCTACGCCGAACGCATCCAGTACAATCCGAACAACGACTTCACCTCCATCCCAGTCGGACTCTGGTGGGCCATCGTTACCATGACGACGGTCGGCTACGGTGACATGACCCCGAAGACGTACGTCGGCATGTTCGTTGGGTCACTCTGTGCGCTGACCGGTGTACTGACCATCGCCCTACCCGTACCCGTCATCGTCAGCAACTTCGCCCTCTTCTACTCTCACACACAGGCCAGGGCTAAGCTCCCGAAGAAGCGTCGTAGGGTACTACCCGTCGAAGCCGTCAGACCAAAAGGACCCGGTGGCGGGGGTGGCGGGGGCGTCGCCAGAGGCAACAACGCGCATGCGCTCGGCACGGCGGAAGCACCGGCGAGGAGAATGAATAGCGTCAAGAGAATGGAAAACAGTGACGCACATCACGTGCACATCGCTCCTCGCGACAAAATCGGTAAAATATCTATCTTACTTACTCATTTGCGTATCATCTGTCATCATTGCTTTCATCATGATCACTATTGAAAACAATAAAAACAAAGACGTCAAAGGTGGAAACCTCAACAAAAGTATAACTGCCATCATTGCGATCAGAACAGTGATGACAACGACAACAACAACGATAACAACGACTATAATGCAGGCAAAAGAAAACTAAATTCTTAACACTTTGAACGAGGGGCCATTTATTACGATGGCGCGGCAGCCCTGGGTCCAATAGACTGGGATACGAGTTAACTCGTACCTCGCGTTCAATGTGTTAAACAGCAGGTTTGTCATAATGGACAAATTTTCAATGTGACCATGATGATGAGGTGTTGATGACGATGATAAGGATTGTCACGATAATCATGAACAAAACTATTCACCAATTTATCCATGAATCCATTTATTCATCCATCTATTA
>JACEVL010000773.1:130000-145000 GCA_020284085.1 Aporrectodea caliginosa
TGCAACAGTCAAGTGAAGCTCCTCCTCCTCCTCCTCCTTATGCTCCTCCTCTTTCGGCTGACATCACTCTGAACTTCTCCCCCAGATCATCGACCGGTCAGTTCTTTCGATTTCGCTCGCCATACCATGCAACTCAGATTAGCATATACTTCTACGATTCAACATTGATCAGCTATACATAATTTATAACACACACGCACACAAACGCATATTATACATAATGCATAGTTTGTATACGGTGACCCGTCAGAACGGCCCAGGACAAACCTTTAACAGAGTTGCAAGGTGTTACCATGGAAGACAAGTAGGAAGGGAGATGATCTGTGCATGCTCTGTACATGAGGAGTGCCATCTTGAAGCGGATACGCGCACAGATAGGAAGCCAGTGTAGATAACGAAGAGCAGGTGTGATATGCTGTCGGTAAGAAAGTCCAAGACATGTGTTTGTGCGTGTGCGTGTGCGTGCGTGTGTGGGTATCAGAGCATTTGTGTATGGCGCCTTTTAATTAACAAATGTTGCATAACATGTTGCATTCATATATTATGTGCGTTTGTTAAGGCTTGTGCGCAGTTGTGTGCATGCGAATGATATTGCATCGTCTGTCCTACATATATACGTATCCTTGTGTATATTTATGCATGGATATATAAAAATGCATGTAAGCCTATAATGCATATAATATGTTCTGGAGGTTCTTATCAGCGTCGTCCATAAACGTGGTTCAAATAAAAGCTTCGACGTCATGTATTCATCGTTCTTTGATGGACACAACAACGACCAACCATCGATCACTCTCCGCAGCAGCTACATGCAGTGGTCCTGGTCCGCACACGACCACTAGCTGTATGTTAGGCACAGGCAACTATACAGACAGAGACAAGCAGGCAGACAGACAGACACGCTGCCATGATGGATAGATCGACAGAGAGAAACGCACGGTTATGCAGACAGACGTTAGAAGAACTTAGAAGAACCCGCTTCTAAACGAGGCGCTACAAAAATATTAATGAAACAGCCAATCATCTTTCTTGCTTTCTGTCTGATAGTTGCAAAAAAGTGATTTGAAGTTCAAGAGATTAAAGGGCAGCGCGACACGGTGATGTTTTAAGTTCCCATCTAGTGACAGCACAGTGTGATGGATTACAGACGGTTGATTTGGATGGTGTTGATGGAACACGGACCACAGGGTCCCCCATTTAGGCCCTCGTCATAGTTTGCCCACCGTCCCTGGGGCCACAGAAATTCTGACACATCTCATAGGAGAGAGATAAATGATCTACAGTGGCATACGAAGTTATCAGTCTAAATTTCTTGATTTCTTGGAACAATTTTATTGTGCGAAGCTTTTATTCTATTACATTTTTAAATGTTATAATTGCAGAATTAGCCTGATAATTAAATGATTTACTTACAGTTTAGCACAAAAACTGTAGGCATATTTAGAGAGACATGTCGTCGCAAAACTCATCAAAACTGCATACCGTTTTCTGGTGCCACCTATTTTAAATTCGATGCATCAAAAAGAGTGCATTGCATTAGAGGAGTTAAAGAATTGACCATGGAGATGATAATACGGAAACCGGTTTCCAAATCGAGACTGTCGAATTCAGCAGTGATCTCAGATTCATGCTCATGGAGAAAGAATGGAGTGCTCTGTTGCGTGGTCAGAAAAGCTGATTACACCAAAATGTGGGCTGGAGATTTAGTGGCAAAGTTGCAAGTGAGACGCAGTCCAAATGAAGAGCTGAATCAGAAATTTTCGTAAAATGAGCTCGTTTGGCAAAGATCAGAAAGATCACAAATCATCACATTGCCTCTAACCATATATGTAATACATACCGGTATATAGAAAAATTTCTAGGATTTTGCAAGAATTCGTTTTCAGTAATTAATTTGAGGGTTGGTACTTTAATTGATTAATTGATATAAAATGAATTTTGCGTCTTTAGCGGAGCAGACGACAGACACGTCGGTGACGTCACTCTTGCAGCACAACACTGCAACGTCAAACAAGTCGCCATATCAAGTTCAAGGTTGTATGATGCATAGGACTACCTACTAAACCTAAATAAAATTATTATTAGGGTGGGCAACGATTAAAATTTTTAATCGAAATTAATCGCACGATTAAATTTTTTAATAACGCGATTAATATTTAACGCATGTCACAATAGATAACAAGTACAACTACTCTACCGACTCTGAGATGCTACGTCAATATGCGCTATATAAATGCCTGCAGTCAATAAGCAAAAAGCAAACCTGCTTTCACTACTTCTTTTTACTTTTTACTTTTTACTTTAAAGTTTAAAGTTTGATCTGAGCGGTTTTATGAAGAATTGTTTTAGCGCATTTCTAGAAATTATTGGGTGCAGTGACAATCGCGTTAACTGCGTTAAAAAATTTAATCGCGTTAATTAATTAACGCATTAATCGCGTTAATAACGCGTTAAATGCCCAGCCCTAATTATTATACATTTTATGTAGGCTAACTTCCAAGAATGAGAATGGAGAGTGCGATTTCAGTGCACATGTTCATTTGTCCGCAAAAAGCCTATCGAAGAAAATGTAGGCTAGCCTGAACTCGCTGAGTGTTTAACAATTTAACCCAGTCTGTAATAGTTTTACTCAGTAGCAAAACAAAGGAGCCTAAGAAGGTGATAGGGTGAATAGCTTTGATAATTCAATGAAAATCATGGCAACCATCTGATTTGCTCAATAGGACTATAGCTTTGATGAGTTTTATCATCCAAGCGAAATTATTTAGGCCCCGAATAGCGTAGAGTAGACTACATCTAACGTCGATGAGAGGAGCAAAATGGTTCGAAAGTCTTACTTACACTTTGCAAGTCACCGACAACTTTATGTCATTACAGCAGATTTGTAGGCAAAAAGTTCATAGCTAAATTCCAAGGACCTATACATAGGCCTATAGGCCTATTGCACAGCATTGAAAAATCTTCATTATTTTAGCCTAAAGTTTGACTTTTTGAAGCGCAGCCCTTTGGCGGACAAAAAAGTATCACGTCTTGTTTACGTAATAAATGCATTGCTGTTTATCATTTATGAAAAAATCTACGAAAAATTCTCTTTGCAGATTAAGACATTGACTGCTGTTGGGAGCAAAACATGTTATATAGGCTATCTAGTGTAAAGATTTAAGCTGGGCGACATCTGTGGGTAAGGAAGCAAGCGGATGCACAATTATTCTCACCACTTTCCATTTCTCTATTTTTATATGGATTGCTTGACTAGAATCTTATAAGTTGGTAGCCATATCTATTACTATAAGTCTTAGTCTGTTTACGATGTCCTTCCGTATGTATGTTTGCGTGTCCGGCTAAAGGCTCCGAAACGGAACGGTTTAGCGATTTGAAAAAATTTACAAAACATTTTTACGCAACGTCTAGGTCAACGCGACTATTTTCAGTTCGCAATTTTATTTAAACGCCGATATATGGACATTTTACATTATTTCCAACTGTTTCGACGAGTTTATTTTAATTATACAGGCCATGGTAGGCCTATGGCCATTTGTCCACGTCACGCATGCTAATTATGTAATCTTACGTCACGCATACTTAATTTTCAAATCAGGCGCTTTCGTTAAAAGACGCGGGTCGCTCCGAAAAATTACAATCGCAATAACGGCCGAACTTCGTCTATTATATTTAGCCCGGGGAACAAATAATAGCCTACGTCGATAATAGAAAATAGGCTATAGACCGCTTGCAAATGGGCGTGGCCTAAATTGCGGGGCTGTGGCGGCCATGTCGGAGTGCAACCACGTAACTATTTGTTGTGCAGCGTTTAAGTTGGTTATATTCATCTTAGGTTTAAGTAAAAAAACTGTTGTCAAAGCACTCAAAGATGTTGTTAGTTGATGGAAGAACGTTTTCTTGTAAGTTTATAGTGAATAAATGGTGTCGATCCGTATACATTGACATCTAGCAGTCTTATACACTTCGGACGATTGAGATGCCGGATTTCTTCAACTACGTTGTGGTAGGTAGTCCTTATTTTGGTGTTGTTATGTTAGTCCAAGATGTTAGCGTGACTTCATTAACATTTAAATTTTAATTGGTAAAGGTGTAGTTTAGCGTCGTCAATTAGGCAAACTTATAGTATCGTGGGCTGAAGAATAATTATACGGTATCTTTGGGCATGCTGCGCGGACGCCGGACGGTACCAGGTTTTCTAATGACGACACTAACCTTAACCCTGACCATAACCGACTCTCACGACGCCTAACCTGACTCTAACCGACACGACGCCAGTAAACTTATGCACTATATCTTCAGCCCCGATTCTATAAGCTTGCCGTAAATTATTCGCCATTGCATGGGTTGCAGCGTTGGTCGAATACAAGTGGGATTGAATATTCTTGCTAAAGAGAAGTCTGATAGATGAAAATAATTTTTGCTTAAATAGAGGTGGGCCGGATGAAATCTTGTTCGAAGCTGGACTGATGAAAAATAATTATTAATTAAATAAATTATTAATTAAAATGATGTAAAATAATTCCTGCTTAATTAGAAGCTGGATTGATGAAACGAATTCTTGCCTGCATGATTGATTGAAAGGATTCTCGCCAAAGTAGAAATTACACTGATGAAAAACAACAGTGTTACAACGGGCGAATAATTTACGACGATAAACTACACGTTTACCTTTTAATTCATTAACTCATTTTAGCTGTGGTAGCTTCCTCAGTGTGACATATTTTTTTAAAATGTTTCATTGCAACATATCTGAGATTATGAAAGAACAAGTTTTTGACAGTTCCGAGTGATATGCTAGTTTACTATTGAAAATCTTAATAGAATTATGTATTCCATGAAATGCTGGAAGATTTTACAGCTCATGTTCTTGCTTAGCAAGTATTGGTCCTTGGGTTATGAGATCGGTTTCATGAAAATCAGTTATAATTAGCAGTATGTTTTATTTTCTTTGCAGGAACAACTTCCTGCACACAAGCAGACTGCTGCTTCTGTCACATGTCACTAACTTGACTTATCGTCTACTGGCTGACATGGACTTCTCTTAGCCAAAGAAACAGAAGAAGACTTTTGACAGCAGTAGGGTGCTGGTTCCTCATCACCTTTGCCATGTGTGGTCTTGTCAACTACAGTATCATCATAGGCAGCACGTTTGTCATGACGCTGTGGTTGGATGAGCACTACCCACTCAGAGCTGTCACGGTCACAACGAGAGAGCCTGAATTCGTCACTCCTGAAATCAAACACCTTCTCAGACGCAAAGACAGACTGATGCGGTCAAATTGGGAGAAGGAAGCATCGGCGGTTGCGGAGAGAATCGGCAAGGCCATCGTCAAGGCCAACAGAAAGGAACTCGATGACCTCGACCCTCGTCACGGGACACAGAACCTGTGGCGCAGAGCCAACAAACTGATTCACAAGCCTCGCGGACAGGATCAGACAAGTCAGGTTTCAGCTGAGGACCTAAACACCCACTATGCCGCCATCTCAACGGATCCTGCTTACATAGCTCCTCCTCCGAGACATACCGCTCAACCAGACACCCCGATCCTCGCCAAAATGTCTGTATTTAACATGCTAGACCACCTTCAACCAACCGCGGAGGGCAATGACCGGATGCCTGCCTGGTTTCTCCACCTTCTTGCACCTGTCATCTCACACGCCTTGACGCATCTCATCAACAGATCCCTCCTGCTTTCACATGTTCCACCCACTGCACAACTTCAATGTCATGCTCAAATACGCTGACGATACGTACCTGCTCGTAGGTTCAAACAACATAGCAACCGCCGCAGAAGAGTTTAACCACATATCTACATGGGCAGAAGACAACAACCTCCACCTCAATCCATATAAGACGCGTGAGCTAATCATCTTCAAGAAGGGAAGGAGCAGCACAGCTCATCCTCCTCGGATAGTACGTGGTGCAGAGCGAGTCAACTCCATCCGGGTACTGGGAGTGACCATTAGCTCTGACCTCAGCTTGACTCCACATCTTACAGAGGTACTCTCGTCATGCGTGTCGTCTATGTAGCCTACCAGTGCCGGCGCTAGGGTACTGGAGGCCCCCCCCAAAGACTTACTTGAGGCCCCCTCCCCCAGTAACTACGAAAATACACTGCAAATGAGAATGACCGAACGTCCAGTCTCTTTGTCTTTTTAAACCAAGCTCTTTCACCAACAACAGAAACAGCTTAATCCAGAAAGTACATGTCAGCATCAATAGGCCTACATGGCATCAATATTCGAACTCGTGTCTCAGGAAAACTGTTTGCGTCGTGCCTTCTTTTCTGCGAATCGTTCTAACAGCTCGTCATAGTTCAGCTTTCGGGCAGTTTCGCTTTCAATTGAAATCATCGCCAGGGATGACAACCTGCTGCTGAGCATGGTGGAACGATTAAATGTTTTAATTAGCTTCAGTGTGCTGAAACTGCGCTCAGCACTGGCCACTGTTACTGGGGTGGTCAGCAGAATCCTCAGTGTAATTGACAGATTGGGATAAAAGTCATGAAGTTCATTCACATAAATGTATTGTAGAAAGTCTCGTGCTGTTGTTAGCTGACTGTCTCCACGAATTACTGAAACAAAACGTGAAATCTCCATTAGAAGTTCATTTGTTTCTATGTCTCCCATCTTCTCAAAGAAGTAAAGACAATGTTTTTGCAGTTGATTGGAGTCATGTATTTTGATGAGTGTGTCGTTCCGACACAGAAATCCAAAAATGCTGTTCCAATCCTTGATCTGCTGGAACCGTGACTGAACTGAAACCAGCGCCTGATCGAGAAGTTTGTAAAAGAAATCTGCCTTAAATCGCTGCTCGGGTGTAAGCCTATTCATTTCATCTGCACATTCGTAGTCAAACTGTGATTTTCTGCGTCGGTTTCTCGTTTCAGGGAAAGTGGTGCTCACCTCCATTTCTCCTGCAATTTCCTGTGCAATTGTAATAGCAGATTCAAATCCAGTTTCACGATACCTTTGTAGGAAGTCTTCACTGGCTTGTAATTCACGTTCCAATGTATCAATTGCAAACTCTGGTGACTGCATCATTTTACTCGTCTTATTGATTTGGAACAAGACATCATACCAAACCACAACGCAGACGATAAATGTCCAGGAAGCAATATAATTTGCCAATGAACTTGCTTCAGAAGCCGTTGCTCCATCATTTTTTTCTAATGCGTATGCTTCAAGTTGATAAAGAGAGTCGTAGACCTTGTCCAAGTAATAGCGAAGCGGCTTAACAGCGTTGATTCTAGATTCCCATCTGGTGTCTGATGGAGCCTTCAATGAGATTGGGACATTCTTAGTCAAAATCGTCCATCGCGCAGGTGACGAAGAAAATATTGTGTAGAGTCGGTTGACTGTGCCAAAGAAAGACACTGCAGTGGTAGATGACTTTGCACTGTCAACTAGAACCAGATTCAAGGTGTGTGCAGCACAGGGAACGAACAGCGCCCTGTTATTCATTTCAAGTAACCTTGCTTGTACACCACTGTTACGGCCTTTCATATTCGAACCGTTGTCATACGCTTGACCCCGACAGTCTTCAATCATTAGATTAAGTTCCTTTGCTCGCATTAGGAATGATTCCGTGAGTCCTTGGCCAGTTGTGTTATTCACAACTAAATATCCAAAAAAGCTTCTCTTATCCGTATGCCTTTTCTAGGTATACACTGGACAAATCTTAAGATAACTGTCATTTGTTCTTCATGTGAAATGTCAGGAGTACAGTCCAGAATTATGGAAAAGTATTTTGCATGTTGCAAAGCTTCCATGTTGGATTCTTGAATCTTCTCAGCAATCAATTCGATCAACTCATTCTGAATATCTTTTGACAAGTAGTGATCTTTTGTTTTTCCAAGCAGAATACGTTCAGAAAGATTTTTCATCGTCGGGTCATATTTAGCCAACAATTCAAAGAGGCCAAGGAAGTTTCCATTCAATTTGGAACCGAGAACCTCTTGTGAACCTCGAAAAGCCAGATTCCTTTCTGATAAGAAGATCACAATATCGAGGAGACGTTTCAGAACATTACGCCAGAATTCTTTCTCCTTAAGAATCAGTTGCAACTCACGCTCATCAATAGAGCTTTTGTTGATAATGCCTTGTCGTAGCTCCACCCATTTCATTAAGCATTTCTGGTGAGTTCGTCCCATTTCATGATCTTTGAGTTTTTTTGACAGCCCTTCCCAGGTGCTTGTTCCTTTTCTTAATGGCACATCTTCATCTCCAAAGAGTCTGCAGCAAAAGCAGAAGATGGCATCTTTTGAAACTGAGTAAATGAGCCACAGTCTGCTGACTCTTTCCCCATTTGGCATTACTCGGCTGTAATGTGTTTTGGAAAACCGTCGTTTACTGTCATCATACGGGAAATCTATTTCCACCTGGACGGGTCCACGTTGAACCAAAGCGCACCGCTGATCATCAGATATGCGTTCACACCAATCTGCAGGGTCATTACTGAGGAAGTCAAATGGTTGTATCGCTGGCGCTTGTACATCGTTGTGAGTAGATGGAGTAGCGTTCGTCTCCCCAGCAGCATCGTTCTGTGTTTCAGTAACTTCTACTTCATGAACTGTTGTAGCAGCTTCTTCACTATTGTGAGGGGGCAGGAAATTATTTTCAGGCTCTTCAGCCAGTGGCGTTTCAGATACATGGGGTGGTTGAGAGACGATTGCACTGTTGGTTTGGGAGCGTTGGAACTTATTCCACAAGGTTTCTAATACTGGTATTTTTGTCATTAACTGCCCTTCTTTCCCCGCTTGTTCTCTCTTCCTTTTGCGCTTCGCACAACCCGATTCGAAGACTTTATGGCTACTCATAGTATTCTGTCGCAAGAGTTCAATAGGTTTCCGAAACTTCCACAACAATCTGGAAGTATGATAGATAATATATTTTTATGTTGTCTAGTAACCTACAATCTAGCTAAACACCAAAATTACATTTGCATCAGTGAAGACGGGATTAACATTTGTTTTTACAGTTAGACATAAGTGCACTTAAGTAAGTAAGTTAGTAAGTATATCCTTTATTGCACCAATTGTTATAACCGCATTTCGATCTACATTCTACAATGGCCTAAAATCTCAACTGTTACATCTTCATATCTAGTGTGTTCAAACTGTGCAGTGTACAGTGTTCTGGTCAAGAGTAAAGCATCTGTTTTACGGGCCAAACTGTCAACAGCGGGTATAACTATTTTGGGCACCGTGGCACGAGGACGTATGGAGTATAGGTAGCCGGTTTTTCCGCGGGTAATAGTCAAACAGACACCGATAGGACTTACGCTGCACAAAATTAAATTTTTCCGAACACAATAGGAATCATAGCACTGCTTTATTTTATGTTATAACGAAGTCTCAAGTTAAGTGCAAATCTGCTCCGAATAAACAACAGACCGACAAAACTAACTCTATATTAATATGCCGGGGAGATTCCGCACTTAGTGTAATGACGTCAAATTTGTCTATTTTGCTGAAATATATAATCCGGTGCTTGGGTTTCAGAAAAAAACGGTCACAAATGGGCTTAATGATAGCTAAATTTGGAGGCCCCTAATAAACTGGAGGCCCCCCCCCGACCGGGGGGTTCGGGGGGCCCTAGCGCCGGCACTGTAGCCTACGCTCTCCGAGTCCTGCGATCTCACGGCCTCCCCATCCCGCCATCCATGTGGTTGCAAGAATGACCACAGTTGCATCCTTGATGTATGCATCGCTGGCTTCTGGACAGGCTAAAGCAAAACGGGGTTCTCCCTCCAAACGCCCCTGCTGCGGAGCAATTGGCTGTATATCTGACCAGAGCCATGTGCTCAGAAGATTTGTTCCCGAGTCTCGCAGTCACAGCTACAACCTACGAACACCGCCCATGAGTACAAACTACCACCGAAGGACAACAGAAATTTTATATCACGACTTCTGTACAAAAACATTAATTGACAGCGAGCAGAATCAGTTGATGTAGATATGTTGGAAAATGACATTGAGTTGATTGAAATGAAGACTCGTGGTCAGAGTGGAAATAAAAACTGGTTTCTTATTTAAGCAGGCTGGATAACAGCCTATAAACTGAAAGATGTTTGTTGCACAGATGTATCAAAACCTTCACTGGCTTGGCTTAACACCTTAACAACGAGCGTGTACTGTAAGTGACTGGGAAACCAATGCAGCTCGACGTTGAGCCTGGAACCTGGAAGGGGCGTTATATAAATTTTTTTAATGAATGAAGTGTTAAGGCTATTTGTTTTCCCATTGAATACACTTTTAAGTCGGCTGCAATAGAGTGGGGTATTGCTCATGATGAGGCAGCCTTGACCAATATAAGCAGTCATATGGTCACAGTAACTGGAACAGCGTGCATTAATTTGTCAAAGTGCTCCCAATTACCCATTTATGGGCCCTTCACCCGATGCTTTGGTTTCATGTCAGTAAAGGTGGAAATTAAATGTCCATACAGTTTGAGGTCTAATGAATGATGTAATTCAGTGGTGACAGCTGTTTCACTACCGGTCATGAGATTCAACTTCAAGTCCATTGCATTTTAACATTTTGAATGGAACACAGAAGTGTGGAAATATCTTCTTCCATATTTACTGAAAAACTTCATTCACAATGATTTGCAGTGTTGTTGTTACGAGGTTTAGCAGTAACATACTATTAACAGTTAACAACGAGAGTGTACTAAAAACGACTGGCAAACCAATGGTGCTCATCGTTAAAGTGTTGACAAACTTGAATACTGTTGGCGTGAAATGTTAACACAAACGCAGAAGTCCTGATAACAGTACCTGGTACCACATACACAAGTACAGCAAAACTACAACTCTGTTACCAACTAGGCACCACATAGAAAAAATAAAACACTGACTAGGTAACTAGTAATTCAACAATTATGTAATGTAAGTAGTAACTTATATAGCACTGCTCACAGCACAAGCCATTCAGTAGCATTCCCAGTATGAGTACCCTAAGAGAAGAAATAGGTTTTGAGGAGAGAGAAATGAGGAAGAAATCCAAAAAGAATGGAAACATGTAATGAGGAGGGTAGGGCATTCCACAGGGTAGACCCAATGGTGGCAAATGATCTAGTTTGGGGCAAAGTGGTTCTGGTTTGTGGGGCAACGAGATCATGCCAGTCCAAACAGCGGATAGGTCAGAGAGAAGCTGCAGAATGGAGAGAACGAATAGATTAATGAAAAATTGACTACACAATTAAGAATAATGGCACAACCATGCAGTGCTGTAGTTTTAAACTTAGAAGTGAGTACACGCTACAGTAGGCTACAGCCTTCAGGTTACTTTTCCAGAAGTTTGAGGAGTATGAGTTTGTAGTTTACAGTCTTAAAAGTTATAGACTAGTCTGCACACTACACTCTTCAGCATTAAAAATGTCAAAGTACGTTCTGGAGGTGAGTACACGCTTTGCACAGGTGAGTATACTAAAAGACAAGTTTTGTGAGGCGAGTACACGCTGTATACCCGCTAATACCTTCGTCTACAGCCCTGTAACAGAATTGCGATTGCATTGAGTTTCGCTTGTGATAGATCATCTGTGGCTATAGCTTTTAGCCATAGCTGCCGGCTTTCTTCGGTTCGGGGTCACTATTCCGGGTGTCCGCTATTCCGGACTAATGTGGCTGGCATGCTGCGCGAGAGGTACGATGTTTTCTAATGACGACACTAACCCTGACCCTGACCGACCCTCACGACGCGGAGTCAGGCGGCCCTAACGACGCGAAGTCACGTACGTGGATCCCCGGAATGCGGTACCCTTTCTTCGCTCCGGGTTCGTTCTTCTGGGCGTTCACGCTTACGAATTTTTTTAACTTTACTAAAAGAACCTTTATCCCTCTCAGTACGGTTGCCGCAGTCAACTATAATTGCACAGAAGACCATTTCCACGGTTTTTAATACGCGCCGTTCACTTAACGACGTTAACGTATCCAACGACAACAAACATACCTGCACTCCGCAATGGCCGCTGTCTATTTATAGCATATGCAAATGAGGTTGGTACGTCATTACGCAAAAGCCTTATTGTTAGGGGACCGCTTAGTCTATTATAATTATTTAGCCCGGGGAATAAATAATAAGCCTATATAGCCTAAGGTAGCGTAGAGATAACCCGTGCAGTACACGGGCAAAGCAACTACTTTCACCTCTAAATGTCGTTTCCGCTCAGATATAGGCCTATCATCAAATATAGTAAGTAAGTAAATAGCCTTTATTTGCAGCCGTTACATATTACGTCTGGGATTAAAACCCGGGCGAACGCCGGGTAAAACTGCTGGGTATATATATATATATATATACTGAGCATTTTTTACCGGCGTTCGTGAGTTTTGCCCAATTTTTTTTAACAGCTGCAAATAAAGGCTACTACTTACTATATTTGCTGATGAGCTTCAAATATTTAAAAATGTCCATTATATCTGAATGGAAACGATATTTAGAGGTGAACATAGTTGCTTTTCCCGTGTACTACACGGGTTATCTCAACCTTATAATAGGCGTATTATTGGTTGCGAATCAGAGCGTTGACGTAATCAGAGCGGTGACGTATTCAGAGCGTTGACGTCATGCATATTTAGCCTCGTGACGTGGACAAATGGCCATACTATTATAAGATAGCCTCGTTGAAACAGTTGGAAATAATTTAAAATGTCCATATATCGTTTAAATAAAAATTTGCGAGCTAAATAAAATGCCGTGGCGTTAATAATGTTGTGTAAAATTTTGTAAATCGCTAAAGCGTTCCGTTTTCGGAGCCTTTCAAAACGGACAAACAAACATACAAACAAACGGAAGGAAAACGTAAACAAAGTAAGCCTTATAATATAGATATATATATATATATATATATGCCTACGGTACCATTTATTTTAGATACAGTTTTCTCGTTGAATGCAGAGATCTCGGAGAACTCGAACCTAAACCAACCGGCAGTCGCGTTGTTTGGGCTGGTCACGTGATCGTTCTAGCTGTTGTCGTCACATGCACGTCACTTTCACGTCATCAGTTGGTTACTTGTCCGTTGCCAACGACAACAACAATAACAAAAACAAGAGAATCAAACGAAGAGCGCATTTGGCACTTTGGCGAAAACTTCTGCATCATTGAAGCCCGTGATATAATTTGAAAGCACTCTATTCGTAACAGTGGAACTGCTTAATCTTCATTTCTTGTTGCATCTCGCTGCCGCCATTGTGTGATATTTTAACTTTCGCTCAAGGACTGAACTCCAGGTTTCTCTTAGGTTAACATAATCTCCGGATTTACTCAACACTCCAGAAAGTTAAGTCGTGGAAACAAGTTTATTCACAGGTTTAGTCACAAACAAAGGAGTAAGGCAAAACAAACCAATAAACAGGTTTGGGCACAGGGCAAGATTCAAAGGTGAGACAGACAGACAGGGACAGCTACACAGTGGGTGGTGTTTGAAATTGCTGCGGCGACAGACATTATAGGAGGAGAAACCATGCATGATATAGGCTATGTGGTGTAAAATTGGTGTTTTAAAGTGTATAGCCTGCTGCTTTCAGTTTTGAATCTTTACTGTGTGATTGTAATCAGAAATTTGACTAGAGTCACTTACAAGTAACAAGAGAAAATCATCAGACCTTCAGGCCTATGTTAATCAGCAACAACTTCATCAGTAAGCAAACACGCAATGCTCAAAGTACTGCGCAGGACTTTCAAGAACAGCAGAGTTTGTGAGCCGGTATAGGCTAATGCGTTAGATAGTTACCATATAGTCCTGGCGCTGGTATTATCCAAAGAGTTGGAGCGGCGTGGGGTATAGAGCGGTACCGAAGGTATGAGGGTGATAGGAAGGCAGCAGAAATGTTCTGGTGGAAGGAGGCGTGGTTGATCAGGGTGGATGAAGTGTAAATTCCTAAAATAATTGATGGGGATAAGATGGCTGAAGGATTAGAGTTAGGTGTAAATAGGCCTATGTGACCAGATTTTATATTGAATTCGATTAGACATTGTTAACCAGTAAAGGATTTGAGAATTGGAGTGAAGTGGTGAGGTTTAAGGCTTTATTGAGACAAGATGAAATGCTTAAAAGCCAACGGATGGACCTGACACGTGGCTACAACCAACGAACAGCGTAAAGTCTACCTAGGTTGTCTTACATTATTCTTCTGTGACAGATTAGTTGTTAATAACAGTGTGATGATGAATATGATGACGCTGACGATGAGACTACCTGTAATTACTCAATTTAAATATTCTATTTTGCACGGACATTTTTATGTTTTAGCTCAGACCAACAGCGTAGCGTTGACTATAGGCCTAATACATACATGGTGTAACTGCTTGTTTACTGTTTAACGACCACTGCGTGGTAACAAAGACCATTAGCTTCGCCCTCCTCCTTCATCCAGGCTTCGGACAGGCACTGACAAATCATGGTGTTACCATAAAAGATGTTCTTATTATGCACCATGCACGGTTCCTACGCTCCGGCCTATACTGCGCAAGTAGACCAATTGCGCCGCAAATGAGATCCTATCATTTTTTATATAATGTAGATTTTAGACAATTTTACATAATACATCATACATACATACATACATGCATGCATGCATGCATACATACATACATACATACATACATACATACACATACATACATACATACATACATACATACATACATACATACATACATACATACATACATACATACATACATGCATGCATGCATACATACATACATACATACATACATGCATACATACATACATACATACATGCATACTAGGGTGCTCCAAAATGTAATGTATTTCCCGAAAGTTCCAAAAAGTATTGCTCCAAGGCGATTTTCCCATTCCATTTATCACTTTGTTCAACTGTACCAATTTTCAGACCAATTGAAAAAGGTTAAGCCTTGCCCCGGCACAAAAATGTTAAAATATGTGAAAATATGGGAATTTGCTTAAAAATCGGCAATATCATGGAGGAAAAACGTAATTATTTTCATGATGATTAACTTCTTT
>JACEVL010000773.1:150000-345000 GCA_020284085.1 Aporrectodea caliginosa
AGAAACTGAAACAATAGGCATATAGAAACTGAAACAATAGGCCTATAGAAACTGAAACAATAGGCACATAGAAACTGAAAAAATAGGCATATAGAAACTGAAACAATAGGCCTATAGAAACTGAAACAATAGGCCTATAGAAACTGAAACAATAGGCCTATAGAAACTGAAACAATAGGCCTATAGAAACTGAAAGAGTAGGCCTATAGAAACTGAAACAGTAGGCCTATAGAAACTGAAACAATCGGCCTATAGAAACTGAAACAATAGGCATATAGAAACTGAAACAATCGGCCTATAGAAACTGAAACAATAGGCATATAGAAACTGAAACAATAGGCCTATAGAAACTGAAACAATAGGCCTATAGAAACTGAAACAATAGGCCTACACGAATCACGAAACAATTAAGGTTCAGACAACCCCGTTCAATCGCTCGCAGGACTAGAAGAAACACCCGGGCAGGGTGAGAATTTCCGGGGGTTGGGGTTTGTAGCCTATAATTAATATATAGCTTTTTAGCTTAGTCGAACTTGGCTGAGAAGGCCTTACGTACGATAAGTGTTGTTGAAAATATTGACACTGGACACATGGTAGTAAATAGATTAAATTAATATTAAAAATATAAGTCAATTCTGTACAACAATTACAGCAAATCCTATCTACCTATAGTGGCGTATTTAATCTACAATAAATAGATTATTATGAGGCTTATCTGATTCCCCATTACAAGTGCACGTGGATCCCATGTCGAAGTTATCGTAGAAGAATTCTTGGAGTCTCAAGTCGTAGATACTCGAGGTTCAATCGCTGGTCTCGAATACGTACATCACTTCTCCGTCTTTGAAAGTTAATGTAGCGTAGAAATATCCGAATCCACACGTAGGAAGATAGTCTCACGCTTTAAATTCCTCACAACTAACCGTCCAATTGGCTCGCAGTTGGCTCCGAATGACGATCGCTCCCAAACAACCTCGCAACAGTAATTCCAGTTGAATGTTAGTCTTTCCAAGCTTACGCCGGAACGAATGACTTAGCAATCCCACTGTTTTACTCCGTTACACATCCACTTTCTCTCAACAGTAACTACAGCAGAATGACAGTCTTTCCTAACTTACGCAGGAACGATTGACTTCAAATCTCGCCGTCTTACTTCATCGAATAATGTCGTGGCAACGCTTCACTACCACTGACGCTCGCAAGATTAAAGTTCGCTCGAACTTCACTTCGATCGAAACACTTTAAATCCTGGATTCACCGTGATCGCTCCTAATAAAGTCGATCCACGTATATCTCCGCAACTCAAACGATGCTGCCGTTTCCTTCCATTCTCGGCAATTCTTTTCACCACTCTTCTCTCTTGAACTTACAACGTCTCAACTGTTATTACCGGTCTTTAACCGTCCCTGTGTTTCTATCCACCTAGCGTCATTGGTCGCTTAGCAACATAGCACATCACGTGACATTTAAATTACGTTTAAAAGCCTCTTACCTAGTCTAATATTATATTTATTTATCGCCACTACATCTTTTATATATCGCCACTGTAATTGACTAGCTTATACTAGTATTATATTAATTAATTAGTTAAACATGGCATTTGATAAGATTTAATCGCTACAGGGTTCAACCCCATAGTCTTTCTTAGGATCCCACACTAAAGTCTACATTTCACACCCAAACTGCACATGACTCACCGTTTAACCCCTCTCCCTCAAGTTTTTTTACAATTCTCGTACTGCATCCAGGTACCATACTACCACCAGACAGAAGAGTGAGTGAGTGAGTGAAACAACGGACAAAGTGACAGTCGCAACCCAAATGTCTAAGAATGGTCCAAAGTCAGAAACAGGTAGAGGTCTTTGGATAGGCCTATAGTCTGAGGCTAAAGAATGAATCAAGTCTTAAGAAACACCAAATAATTACTAGGTATACATCGTATTCCTGCTAACGGTGGCCTACAACCCTAGAAATGGGGATTCTGTAATACTTCCTTAACATACATGATTGTATACAGCTGGATGTTTTCTTCAGCACTTTCTAATAAATTCCCAAAGAAGCTATACATACATGGTCATCTGCATAATGATGACAAAACAAGTCAGCACAGATTTTAATCATAAGCTTTGATTTGCCAACAAGGTTAACGAATATTCCATATTATTTTGTAAACAATGCCACAAATGGCTTAGATTTATTCCAAGTAACAAACGCACAGTAGAAAGGCGCTACCCAAATTGAAACACACCCAGTAACATAGCAAAAATGAAAGCAATGTATTAAATATTGACAAAAATTATAAATGAAAAGCACAAAATATGAATGATGAATATGAAAATATGAAAATACTAAAACTGATAGACCTTATTAACAAAGGGAGTAAAGGTGAGCGGCCCCTATCACTACGGCTAACTGCGCATGCTCCAGTCATTCCGCCTGACAGGAAGTTGCTACAATTTAGGAAACTGAAGATAATAAACTGAATGTAAACATGATACATTTGATTCGTCAAATGCGCTGTACCTCAGTAAACGTCTAGGGCGTATTGCTCCTGAGTTGATGGTCTACAAGAGGCGCTATATAAAGTCTCCTAATTAATGCGTATTTTGGGCTCCACAATATCATGCAATAAATTATAAAGGTTCATGATTAAATCTAATTTTGAAGCGAATCTGTAATTGAGAGTTAAATGAAACAGAAATAATAGAATATGACAGTCGGGAATTTCTTAAATTAAAGCAATTTCTAAGTTATAATCTATAAGACTTACTTACAATTTGAGACTTGACTTTATGCTGTGGCTAAACATATGAGCTAAAGTGGATGAACAACTGCACACATTTGATTAAATAGGCAATCATTTAAATTTCATTTCACTCTTTTCTATGGAGGTTTGAAAACCAATCAATCAATCAGTCGACATTTACACAGAAGCGCTCCTGACCCAGGCCAAGCGGGTAAAAGGCAGTTGTCGAAATGTGGAAACTGCGATTTTCTACAAAAATTAGTTTAATTTAAGTAGCGCCAGTCTATTAAATTCCTTAGCTAAAGGAACTGCTCTTAACGCAGCTGACTAGAACTGTAACATGATTTTGAACATCTTTTCCCTCAACAGAACCGAACAACTGGAATTTACTAAATTACACAATCATGCAATAAAATTACTCATCAATTAAGTCTCTATTTCATCGCAGAGGTTATAATTGAGGTTTCTGGACTTCCTTCTGCAGTCTGGTGGACGTAGCCCAGAATGCGAAAGGAATTACAGCGCTAAAAAATCGGTTTACGACATCTACTTCCGGACAATTCAGCGCCGGTCGTCTGCTAGGCCGATGACGTAATCGTAGACGCAGGCAGCGGCACAGACATACGGAGCTAACTTTGGCGATGGAATGAATTGATGTGTCTTGGCCATGATCAGGTACAGTCCAGCCGCTTCCTTTGTACACTTCTCGTCTCCGAGACAGAGTTGCTCGGACTCTCCCAAGTATCCTCCATCACAGCTATCGCTTGTCATACCAAACACTGACCCCTGAAAAGCAAGATAACATTTGGATTATTGGCTGGCCGGATGTGCGTCATCTGCTACCAGTGAAGGTCTGCTCGTCGGCAGCGTCATCGTGTGTGCGAACGCTGTCACCTGTGGCCTCTGTATACCCTATCGACGCAACTTGGCTCAGAGACTCTGAACATCCATGCCACCTGTCAGCTATCGAAGGGAATCCTATGGTTGGTTCCTCGTGTGTGCGGGGCCCACCACTGGTGACTTTTTAAGCATAATGTGCATTGTTTTGCTAATTGATGTAACATATTCGTTCGCTATGACATTTAACATGATATAGGCGCAGAGAGCGCCTCTGAGTAGATATCTTGAAGGGGCACTATATAAATATTCAATACATACATATATATGGATATATATATATATATATACATGGATATATATATAGATAGAGAGAGAGAGCGCGAGAGTGGGAAACACAAAAAAAGAATCAAACAAATGATAATGGAGAAAAAACTAAACTTCTTTGGACATGTGTGCAGAATGGGAAACGGCAGACTCATCAAACAGGTCATCTTCGGGATGATGGACGGAAAGGGGGTTAGGGGAAGGCCGTGCAGGGAGTGGCTCAGAATGGCTGGATGACGTCGCGGACTGGTGCGGAATGGAAATCCACAAACTTAGCAGAATGGCACAGCCTCACAGGAGAGAGACAAATGAAGATGGATGGTGAAACATGCGATTGACACCAACTGAGCACATGAGCGATGACGGGCACTGAGCCCATGGACAGTGATGATGATGATGATGATGATGATATATATACTATATAAATAAATAAAAATATATATATATATATATATGATGATATATATATATGTATATATATATCTTTAGTATTATTATTAGATTTCGAGGCTTAACTGGGTGTTTTTAAATAATACAGCGTTAAAACTCGGTCGGTCAGTAACCGAATCAATGCACAGAATCAACGCTTCTTCTTCTTCTTCTCTATCTGACCGCATTTGCTGTCCCGTTGAGTTATACCGTCCGTTCCTCGGGCCGACGCAACCTACAGGCAGAGAGACCGGCCGGGTTCTGATATCGACGAGACTGGCGCTAAATAAATAATAGCAGTGCGCCATCTGGCGTAATCGATAGCAGGACGTACGCAGTAGTAGCAGATTTGATGGCGGTTGCAGAGTGAGACTGCCTCATCGTCGAGGATAAGACCGTCTGCCCTGGCCGCCAGGCAGTCATCGGTCAGCTCCCGCACAGCTGGACAGTAGCCTGAAAAGACGGACAAAACAAACCTATAGACAGATGGACCGGAGAAGGAGCTCTGCTGCTGTGTGGCCGGGCTTGTGTGTTAAGAGCACTCACGGCTTATGCGTCGGCAACAAGGTCTGCATGGAAAGAGCGGGTGATTGGTTGGCGGAATAATGAGGAAGAAATATAGCGAGGCAGGGCGGGAGGGAGGGAGGGAGGAGACACAGACACAGACAGACAGACAGTGAGACAGACAGATCAGACAGACAGACAGAGACAGACACACAGACAGACATAGACAGTGAGGGAGAAATCAGAGAGAGAGAGAGAGAGAGAGAGAGAGAGAGAGAGAGAGAGAGAGAGAGAGAGAGAGAGAGAGAGAGAGAGAGAGAGAGAGAGAGAGAGAGAGAGAGAGAGAGAGAGAGAGAGAGAGAGAGAGAGAGAGGGAGGGAGGGAAGGAGACAGAGAGAGAGAGAGACAGAGACAGAGACACAGACAGACAGACAGTGAGACAGACAGAGACAGACAGTGAGACAGACAGAGACAGAGAGAAACAGAGAGATACAGAGAGAAACAGAGAGATACAGTGAGATACAGAGAGATACAGAGAGAGACAGATAGACAGACAGACAGACAGAGACACAGACACAGAGAGACACAGAGAGACACAGAGACAGACAAACAGACGACAGACACAGAGACAGACACACACACAGACAGAGACAGAAAGAGAAAGAGCGTGGGAGAGAGGGTGAAAGGCCGGGAAGGAGGAAGGCAGAAGAGAGGAGGTGGAAGGACAAATGGATGACGTAAACAGATGTGGGCTGAAATTAACAAAAGAGACAGAGACGAAAATAGACAAAGCATAACAGGAAATAGAGGAAGGTAATTGATTTAGTGACGACGAACAATTGCTAATGCGTAAGGCAGACGACGATAGCTTTTGAATAGGAGCTAAAATCTAGTCCACAGCAGGGTTAAATAATAATCTACATGGAAAAACACGCCGGCTTTTAACTCCAACGACAGCATTAGCTGGAAAAGCCTACAGGTAGGGAATGCAAACCCGGGTTACCTGTACCCGGGTTACCCGGGTTACCCGGCTTTTTTTCAAACCCGAAACCCGGGTTTCAACGCGAAACCCGGGTTCGACGGGTTTGAAAATCGTCACTTTCACCGTCATTCTCGCTGTGAAACTCACAAATGCAGAGTAATGGAAATATAACGATACAATAGTGATTGTTAACGGGTTTACGTAATACAACTTCTAACTACTTATTTATCGGCTCATTCCATATCTTTATTGGTGACTTCGTATGAGTGTGGCTTCCCATTTCACACGACCAGTGACTAATGTTGAGTGTTTTGACACGTCGGCGTCGTAGCTTCTAATTCGTAAATAATAGCAGTAAACTGTTTTTATTTTTAAATTAGTGATTTCAGACACAAATCAAACAACGTCTAAATCAGCAAATGTAAAGAGTGGTGTTTGGGATCATTTCGTTCGAGATTCTGAGGGCCAGACGGCTCAATGTCAGTTATGTAATTCGCAGCAAAAATTGCCGGCGGTGCAACAAGAAATAATTATGCATTGGCTATTCATCTCGGGTCCAAGCATAAGATAAACCTGCTGAAACACAAGGACGTTGGTGACCCTTGTCGTTCTAACGAAGCCAATGATGGTAGGCCTCTTAGTCCAAGCACAATCACAAGCAGCGATGTCTCCAACGCAGCATCTACTTTAGTGAGTTCTGGCTCTGCCAAATTGGGTTGCAGAGTAACGATGACTAAATTACATGTATCTTCTGAAAGCACTGGAAAGGCCTAAAGCTGCGATGTAGGCCTAGACGATTAGGTGTCATTTGACAATTTTTTTATAGACCTATACAATGTTTCTTTTAGATAGAACGCTACGGAACGGCATTCCGTGAATTTTTTAAAGCTGCTACAAATAATTTAATTTACTTAAATTTTTAATTATAAAATTATTTAGTTACTTTAATTTAATTTCAGCATTTTCAGTGTTTATTTGTATTCAAGATGCTATAAAATAAGAGTCTCAGGTTTAGCCCTTCGGAACCCTTGCAATGTCTTCCATAACTGTTCTGAAATTGTTCAGTTCCGGAACCTTTTTTTATAGATAGAACAGTACCGGTACGTGCTTATATAAAACAAATCTATCACGATTTTCCCAAAGTATTCTTTTATTCAAAATTCTTGACTGTTGGAGAACTTTGGACTTGTAGCTGCATACGACGTCGTTGTACTTACGCAAGAAATAGTGCAGTAATAATATTTATCATGTAAAATTTGTTAACCCGTCCAAACCCGGGTTACCCGGGTTACCCGGGTTTTTACGGCGGTCAAACCCGAAACCCGGGTTTTGAAAAAAGGCCTCGGGTTTGCGTTCCCTACCTACAGGGAATTGGGAAGCTGAAAGAGAACGCAGCAGATCACCTTGAATTGGAATATACAAACGGAAAAATGTAGATCGCTAATTCTGTAGACAACAGTTTATTTTACTTGGTCCATTTATATAGCGCCGCTTAAATCAAAATGTCTACTCTAAAGAGCTTATGAGGTGGGACCTCTGTCTACTGCAAGGCCACAAGGCGACACTTGTGTGTCTTTGAGCTTAAATGCAGATACACAGGGCCGGATTAAGACTTTCGGGGGCCCTAAGCCAAGGGCCGGGTTAAAACATCCGGGGCCCTAACCGGAAAGCCATGAAAAATGTTTTTCCCAGATTTGGAGAAAAAACATGTTTATTACTTTGAAAAAATTTAAAAATTTCTGATGACCTTTTTTTGGGATTCCGTCTTTTTTCCAGAAGAAAATTGTCAAATAGGACCTTTGTACCATCTGATTTATTATTTCCTGACAGTTGGGGCCCCTCAAAACGTTGTGGGACCCTAAGCCATGTCAAATAGGACCTTTGTACCATCTGATTTTATATTTCCTGACAGTTGGGGGCCCTCAAAACGTTGTGGGGCCCTAAGCCATGGCTTATTTCGCTTATAGGTTAATCCGGCTCTGCAGATACATAAGTAGCAATGCAGCAACCAGACATCGATGAGGTTGCCTTTTACCACATCTCTATGGACGTCCGAAAAGAGGGAAGGGGTTATTATGCCCAATGTGGATGTCCGCATCTGAATTTGGTACACGATATTAATTTCAGTAATGATTTGTGTCTCCTGCATTAACTTCTGATATCTATCCTAACTTCCCACGTAAGCACTCAACGAGACATCATCATCTTATCGTGTCACAATAGCTGTTACGATCGTTGATGATGGTCCACCGTAATTTTCATCGTCGTCGTCATCATTGACATAGCACTTCTATCTCATTTACACAGGCCTACCGTGTTAGCACTTCTATCTCATTTACACAGGCCTACCGTGTTAGCACTTCTATCTCATTTACACAGGCCTACCGAGTTAGCGATTCTATCTCATTTACACAGGCCTACCGTGTTAGCACTTCTATCTCATTTACACAGGCCTACCGTGTTAGCACTTCTATCTCATTTACACAGGCCTACCGTGTTAGCACTTCTATCTCATTTACACAGGCCTACCGTGTTAGCACTTCTATCTCATTTACACAGGCCTACCGAGTTAGCGATTCTATCTCATTTACACAGGCCTACCGTGTTAGCACTTCTATCTCATTTACACAGGCCTACCGTGTTAGCACTTCTATCTCATTTACACAGGCCTACCGTGTTAGCACTTCTATCTCATTTACACAGGCCTACCGTGTTAGCACTTCTATCTCATTTACACAGGCCTACCGTGTTAGCACTTCTATCTCATTTACACAGGCCTACCGTGTTAGCACTTCTATCTCATTTACACAGGTCTACCGTGTTAGCACTTCTATCTCATTTACACAGGCCTACCGTGTTAGCACTTCTATCTCATTTACACAGGCCTACCGTGTTAGCACTTCTATTTCATTTACACAGGCCTACCGTGTTAGCACTTCTATTTCATTTACACAGGCCTACCGTGTTAGCACTTCTATCTCATTTACACAGGTCTACCGTGTTAGCACTTCTATCTCATTTACACAGGTCTACCGTGTTAGCTATTCTCAATAGGCTTCAGCAAGGCGTTTCACATGGTAGTTTTTTGATAGATATGACCAAGTTACTTGAAGTTAGTACCTACCCAGTTCCGTCTCATCTGGAGTTCCCAGTAGATCGGTTATATCAAGGTCATTTGTGGCACGTGACAGATCCTCTGGTTCGAGATCAAATTCTGAAATGCCATTACATGTATGTGCATTAGCTGAATAAATCGCTCATTGATTGACTCACTGACTGACTGACCGAATGAATGAATGAATGCTTGACTGACTAAATGACTGACTGACTGACTGACTGACTGACTGACTGACTAAATGACTGCCTGAATGAATGACTAAATGCTTGACTGACTAAATGACTGACTGGCTGACTGACTGACTGAATGAATGAATGAATGAATGAATGAATGCTTGACTGACTAAATGACTGAATGACTGACTGACTGACTGTATGACTGACTGAATGAATGAATGTATGAACGACAGACTGAATGACTGAATGAATGACTTGCTCATCCACCTAACCCACCCACCCACCTAAGCACTCAACGACATACAACAGTTGTTTTAATGTCGCTTTCGTGATCGATATATCGAATTATTCTTTTATGTGCTATAGTGCTCTGCAGAAAGACACAGCGTCTCTCTCTCAGCACTTGCACATAAAACCACCAAGACGATAAAAGAAGATAGGATAAGACAGGAAAAGAACAACATGTTCATTCATTCATTCATTCAGAGCATTTATATAGCGCCCCTTCAAGAAGCTACTCTGAACGCTCCCGGCCCAGCTACGACTAAAGAAAAAAGACTTGAGGGACTTGTAGAACCCTGCCGGTTGGCTCACAAGTAAAGAGCGGAGCTTAAGCGGGAGGTCATTGCAGATGGAACATGTATAGTATATGATAATGACGAAGATGAAGAATATGATAATGTTGATGACGACATGTCGCAAATGATAACAGAAGAATGCGAAGAATAAGAATAGGATTACGAAGGAGGAGGAGGAGGAGGAGGAGGAGGAGGAAGAGGAAGAGGAGGTGGAGAAGGAGGAGGAGGAGGAGGAAGAGGAGGTGAAGAAGGAGGAGGAGGAGGAGGAGGAGGAGGGAGAGGAAGAAGAAGAAGAAGAAGAAGAAAGAAGAAGAAGAAGAAGAAGAAGAAGAAGAAGAAGAAGAAGAAGAAGAAGAAGAAGAAGAAGAAGAAGAAGAAGAAGAAGAAGAAGAAGAAGAAGAAGAAAAGATAGACAAGGGAGATAGATAACGAAGAGAGACAGAAGAGAGGAAGCACGGAAGAGCAAATGATAGAAAGAGAGCAGTATATATACAGACGAAATGAACTTACGGCTACCGAGTCCCAATGGACTCCTTTTGTTCGTCCGAGAGTCGACAAGAGCATTGCGAGTGAAGGGATTCAGAACTGTGGCTGTAACAGCGAACGCACAACAATTGAAAAAAAACATTGCATGACCATATATAATTCATTAATTGTAGAGAAAAATAAACTGTATCGCGAATAAACAAGGAGAAGAAGTCGACGGAGATGGGGAGAAGGAGGAGAAATGAGAGCAGAAGAATAAAGAGGAGAAGGCGAGAAGGAAAGACGACGGAGAAGGAGGAGAAATGAGAAGAGAAGAATAAAGAGGAGAAGGCGAGAAGAAAAAATACGAATGCGAAGAACAAAAAGAAGAACAAGAAGAACAAGAAATACGAAGAATGCGGAGAAGATTGCGAAGGAGGAGAAGGAGGAGGAGGAGGAGGAGGAGAAGAAGGTGGAAAAGGAGGAAGGGGAGAAGCCAAATAAAAAAGAACAACAAGACCCAGACGAGTGTAAAAGCTTTTTAAAATGATGTTGACATCTAACGTGCACTGATGACACACAAGTAATGCAATAACATTGCATTTGGATTAATGCATCCTGGAAGCCATTAATTCCTCTTACAGTCCCACTTATAAGCCGTTCACTTATTCAGCAGATCCATCCTATCCAGTAGTTCCTTTTACTCCTTCTCCACAGATCTAATTTCCAGTATCCAGTTGCGTCTTCCTTCCATGTTGTTTTTTTATCCCTTTTCCCACTCGTCCATCACGGACTGCCCTACATCAATTCCGTTGGCTTAAAAAGTGACCGCGTTTCCCGAATGGCGACTTAGGACGGACCTTCGAGCAGTCCCTTCTATTCATCCGTCACTATTTAGATAAAAAAAAGAGTCTGCGTGGTCTGGTAAGTGACGTTTTTTCATTCTGTTTTACAGCAGAACTTACGTTTAACGGTTTTTATTTAGTTCGTTTGATCCTGTAATTTGTTTTCGCGCACTGAATATGTTTCTTTAACCAATAATTTCTTGTTTTTCGCTTTTAATTATTTCGCTTGTTATTGAAGTTTAGCTTCTGCGCTCCGTTAATAATTTTTCGTTTAGTAACACTCTGAAAACGTGTATTTAAGAATTTTATAAGCTTTTGGCCCTGAATAAGTTCAATATGGTCTTGTAGCTGGGTTTCTTCTAGATTTGTTCAGAATTCAAACGTTTGCCTTACATTAGCTGTGTTGTATGATGATGATATTCGTTTTATTGACTCACCAGATGACAAACCTCATCGTAGCTTACAGTTAGCTATGAAAAATAAATAAAAAAGAAAAAGCTGTAATATGCCAAAAAATAATCTTTGTCGGCGGAAACGGCCTATGTTGTCCTAAGCTGCCGTTAAACTGTGGATCCAATCCAAATAAAAAAGAGATTTAACTAAACTGCTTAGAATGTTTAGTTTTAAATTTGTTGTTGGCTTGGATGATTGATATACCTGCACTTGCAAAAAGCCCTTGATATAACGCCCCTACCAACCTCTTGTAGCTGAAGCAATGCGGTTTCCTTCCTACTGAGCCACATTATTCCTAGTTAATTAACGCTGCCAACATGGAAATTTAGATGTCATGAGCCAATCATCATGGCGACCTGAGTAATCACGATTTGTCGTGTCTGTGTCTATATGTTGTTAGCCTTAGTCGATGATGTTGCTGCCAGCGTTATACAGACGACTCCTGCACGCAGTTCTTTTTATGGCGCCCTTCCTGTAGATCAGGTTGCACGGAGTGTTGCGAACAGGAGCTGCAAGATTCATCGATGACTTTTTCTTGATCATTAAATTTTATATCCGATTGCAAGACTGATGTTCTTCATTAGCTGCTCTGCTGTTTTGTTTTTCTTGACGCATGAAAAACTGGAGGGTTGAGCTACGACCCTCGATATGTCAGCTGCAGGATATGGCGACTGAAATAATATGTCACTGTGCCTGTGTCGTGGTCGATCGCCAGTCTCTACATTTCATGGTCATGTATGTATGTTTGCATGTATGTATGTATGTTTGCATGTATGTATGTAACTATGTATCTATGTATGTATGTATGTATGTATGTATGTATGTATGTATGCATGTATGTATGTAACTATGTATGAATGTATGTATGAATGGTACTATCCAGAAGCGTAGGCCCGCTATTTGATATAAGAATTGAATATTTAGAAGAGCCATTTTAAAAGGTGGAATAGTGCAGATTTATCATACGATTCCTCCGAATACATTTACATGGAACCTACATGTAACGTATACGGCGCCGTGTCGCGTAATGTAATGAAATGTGTCGTTATGCACATATATTTTATATTACGCTCTTAGAGCAGACCCGGCAATCTACGTGTAGTTCCAGCAAAGAAAAGGTAGACATCTAGAGGTAGGTATAGGGGCAGTTCAGACCTATGGTTCTTGAAAGGCGCTATATAAATGGCCATATACAGTCATACATACATACATACATACATACATACATACATACATATATACATACATACATACATACAAACATACATTCATGTATACATACATACATACATACATACATGCATACAAACATACATTCATGTATACATACATACATACATACATACATGCATACAAACAAACATACATGTATATATACATGTATGTATGTATGTATGTATGTATGTATGTATGTATGTATGTATGTATGTATGTATGTATGCTAATATGTATGCATGTATGTATGTATGTATGTATGTATGTATGTATGTATGTATGTATGTATGACTGTATATGGCCATTTATATAGCGCCTTTCAAGAACCATAGGTCTGAACTGCCCCTATACCTACCTCTAGATGTCTACCTTTTCTTTGCTGGAACTACACGTAGATTGCCGGGTCTGCTCTAAGAGCGTAATATAAAATATATGTGCATAACGACACATTTCATTA
The DNA here is from genome assembly GCA_020284085.1 of Aporrectodea caliginosa. Taxonomy (NCBI): domain Eukaryota; kingdom Metazoa; phylum Annelida; class Clitellata; order Crassiclitellata; family Lumbricidae; genus Aporrectodea; species Aporrectodea caliginosa. Next base: position 163,133 of record JACEVL010000773.1, read on the forward strand.
CATTACGCGGCACGGCGCCGTATACGTTACATGTAGGTTCCATGTAAATGTATTCGGAGGAATCGTATGATAAATCTGCACTATTCCACCTTTTAAAATGGCTCTTCTAAATATTCAATTCTTATATCAAATAGCGGGCCTACGCTTCTGGATAGTACCATAGTGGGACCTATAGACTATTATGAATGACACCTGAACATTTTTCTAAACATCTGATAGTTTAATTGCTAAATAGTGTTGCTATACGAATATTTTTAATGATCATAATGATGAAAAGTGTTGTCTATCCACAGCACTAAATTGCAAGCCCTAGTCATATTCAACGTAACTGCTCAGAGTCGGTAGAGTAGTTGTACTTGTAATATATTGTGACATGCGATTAAAAATGTATCGCATTATTCAAACTTTTAATCGTGCGATTAATTTCGATTAAAATTTTTAATCGTTGCCCACCCCTACTTTACAGCTGAAGTCCTCTCTAGCCGACCTTCGATCTACGCCGTGAAATTAGTCGAATGCAGCTGGAACTTCCGTATTCGAAATGTATTTCAAAGAGTACGACGTCATTGCGCAAAAGTAAACGCAATTACGTTTCACTCAGCTTCAAACAATCTGCCTTTCATTTCCGTTGGCGTCATCTGAGAAAATAAGCTCTTAATGAGACAGGTAATTATCTGTCGGAGACCTACACTGTAGACAATTATTATTCTTGTCGGTGTGGTGCAATATAGAATACAGTGCGAAATTCCTTCCGTACGATTCTGGATTAGTTAAGGTGACATAATTATGACATCACATCGTAGCCAAGACGCTCAGCCTCAACTAATTTGCGAAATTTATTCCGTGCAAATATAATAAATGAACTAATGTTTTACAAGCACGTATAGGGGAAAGTGGGCCTGCCACAAGACGCAGGTACCTATGCCCAAGAGGGTCAAGACGCACCCCAATAAAATCCGGACTTGCTGATATTATACCTAAATTATTTTTGACTTTGTATGTAAAGCGCTGAGCGTTTGCTTGCGTTTAATAAAGAACACACTTAGGCTACTTACTTATATTGGAGTGCAGCAGCCTACATACATAATAAGTAGATCACGTGTCCCTGTGTTAGCCTATTACTAATTGATGTCCTTTGTTACGGAAAAGAAAGTGGCTTTTGCAGCAAATGTAAGTTTCGTCATTTTTTTAACTTTTGCTCGTGATAATCTAACAAGGCTCTTCCGCAATATTTATGGACAGTTTGGGAATAATCTTTCCTTGTGTTTTTCTTCAACTGCTTTATCAACTGCAAATGCCACAATGTATATTTTAGAAACATCCGAGGTGACGAAAGACGCACCACCTCCATGGTACGCGCTTAGTCAAGATTAATTGACGTGGGAGTGGCCGGACAAAATTCCATCCTCTACATACGTGGCACCACACCGTTAAGTCGTCGTCGTCGTCATCATTATCATAATCATTATCATCATCATCATCATCATCGTCGTCGTCGTCGTCATCGTCATCGCCATCGTCATCAGCATCATCATCATCATCATCATCATCATCATCATCATCATCATCATCATCATCATCATCATCATCATCATTATCATTATCATCATCATCGTACTCACCATCATCACCATTGCCATCATCATCATCATCATCATCATCATCATCATCATCATCATCATCATCATCATCATCATCCTCATCATCATCATCATCATCATCATCATCGTGCTCACCATTGCGATCACCATCATCATTGTCATTATCAACATTAAAGCTTACCTTTGCCGTATTGGTATTGGTCACGGTCTTCCTGTCCTATTAAACCCTGATCGTCTTGATCTTCCTCCTCTTCCTCCTCCTCCGCAGCCTCCTCATCACCGAACCCTCCTTCTCCATCACTCATGTCGTTGACGGCTGAGTCGATGAGGAACTTCTTCAGCTTTGCCTTCAGCAGCTGTCGAGATATCTCGTTGTCCTGCTCCTCTTCGTCTCGTCCTCTCTCGTCCTCGTCCTCTTCCTCTTCCTGCCCATCCTCCTCTTCTTCCTCTTGAGGGGAGAGACTGTCCTCCTCCTCTTCCTCCTCCTCCGTCTGTCTTCCTCGGATGGCGTTCCTGATCGTCTCCAGGGCCTCCTCGTTCTCGACGGCCATCCTCAGCTGACCAACCTCATCTCCCAGGTACTCATCAGAATCATCCACCTACAGCAGACCACAACAAGAACACAGACTGTATAATATAGCTCAGCTCTCTATCTGTATGTCTGCCTGTCTATCTCTGTCCCTCTGTCTTTCTGTCCCTCTGTCTCTCTCTGTCCCTGTATGTCTGTCTGTCTGACTATATCTCTGTCTGTCTGTATGTCTATCTCTGTCCCTCTGTCTCTCTCTGTCCCTGTATGTTGTCTATCTAACTAACTGTCTGTCTGTCTGTTCGTCTGTCTCTCTGTCTCTGTCTCTCTGTTCCTCTCTGTATCTCTCTCTGTCCCTGTCTGTGTGTCTGTGTGTCTGTCTATTGAACAACCTCTTCATTCGCATTTCACTCAACTCTACTTCTTCTTCTTCTTCTTCTTCTTCTTCTTCATCAACGGTGATGATGATGATGATGATGATGATGATGATGATGATGATGATGATGATGATGATGATGATGATGATGATGATGATGATGATGATGATGATGAAGAAGAAGAAGAAGAAGAAGAAGAAGAAGAAGAAGAAGAAGAAGAGGAGGAGGAGGAGGAGGAGGAGGAGGAGGAGGAGGAGGAGGAGGAGGAGAAGAAGAAGAAGAAGAAGAAGAAGAAGAAGAAGAAGAAGAAGAAGAAGAAGAAGAAGAAGAAGAAGAAGAAGAAGAAGTAGAGCAGTCTCTTGAGCTAGCCTTGAGGCAGCCATGGGTATGAAGTGTTAGCGACTTCATTTTCTTAGCCTCGGCTAATGAAGGCGAGGGGCAGTCCTCTCCCTCGCCGTATCATCTTCCCACCGACAGTGTACAGTCGGTGTACTCAGTATAGCTGAATTTGCTAAGGGGAACAGGTGAGACAGAAATCTCGAATCAATGCCTTGGCGGGGATTTGAACCCTCGACCTCCTGACTGACAGTCCAGCAAGCTAACCACTACACTATATCGAGCGCCCCAACTCTGCCATAATTTCAGATTACTTATTTATTCGCACCTCGACTACTGATGGAAGTTTTACAAAGCTTTCAGGCTAATATCATTTCCCGACCTGGCATTCCGACGTATTTGTATATATACTGCGGCTCGTATATATATATATTCGTTTGTCTAGTTTTTGCCTTTGCTGTTGGACGCTAATTAATAATGAAAGGCTGTTAAAACATCCATATTCCCCCGTGATGCCAGATAAAAGAAATGGTGAGTTAAGCCAATGCATATGACCTGATCCCGGCTGAGTGACAAGTACATATGGGGGACAATTCACCATAAAGATCTTCCCAATCATGAATTTCTACTAATCGAATTGGTGCTACTGCCATGAGCGCCTCTGAGTATAGGCTTCTTTAAGAGGTGCTATATAAATTTCCGGAATGAATGAATTAATTAATGAATTATAATATATATATATATAATATATATAGGTCACCACCAAGAGAAGCTTGGTGGGGTGCATCTCACGCAACCCCGTGACCTTCATCAAGCGCAAACAATGTGACCTTCATCCTACGTAAATTTTGTGACCTTTATCCAACACAATCCCCGTGACCTTCATTCCACGCAACAATTCCCGTGACATTGACCCCATGCAAACCATGTGACATTCATCCTACGTAAATCCTGTGACATTTACCCAAAACAATTCCCGTGTCCTTCATTCTACGCAACAATTCCGGTGACCTTCACCCCACTCAATCTCCGTGACCTTCATCACACGCTACACCCGTGACCTTCACCCTACGCAAACCATGTGACCATTATCCTACGTTAATCCCATGACCTTCATCCCACGCAATCCCCGTGACCATTCGATCGATTATACACAGAGCACAATGACGCCAACTACCGGCCAAGCGTGAATTCGAAGCAGCGACAGTGCTGCCATCATCTGACCTGTGTCGTAATGGCGAGGTTAAGCGCCTTTTCCAGATGACGATTCTCTTCCGTCTGCAGCCGGATGTACGCCTTGAGCAATTCCACATCTTCCGCCTCCCTCTCCTCCTCTTCCTCTTCCTCCTCCTCCACCGAGGGCAGGTCCTGGCCAACCAGGGCCTCCGCCGTCGACATCTCCGACCTCTTGACTTTCCTCGATGGCGTCCGTCCCTGGTCCTCTTTTTCCGCCTGCTCCAGCACATCCCCCAACCAGCCCCGTCCAGGCGGCTGTTGCTCAGCCCCCTCGCGGCCGTTCTTCTCCTTATCAGGGTTCGTCAGCCACTCCGTCTGTTTCTGTCTCCTCGTGGCGCCGTTCGAATCCTTCTCGGCCACTTCGACGACCCTGACGCCCTCATACGAAGGAGTGGCATCCGATCCGTTCGAAGCACTGACCAGGATCTTCGTTTCAGTCACAACTTTGCGCAGTTCACCCGTCGATCCGGGACTCAGAAGTCTCTCGACGTCGTCCTTCGTCAGCTCGGACTTGGACGACGAAGATTTACCGAGGTCCCCCCTGTCCATGCCCTCCGTCTTCTTCTTCTCCGTCGCCTTCTCGAAGAGGTCCTCCAACTCAGATTTGTCCACTAGTTTTGCTGCACCACGGACCCGCGCATCGTCATCCTCCTCCTCCTCCTCTTCATCCTCCTTCTGCGGAATCAGACTCATGCGACCCTCGTGTGCATCCTGCTCCTCCTCCTCCTCCTGATCCTCGTAATCCTCCTCCGGATGGTCGAGGAGTAGCTCCAGGGCGAGTCTTTCGCCATCCAGTGATCCGTATTTGTCGTCGGCGTAAGGGTCCCTGATCGTCTGCTGAATGGGACGTTCTAAGATCCAGTCGGACGGAAGGTCATTGCTCGGTGGCGGCATGAAGTCGTAGTTGGCCGACCTCTTGCGGATCACGAACGCCGAATGCGGAACCGGAAATAGCAGGCTCAGAATGATCAGACTCAGACGCATGCGCAGTGAAGCCATCGCAACAGAAAGTCCTCGATTTCGCCTACAATAAAAGCACACGAAACATTCAACATCAACCTACATCTTCTAATGCAAGGCATTCTAACCAGCAATCTGAGCAATGTATGCTAGCAGCGCATTCTACCAGCAACGCATTCTAACAGCAGAGCATTGTACCAGCAGCGCATTCTACCAGCAGAATATTCTACCAGCACAGCATTCTTCCAGCACAGCATTCTTCCAGCAAAGCATTCTACCAGCAGAACATTCTACTAGCAGCGCATTCGCCCAGCAACGCATTCTACCAGCAGAACATTCTACCAGCACAGCATTCTACCAGCAGCGCATTGTGCCAGCAGAGCATTCTACCAGCAGAACATTCTACCAGCAGAACATTCTACCAGCAACGTATTCTACCAGCAGAGAATTTCACCCGCAGCGCATTTTACCAGTAAAGCATTTTACAAGTAGGTCTAATGCATTGTACTGCACTGTATTCCACCAGCAACGCGTGCTACAAGTGATGTATTCTACCGCAATGTATTCCACCAGCAAAGCATGCTACCTGGAGCGCATATTAATCACAAATTGATCAATCTGTTTTCATAAGAAATTTACTATGCGTCCCTATCTGAGTCATGGTTCTCTTTTAAACGGTCGTATCTGAAGCATAAACATCATAATGACAGCAATTCCAAGAAGTCTACTCATCCTGTAGGTCGGGGGCAGACATAATACGTCAATTTTAGTACTCAATATAAAACATCTGGTTTCGAAATTTGGCGGTGAGGCTCAACGTTGATGCAATGAAGTGTAAATACGCTATAACATTCAGATATATTGATAAATTTATAAATACATACATGCGTAAGTAAATGCAAAATTACAAACACAATCTTGGTAGCAAGACGGAATAACATTCCAAATTGCACCATACTTCTTATTTCTTCATTTCTTTTTACTAACTTGCTTATTTCTTATTTCGTCATTTCTTATTTCTTCGTTTCCTTCAATATATTACCCTACGGTCCCCACCTTAAAAGATTTTCTTTTTCTCTTCCGATCAACTCCAACTTTTCTAAGTCTACTTGTTAGGTGTACAAATCATAATTCACACATTTCTCTTCCTGCTTTTCGACCGTTTCTCATCTGTTTTACATACTTGGCTTTTCATTTCTGATTCATACAGGTGAAAGCTTATTGTTTTTCCTCATACTATTCCTCCTTTCCTCCGTCCTCTGTGGCTATTACACCACTTTCATTATCAGTGGCGTACCGTACGGGGGGCAGAGGGGGCGAGTCGCCCCGGGCGGCACTTCAGCAGGGCGGCAAAATAGGGTTGAAGAAAAATAAAAGGAGTGAATGCAGACAAAAATAGAAAAAGTATAAGAGAAAGTAATAAAAAGTAGACAAACAAGGAAGGAAAGGAAGAAAAATAATCCAATAAATAGCATACAGTGGCGTAATGAGGGGGCGGCCCCGGGCGCAGGACAGGGCGGCTTCTGACAATTATAGCAAAAGAGGGGAAAGCAAAAAAAAGGTCCTCAGAATTTTGGCGGAAGCAATAAAGAAAATTTTCCGGAAATTCCAAAATTAAGGCCAAGGGCGGGCATTTTGGGCCGTCGCCCCGGGCGGCATTTGAGCTCCGTACGCCACTGTTCATTATTGTTTTCCGTCACGATTATGCTCCTCTAAAATGCAAAAACTGTAAATGTGCGCGTTATCTTTTTATAGCAAGCATGACATTGACCCTGTTCATTCTTTATTTTATCTGCCCGTTGAAATGGGTGCCACGTCATGTAAGATCCTGTTGGAGACGGACCGTGCTAGTTCAAGAATCAGCTATCTGAAAAATAAACCACGATCGGTAGGCGAACCGACGCTCTCTTGAAAAAAAACATATTTGCCTTCCCTCTTATAATAGAAACACCTGCGTGGGCCTTACTGTGCGTTTTCCAGCCAGCGAAATTCCTGTTTTTGTAAGCCTTATGCCATACTTCCGTTCCGCAGAGATAATCCACATCCACACTAATAGACATAAGCCGAGGAAATCTTCTTTCACTTTGAACGGCTCAAAGGCAAACTCTTGCTTCTTCTCCACAAAACCTTAAAAACTCTTTGACTTCCAAAGGCGGCGGAAACATGGAAACATCACACGAGGCAACACACGAACAATCTGCCTTACTTTGGAAAGTGTCCTCAATGACACAGACATGCTTGCTTATTGTTAAAAGTAATGTATGGAAAGAGATAAATTATCGTAGTAGCCAATATAACTTGCGAACCAGACCGCATGACTTTAAACTCCCGGCTAAAGACGATACTAATTAATTAATCCCAGGATTCTTTACAGACGATAATACCATTTCTATTTACCATCTTTCATCCTTATTGATAGGCCCTACTGTTTGTAACTTATTGCTGTTTGTCATTCAGAACTATTAAACGAATAGACTATATATATATATATATATATATATATATATATATATATATATATATATAACATCATAAATCGCCAGAATGCTCATAATTATAGACATCACTTCGACTGCCTGGTTGTAAAAAACAACTGGTTTGGCATACATGTCATAGCGCCTGAAGTCTGCATTATTTGATAGTGTCTTCACTGGTTCGGGTCGGTAGCGCCACTGATGAGTTTATTCTTGCTTTATTATAAATGCCAGTTAACAATTGCAATTACAATGTCCAACCAGCAATGTTGTATTGTAGTAATTAGACAAAATCCGCCTGTAAAACAACACCGAATGTGCTTTGAGCGACCGAAAGCAGGCAATAAGCTATCCAGTCACGCGCCGGACATAAAGAACCTAAGGCAACCTTATTTCACCCTGTGCGAATGTGTGTTTGTTGACACTGGCAGACGACCCAACTGACCCAGCACAATTTATTGGGTAACATCGGCCAATGGACATTTCCGTGGCCAAGCAATCAGAACCTTGTTATCTGGAAGTGGGTTATGCAATGGCGTCTAATGGACTCACCCAAACCCACCCACCCACCACCCCTCGGCGTTTTTACTTATGATCCTTCGCATCCCATCATGCTTCTTAATGGAACAACGACGATTGGCTGCAATAAACGCTTCTACGCACGAATAACAAGAAAACCTATAGACACGCAAACATACATGCAGACATACATGCAAACATGCACGCAGGCTGACCATCTGACTGACGGGCTCTCTAACTGGCTGACTGGTTACTTGACTGGCTGACTGGCTAAATGCGTTGGATTACTAACTGGCTAGCTGACTGCCTGACTGATTGACTGACTAAAGACTGACTAAAGACTGACTGACTGACTGACTGACTGACTGACTGACTGACTGACTGACTGACTGACTGACTGACTAAAGACTGACTGACTGACTGACTGACTGACTGACTGACTGACTGAAGACTGACTGACTGGCTGGCTGCGGTGGGTGACTGACTGGCTGACTGACTGACTGACTGATTGGCTAACTGACCGACCTTCCGACTGACTGATTGCGATGGATGACTGACTAATAACCATCTACAGTTAAACCGAGAGACAGGCAGAGACAAAGGTTGATTGGCCAATGCAATAATGGCTCTGCAATAATCGCCTTCAGTGCTGAAGAGATGCGAAGCGGCGTCTGAGGCTCCGAGGAATGGGAAACAATCGTCAGATGGCGCTGCATCAGAACGAAGCAAACGAGACTCTGCATGGACAAAGTTAACTCATGGCAGAATAGAAGCAGACAGGCGCACGAACGATGAAACACTGAAGAGTATGATTAGCCTAATAACTGTGGACAAATCACCTGTGTTTTCGAATCTATTTGCCACATGACTAAGGTTCTACGGATACATTGACCACGTGATTAAGGTCCTTCGAAATTTCGAATGCGTTGGCCACATTACTAAAGTCCTTCGAATACATTGGCCACGTGATTAAGATCCTTCGGATGCATTGGCCACGTGATTAAGATCCTTCGAAAGCAATAGCCACGTGGCTAATGTCCTTCGAATACATTTGCTACATGACTAATATCCTTCGAATACATTAGCCACGTGACTAAGGTCCTTCGAATGCATTGCTTACATGACTAAGGTCATGATGCAACGCAGTTGGACGACGTTCAAACACTTGCCAAGAGCTATCATGACTCGCTGTAGTGTACCAACTGCAATAAAAAAAGTCCCGAATATCGTCAGCATTCTGTTGACACAACTCACAACTAGAAATTCCAGTTGGTCTATACACTGCTCCATAGTTTCCCATTCGTACCAGTCGCCATGTTCGACTTCAATGCACAAAATCGCTACTTTGTGGTGTTTGCTCTAATATAGGCCTAGTTTCGTTCGTTTGTTCAATCTGTATTCCTGCGCGTTTTCGAGAAATAATTGTTTTTCGTGGCATTCGATGATGTTTGTTTGGACGGTCTGTCGACAAACTCGGTGCCATGTTGACCCATGGATCTGACCACACCGTGCATTCGCCCCATGTATCATCCATCGTATGTCGTTCAAGGCCATGACCGTTTGGACAATGTTGAACTCTGTAACGGCCACACGGCAGTCAATCAATCAATCAATCAATCAGAATTTATATAGCGCCCCTTCAAGATCCCTACTCAGAGGCGCTCCCGACCCAGGCCATACGGAAGAATGCAGTCTTCAGCAGTTGGTGAAACTGAGAACAGTTTGGAAGGTGTCGTAAGAGTAGTGATAGAGTAGTAGGCGGGTCTATTCATATCGTATATCCTATTACAGTCTTATTATCATTTTAGAACATTGTATCGGTTAGGCCAGTGCTTCCCAAACTTTTCAGTGTCGCGGACCGGTAGGAATTTTCCCACCGGTGCCCAATTTATTAACTATTTCTCTTTTTCACATAAATTGCTCAAACTATGTATTAAAATTGATTTAAATGCATGCTTAGCCAATTCTATGACTCTATTGCCCTTTATATACATGTATATGCTAGTCTAATAAGTGTTTTTGTTATAACTTATGATTATTATGAAATTATTAATTTATATGAACAATATGGTGCGATCATTGCTTGACTCCGAGAGAATTTGACCAGTTTCTTGACTCACTTTTGCGGACCGGCAACTGCATGAGGGCTCGCGGACCGGTACCGGTCCGCGGACCACCACTTTGGGAAGCACTGGGTTAGGCCACTATATTATATAATTTTAAGCTACATTACGTCATGCGATCTTATGGAAAACGCCTCCAATATAAAAAGCAACCAATCAAAACGGACATCAGTACAGTCGGATTCTGCTGTCGATGGTATCTGGTCAAGGAGGTTCAGCCTTCTGCAGGATGATCATATGCAGTCAGTCCAGAAAGCTGTCATCCGAACCATCATGGATTTGTGGAAGCTAACGTTACATGCCACAGATCCTGTTTTACAAAGTCAGTCCTGTGTCGTGCCTCTTTAATCGGCATTGGATGTCCGCTATATACTGTGCATGGTTCTTTTCTGTCGACGGCCTTTTGATTTCCGCTGTGTCAAAAATTCTAAAGACAGCACGCCGACCTCAACCATTCGCTCAACTCTCAACTAAGGAATGAACGGTGGATGGGCGAACCCGTGTTTTGCGGGCGCTTCATGCGAATCGGAGCCATGCATGTCCAGTATTGTATTGTATTTATAAATTTATAAAGCGCCTCTCACAGCGAACACCAATCAGAGGCGCTCACAGATACAATGTTCTAAAATGATAATAATATACATGCATAATTGCTTAGGATATATACGATATGATTAGACCCGCCTACTACTAGCTATATATCACTACCGTGTGGCCACATGTGCAGTATACCTTTAGCGCCAAGCGGGTTTTGAATGTATAACAAAAGTCAGTCGTTTGTTGTCTGCAAGAAACTGAAAGCATAAACCTTTCCCATGATTTACTGCAGACAGACGTTTTCTTTTTGAACTTAACCATCATTCAGGCTATAGCGACTAACACCTTTGAGAAATTCAGCTACATGTTATAGAAATGTTCATATATAGAAACGGATGCATCAACGCATGCATATATATATACACACACACACACACACACACACACACACACACACACACATATATATAATACATACATGCATAGTTGCATACATAGATACATGCATTCATACATGCATTAATACATATATAATATATACATACAATGCATAATTGCATACATACATGCATTCATACATGCATTCATACATACATAATAAATATATAAATACATGCATGCATATAATTATATAAATATAAATTATGTATGAAGATAACACCTGTGTATTACCAATGACTGTTACAAGCAGAACTGTTGCAAACGATCATGAATACTCCGCAAAGCTGAAGAGATTGGGCAACAAGCAGGAGACGAGAAAACGGTGTTAAGCTGGTTCTTTCAAGTGTTCAAAGTGCAAGTACGAGTATAAGCAAGAGTACTTATAGATACGAAGTACAGGTAGAAATACTTTTCCATCAGGTACCGGTACCGATAAGTACGCGTATATTAAAGGGGAAGTAATAGCAAACAAGACGTCAGTAAATATCAATATTCGATGCTAAATAATAAGCTACTTAACGGTTGTATGTGTTCTCATCTCTCAGATGTCTAATGGATGCAGATGTTAATAGAGGGCAAAAGACCCAGGCCTATGTATCAAGCGGAGAAATGGACCCAACGATGGTTTGATCATGTTATCAGCTGACTGAATCACACACACTGCACTACATGTCAGATGCAAAGGAAAACAGAAGGATGACGATGAAACTGCGTTGGATGGAAAATAAGCATGGAGACACATAGCCAGACGGTAATTAGGAGTAAAGACGAGAAGGCACTGGATATGATATGACAAGGATTGAAAAGAATGCATAATCAGTTATTCGTACCCATCGCTGCAAAAATGGTTGGACTCAGGAAATGATGACGGTGGTGATGATGATGATGATGATGATGATGATGATGATGATGATGATGATGATGATGATGATGATGATAATAAGGACGAGGGTGAGGACGTGGTGATGATAATGATGACGATGGTGGTGGTGGTGGTGGTGGTGGTGGTGGTGGTGGTGGTGGTGATGATGATTATGATGATAGTGGTGATTGTGGTGGTGATGGTGAGGACGAGGTGATGATGATGATGATTATGATGATGATGGTGGTGATGGTGAGGACGAGGTGATGATAATGATAATGATGATGACGACGACGACGACGATGATGATGATGAACTCTCTCCGTGATGCTCTTAAAATTAATTCAGACTCCAACAGATACTCGTGTTCTAAATCCTTATAAATTCCAGCCATATTGTGCTGCTTCGCGCAGTTGACCGTCTAATCATGGGACAATCCAGCGATGACAATTTAAGCCCTAACGCCAAAGATAGATCGAAAAACCGGACTGACCTAAGCTTCACCTTTTAACACTCAGGTCGGCATAACTGTCGGCACATTGAGAAATCTTGCAAATGAGCAGTATAAATATCTAGTCATATACTAAGTGGACAGGAAAACACACAGGCTTAAGTGGTAATGTGTATTCAGTTAGATCATTAGTGTGGCTTTTAATTCATTGTATCGTATTGTATTGCATCTATCAATTTGTATAGCGCCTCTCGCAGTGCACACCAATCAGAGGCGCTCCCAGTGCAAAAGACCCAGAGAAAATAAAGAAGTCTTGAGACGACGAAAAGAGGCACTTGGCCCACCAGTTAATAAACAGGAACGAGTCAAAGGAGGAAGCTGGTTCTATAGTGCAAGGCCAATGAAGGCAAATTATGCTCGCGATTTAGCCATAGAAGTTCTCGCTCGCAGGACAAAGAGATCATGCCGTTTTAATGAGCGTAGCGGGCGAAGAGAAGTAGCCGAGGCCGGCAGCCGGATAAGGTCACACAGATACTTGGGAGCTTGGCCAGTACACGACCGGTAGATTAAAGAAAGTATCTTGAGCTGAACCTGAGCAGTAATAGGGAGCCAATGAAGGTGGTCAAACATGAAAGCAGATATGTGGGATGAGCGAGGAAGTCGAGCTATTAGTCTGGCCGCAGAATTTAGAACAGACTGAAGAGGAGAGAGACGAACCTTTGGGAGACCAACCAAGAGAGAATTACAGTAATCGATCCGAGAGCAGACGAAGGCATGGACAATTATAGGTAAAGACAGAGGAGGAGATGTTCTTTCATAACTAACAGCAATGTGTCGGCTTTCAAAAGCGTTGCATACTTTGCGCGTACACTTTGCATGATCTTGCAGACTACAGTGTAGTCCTAAATGTTCTCTGCTTCGACTTCTTTCCGAAGCCATGGTCATTAATTTTGTCCTGTCCTATCTGCCTCCTTTACCCTCTCTGTCCCCTTCTCTTCCTCTTTCCATGCCTTTCTGCCTGTCTGTCTGCCTCTCTGCATCTCTCTTCCTCTCCTCTCTCTGTCTCTGTCTGTTTGTCTGTGAGTCTGTCTGTCTGTCTCGCTCTCTGTCTCCCTCTCCCTTATCACTCGCTCTCTCTTTCTCTTGATCTGTCTCTCTGTGTGTTTGTGTCTCTCTCTCTTCCTCTGTCTGTCTCTGTCTTCCTCTCCCTTCCTCTGTCTGTCTGTCTGTCTGTCTCTGTCTCTCTCTCTCTCTCTCTCTCTCTCTCTCTCTCTCTCTCTCTCTCTCTCTCTCTCTCTCTCTCTCTCTCTCTCTCTCTCTCTCTCTCTCATTCTCTGCCTTTCTGTCTGCTTAATCGTTGTCACCCCTTCCTTGTTCTGTCGTTCCGGGTGATGGCTTATTGTCAATATGATGCATGTATGATCGCATCGCGGCTCTCTTGTCAACCGCAAAGCCAGCCAAGCGCAAATAATTGAATCCAACGATCGCTTAATGACTACCATTACTAATTACTTTGGTTCATTGCCCATATTATGCATATATATATATCATATGGTCTATATATATACATAAATCATCTATATGTATATATAGATGGATATATATATATATATATAATTATATGATATATTTTGGACTACGCGACATGTCAACATTCCTCCATATTTTTACTAAAGAATGTATATAATATTTTATGTACGACTCTTGTTTGCCTGCTGAAAGACCAATACTCATTAAGGCCGCTTTGCAGTAGACGCAAAATGGGCCTATATAGGCCTATTAGCAATAAGCGTTAATATAGAAGAGCCTTAAACTATTCCCTCGAGCCATGGGCCTGAAATGATAGCGACTTGATTTTCTTAGCCTCAGCATACGATAATGGATGACCAGCCCTGTCTTCTGCCTCTGATATTCCCACGGCAGCGTACTTACTCATTATGGCTGCGTTGGCCAGAGCTGCAAGGGGAGCCGAAATCTACTTCCCTCACTCCCTCCCCTCCTTCCCTCCCTCCCTACCTCCCTGCATCGCTCCCTTCGGCCGATCGTTACCCTCTTTCCCTGGAAACGGAGATGACAGATGACAGCAGTGGTAGCTGTGTCATGATGCCCTACTCCAATAGCCACTGCAGCAGCAGCAGCAGCAGCAGCAGCAGTAGCAGCAGCAGCAGCAGCAGCAGCAGTGGCAGCAGCTGTCAGTCCAGACAGCATTAGCTCCGGACGGACGGACGCAGCGTCCTTTCCTCATTCCTTCCATCGTTCTTTGCCCTTCCTTCCTCCCATTCCTTTCTTTCCTTCCTCCCATTCCTTCCTTCCTACCCTCCTTCTACGCAGGCCATCGATGCGACATGGTTTGTTTGCTGTTCAATATCGTTCTCAAACAAATTACGCAATACGTAACACTGCAAAGCCGTGTGTGTGCAAGTGTGTAGGTGTGTCTGAGTCTGTGTGTGTGTATATATATATATATATATATATATATATATATATATATATATATATATATATATATATATATATATATATATGTAATCCGTCCCGGGCATTGGGCAAGTATATATAAATAATGTTGGTAGATCCAAGTCCATTACATAAATACCTAATTTATTTATGGGTGCATTGGAACAGTTAGCAAACGACTGGACCGTCTATATCAATATATCAAAATTGCATAGAAAGCTCATGTTTGGCAGTTATTCCCCGATTGATATATATATATATATATATTTATATATATGCTGAAAGTTATTCCCGATTGATATATATATATATACATAATATATATGTATGCTTTTCAGCTACTCACGCAAGCACACACCATCACCCACACAAACACACACATTTCGCCAAATATTGACGTCTGGTGGCGCTTAGATGCTGGCGCCTAACTCTGAAGTTCACGAATCGTAAACGAATGGAGAGCATTATTAGTACATGTATACTGTATCAGCTGGTTAATTAGTGCAGAACTACATCTACTTCAAGAATGATGTCGACAACCTGCACAGCCATTGTACCAATCGATCTCTAAACATGACCAATCAATCAATCACTACACAGACCAAATCGATCACTCCAATACCAATCGATCTCAACAGACCAATCTATCTATACACTACCCAGTCGATCACTACACAGACCAATCGATTACTTCACTTACCAATCGATCGATACGCAGTCCAATCTATCTCTACATTGACCAAATGATCGCTCCACTGGCCCGATAACGCATTGGATAACACACTGGCATAGAGAGCGAGAGGTACCGAGTTCGAGTCCCGTAGGGCGGACATGCTTTGTAGGCTGCTATTAGCGCCGTGTATTGCAGGCTGTCTGTTCTGTTAGTATAGTTAAGATTTATGTCTTCTGTCATTTGTGTTCTTGTGAATTGTTTCAATTGCATAACATGTAAATGTACAGCGCAGTGCGTTTATCAGGCGCTTCAATAAAGAAACGATTATTATTATTATTATTATATTAACTGTTCTTCCCAATAACCAGTTCCACCGATCCTATGCAATTTCATATTTTTAAAGGACATTGCTAATTAATTATGAAGGTCCTATAATAGAAGACTGTTGTCGGCTTTTGTATCTGCAGGAATTGTTTCTGTCTCTATGGACTCGTTTCTCTTTTTCGGTTCCTTTCTATGGTTCCACTGAATCGGAATAGATTCCGACGAGAAACGAGGGCGAACAGGGAAGAAGGTCACAGGGAAGGAGTGGATGGGAAGGAAGCAGGCAGAAGCAGACAAAGGCAGACAGAGGAAGACACACGCAGAGGCAGGCAGAGGCAGACAGAGGCATACAGAAACAGAGACAGAGAGAGGCAGACAGAGACAGACAGATGCAGACAGAGGAAGACACACGCAGACAGAGGCAGGCAGAGACAGACGGACGAACAGGCGAAGATCGACTGTCTAGATCTATATGGTATATATGGAGTACGCGCTGTCGACAATAGAATCCACATTCGACTTGTTTCTAGTTACCAGTCCATGTTTGTGTCTCTGTCTGTCCGTCTGTGTCTGTTTGCCTCATGCCTGTGTGTCTGTACGTCTGTGTTTTTGTTTGTCAGTGTGTCAAAGTGTTTTTTTGTCCGTGTATCCGGTTGCTTCTGCGCAGTGAACATTCATCCACGTGCATTTGCACGTATCTGTGTCTCCACGTACCATTAGAAGCCATGGCGACCCGTGTGTGTGTGTGTGTGTGTGTGTGTGTGTGTGTGTGTGTGTGTGTGTGTGTGTGTGTGTGTGTGTGTTTGTGCCACTGGTTGTGTTTTCCTGAGTGTGTCTGCGTCTTTGTGGTCTAGGGTGAGTCATTTTATGCTACGTATAAATAGTAAGCAGACCTGCGAAGAATGTTTGGTTCGTTGTATCTGTCTTTGGATGTCTTAAGGTCTATCTGATCGCCTCACACACAAACTAACGCAAGGACAATGGAAATGGTTCTCACACGGACAATGGAAATGGTTCGCATGCTCTTCTTTAATCTTCCTTTCATTCGTTTCTTAGTCCGTTCGTTTGTTCCTTCATTCATTCATTCGCTTATTCTTCGTTCCATTATTCATTCGGTCGTTCATTCCTTCATTAATTAATTAATTAATTAATTAATTCATTCATTCATTCATTCATTCATTCATTAATTCATTCAACTATAGCCGCGCCTCAGATTCGCATTTCTGTGTGACCAATTGCGCGCGTCAAAACTGTTCGTAATAATAATAATAACAATAATAATAATAATAATAATAATAATAATAATAATAATAATAATAATAATAATAAATAAATAAAAATAATAATAATAATAATAATAATAATAATAATATAAATTTAATTACTACAACTACTGCTACTACTACTACTACTACTGCTGCTGCTGGTGTCACTGCCAACACTCAAGAGAAAATGGAGAGAGGCCAGATGGTGTCACGCTCATCCCTTGGTCACGTGGACGATGCCTGACACGTGATGTGACCGTGCCCGACACCTACTCGTCTTACTCGTACATGATCCATCGGAGCTGGCGAAGCCGCCGAACGCGCAGCTGTGTCCAAGAGGGTGAAATACTTCACCATAACTAGACAGGGCCGTTTAAGGTTTAAGGTCGTCGTAGGCCCTATATAGGCACTCTTGCATTCGTAGGCCCCAACTGCCAGCGCTGAAATTGAAAACGAGATAATGCGGGAAAAAGTTTAAGACGTTATAAGTCAGGGGTGTCAAACCTTTTTTAATGGAGGTTCGGTGGCAATATTTTTTAGCAAGTGGCGGGCCAGGGTGCCGAAGGCGCCTAAGCAAAATGGGGTATAGGCCTACGGATCTGGGAGGGAACTCGGTGAGCCCGACCCCAGAAATGTGTTTGCAAAACTTAATCTTAAATCGTGCATTATAAGCATACAAACAGTCAAATTAGGTTTAAAAATCTCAATTTTGATCTTCATTATCAGTCACGAACATCACATAAAACTCATTAAGCCTTAAATGACAGAAATGGTTCGCGATCCGGCTCTTTGACACCCTTGTTATGATTGATCTTACTAATGCAAAGATAACCATAAAGTTCACATAGTCTATATAGGCTGCTGCAAAGCGCTTAACTTTGAGTTAATATCTTGGAGTTAAAATGCTTCAGTACAATTACGAAAAAAAGTATAAAATTAGAATTTGAAATTTCATTTTTCATTTTCGCGCAAATTCATTTATTAAGCTTATTCTTTCAATATCTTATTTTCGGACTTCCGTAGGCCCCTGAAAGATTCTTAAGCCCTAGGCACAGTGCCTACTGTGCCTAATGGATAATACGGCCCTGTCAGGCTGTCACTATAATAGAACCCATGCCTTTGTAGCGGTCGTCTTGGAAACCGGCGACGCTTGGAGCAGGGAAGGACTGCATTTCATATCAGCGTTTGGAATTCGGATAACTGACGCAACTCATGATCCACTGGCGGCATAAGAGCTATTCCAGCGGATCTCGGTGACTCTTCAACGGGGAACGCCATCTGCCTCACCGGGACACTGTCCCACCGCTGTCTGAGCGCTGCTGAGGTGATACTTCAAACAACAGCAACAGCAAGAGCAGCAACAACAACAGCTACAGCAGCAGCAGGAAAAACAACAGCAATAAACAGTGAAACACTCTTTTTAATTAATGTTTAGGTCTAAGTCCCCGAGAGATCTTGTGTAGGCTAAAACAATAATAATTTTTTTTAAAGTAAATAATAATAATAAACTTAATAGGCCTAATAATAAAAAATAATTAACTTAATAATAATAATAATAATAATAATAATAATAATAATAATAATAATAATAATAATAATAATAATAATAATAATAATTTGAACTTCGCCACTAAATGCAGTGGCCTTTAGGGGCACTTTCGCCGGTCAAGAGATAGATGAGTAGGGCCTTTCCAGACAATTTTCTACAATAGATAATGTTGAAGTCCCTGAGGGATCCTGTATACCTCGGGGCATAAAAAAAAAAAATAATAATAATAATAATAATAATAATAATAATAACAACGACGAGTAGGGTCATCTCCAGACAAATTACATCATATAGTAATCTCTATAAGTCCCTGAGGGATCCTGTATACCTCGGGGCATAAAAAAAATAATAATAATAATAATAACAATAATAACAATAATAATAAACTTCTTCAGTGCTTCAGCATAATAATATTGGCCTACGCATTTCAACCAAGTGGGCGTAGTTAACTTGGCTCTATTCCATCCAATGTTTTCAATCGCGTTCCATAATATGTATGGCGGCCTATATTGTAGTTAAACAGACCGCGCAAGTCAATTTGAACTTCGCTACTGTTCGTACTCTGATAGTGCCGGTCCCAAGCCTGGAGAAAGGAGGAGGGCGACGCTAATCATCTTTCTTGTGACAGTGACACAATGTAGTTAAACAGTAATAAACCAACCAACGCTAGTCAATTTTTTCTTCACATTCATTTCTTCGTTTCTTCATTCGTTCGTTTGTCTTTCTATTCGTGGATCTGTGGGTTCGTTCGCACACGCGTTCGTTCATTCGTTCAATCGTTCGTTATTTAATTTATTCCTTACTTTGCTCCTTCGTTCAATTATTCGCTCATTCAGTCATTCTTTGAATAATATCCTGATCAGCGCTCGAAAGGCGTTCAAAGGCGCTTTGTGAGATTTGGTGTATACGGCGGATGAAAATAGATTTCTATGATGCGGGTTGATATCAGTGAATGACATGACAGGTTCAAAACAAAATCCAACAACACTGGAAACATAAGATGATTAAACTAAGAAATCAGAGGATCAGACGAAATCAATTCAAGACTGGAATGAATGGTGACGCGTGCGACAACAATGCCGGGGAAGACGAGGTAACAGAGAATGACGGGAAAAATGAGACGGAGGAGGAAGAGGAGAAGGAGCAAAGGAAGCGGGGGTAAGAGCAAGAGAAGGAAGAGGAATAGGTGGAGGAACAGGACGAGGAAGATGTGAAGAGAGAGAAAGAAGAATTTATGGAAGAGGAGGCTTCCAGGCGGAGAGGGAAGAGGCGGAAAATGAAGAGGACGAACACAGAGAGGAAGAAGGATATGGAGGCCGAGAAGTGAGCGAAGGGGATAAACTGGAATAGTACAAAGAGAAGAAGGCGATAGGGGGTGTGGGAAGAAGCAGGCGGAATAGAACGACCAACACGATAGGTAGGGCCTATAGGCCAACGCTCTCATGTATCCGTGCACATAAATATAAAGAGCGAAGAGATGTTTGGCACGATATCACGCCACGAGGCTCTCAATCGTTCTTTGCTCAGCTATCAGCTTTTCGATTATTTCTACGATTCTAGGCCTAATCAACAAACTCCGATCGTCCACCACGTTGTCAGCTGCGGGCTAGGGCCATCGACGTACGATGTCAGCCGATATAGATGGGGCCAGGGAATTACGATGTCAGCCGATGAATGGGGCCATGAATTACGATGTCAGCCGATATAGATGGGGCCAGGGAATTACGATGTCAGCCGATGATTGGGGCCATGAATTACGATGTCAGCCGATGATTGGGGCCATGAATTACGATGTCAGCCGATGAATGGGGCCATGAATTACGATGTAAGCCGATATAGATGGGGCCAGGGAATTACGATGTCAGCCGATGATTGGGGCCATGAATTACGATGTCAGCCGATGAATGGGGCCATGAATTACGATGTCAGCCGATATAGATGGGGCCAGGGAATTACGATGTCAGCCGATGATTGGGGCCATGAATTACGATGTCAGCCGATGATTGGGGCCATGAATTACGATGTCAGCCGATGAATGGGGCCATGAATTACGATGTAAGCCGATATAGATGGGGCCAGGGAATTACGATGTCAGCCGATGATTGGGGCCATGAATTACGATGTCAGCCGATGATTGGGGCCATGAATTACGATGTCAGCCAATGAATGGGGCCATGAATTACGATGTCAGCCGATATATATGCCTAGATGGGGCCATGCAGGGAATTACGACGTCAGCCGAGAGCTGGGGACAAGGAGTTAAGATCTCAGCCGACAGGTAGGGCTAGGGAGTTCAGATGTGAGCTGATAGCTGGGGCTATAGGCAGCTACGGTGTCATTGGAAGCTGTTGCCAAAGAATTACGATGTTTGCTAAGCGCTGTTGAAGTATCCCAACTGTAGTCGCTCATTATGCCTATGCCGTTCATAGACAAACAAATTGAATGCTGCTCTGGCAATCGTAATCGTAATCGTAAACTCGAAACTTCTACAGCGCCCACAAAAGTGAAGTCGCGGGAACCAGCTTTTCACAGGCGCTCAATCAAAACAGAATCGATAGGCAGGGGGTCAAAATCCAGATAGTCAGGCAGGCAGACAGGCAGGCGGCTAAGGTGGATTGTGTTTGGTATTGAGACGAGGTAGACAGGAAAAAATTTGGATTAAGGATAGGATTTGTCAAAAAGCAGTGTTTTTAGTTTCGAGTGTCCTGTGGAGAGATAGCGAGAGGTGGAGTTTTGGTGACTTCGAAGGATGGGTCAGATATTTGTCGTAATGCTGGCGGAAGTTTGTTCCAAAGAGGTGGAACAGCTATGGCAAGACACTTTGTTACTATAGACACATTGCTTCTGTGGCTAGACTCTTCAATATGTTGTATTACTGCCAACGGCATAAATTTTCACATTGAACGTGTGATCATTATTTCTCAGTCAAGCAGTGCTCGTGATCTGCTATCTGGATACGACTGCGGCAGACTTTGCTTTGAGAAAGAAAACAGTAGGGGACACAGAGGCAAATTGCGCTGCTTAACTTAATTTGTAAATTCTTATTTATATAGCGCCACTTCAGGAACTCATCAGATATGGTCGATTTTATGTGCAGAGTGCATGGAAGCCTGTTCCAGAAAGAGGAGTCGACCACATCGTAGCTTTCACGTTGCATCGCGGCAGTATATATGAGCAGAACCAATTAACTCAGCCTGTGCTGCATGGCGATTGTCAATCTGTAACTAGGTAAAGATGACACTGACGTACCAATAGGTCTCTAGCTAGGATGGAGCAAAACCGGTCAGACGATTACAGTTAGTTTTCACAGAAATCAATATTCAAATGATAATATGCATCTTCATTTCTACCAAAACAAAAACCTACTTTAGGACCATTATAGAGACCAAATTAGGGGATTTCATAGCTTTAAGAAACCTAAAAGCCTTAATTGCAATTTTCCACTTGTAAGTAGCCTACTCATGTAAATTACACCATTCATTGGTCGGTTCCTTTCACGAACACAAAACCAAGTGACGTGCATTGACCAATAGGCTAGCGTAGCGGGCGTGATTCTAGTCTTGAGAATAGCTAGGCTCACGTCGGGCGTGACTCTATCCATGACCTTTACTAAAAGTCGGCGCCTCTGATGGAAAGGAGAAGCTGATGTTGCAGATTGCATGGAATTTCTTCCAGAATGAGGGCCTCCCGCGACGAAACTTCCACCTTGCACCATGCATGCAGTACTGAACGGGGAGGCAGCCAGATTAGGGTGATCTGTAGTGTTGCAGGGCGAATCTAAATTAAAATCGGCTTAAACCTTTAAAACGTTGCTTAGCCTATAGTGCGATACGATTGCTACCTACCAGACCAACTGTGGATGTTTTATTATAGCTGCGCCAGCAAATTGACACCAACAAAAATCCCACAGGCTATATACATAGGCTACAAAGTCACGAGGTCGTGCATTGATTGCCTCTGCATAAGTTGATCTGTGATTCTGCGATGTTTGTGCATCGTGAGTTTTGTTCATGCCTCTGTGGCTTTAATTTCTCCTATCTGTGGCCTGATTGATGGCCAAGGCAAGTGTGGGTCGACTTTCAGGGATCTACGCCGGTCGCAGCGGTCGCCCGCGTATCGCGCAGAGATATACATCTGATTAACGTATACGTACATTGATTCCTCCGAGATTAACAGAGATCTATGGTGTGTGTGTGTGTGTGTGTGTGTGTATCTGTGCGTGTGTGTTGGTGTTTGTGTGTGTGTGTTGGTGTGTGTCGGTGGGTGTCGGTGGGTGTCTGTGTGTGTGTGTTTGCGCGACTCCAGTCGGCTGCTGGCGCCTTCATGCATTAATGCAACGATTCTGCACAACCCAGGAGAACAGGAGGAAGTGGAAGAACGGAATAAACAGAAAAAAGTGAGTGGGAACGAAGAAGTAAAAAACGGAGCAGAAAGTGAAGAGGAGGAGGAGGAAGGTAGGAGTCGAAAGGAGGAAGAGATATGCTGGTGAAGACTAAAAGAATGAGGAGAATGAGACAATGGCAGTAAAATTCACCGGTCATTCTTGGCATCTTTCCGAAGCCATTTCCCTCACTGCGCCATTATACTGTGTTCCAGGAAATAGCATTACCCACTGTGTAGCATCTGGGCGTTTTTCCTCAATCTCATCGAGCGTTCGCATTGTGAATCCATGGATGGGTGAGTGGGTGGGGGACGGATGAGTGGGTGGGGTGCCAGTGGGAGGGCGTGTGGACGGCAGCAGAATGACTAATGGACTTTCGGATTATAGCCTATACACGTAGAAGCGAATTGCAGAATGATTGCAGAAATGCAATCCTGGTTGCAATATTATTAAGAACTTGCAGAAAATTAGCCACAGCTATAATTAGGCATTCGTTAATTAGCCCATGCACAAAGCGTGAAAATGTAGGAACGTATACGCATGTATGCGTGTGTGTGCGTGTGCGCGTGTGCCTATAGTGTTGACATTTTAGGCGTTGCTAACATTTATAAATACTAGTGTACACTATAAATGGATAGTCGACCACAAGGCCATAATATACAACCATAATATTAGAGAGCATTAAAAGAAAAATGCAACAAGGTAGTTAACAGATCTGTCATAAAATTTTTGGAAGAGCTTCTTGTCTGTTTGAGGCTTGAGCAATCAGCTCTTATGCAGACGAGTTCTTCTCACGCATCAGACGCGTTCTGCTCAATGTTTGAAAAATAACAATAATATTCGTTTATGAATTCAAACTGATAAGTATGCAAGATTAAATTATACAAGTTTAACAAGAGCCGAATTTAACTGTATGGCAACCTGCAAGGGTCCCATCGGTCCTACTGCTTATTTTACAGTTGCCTCTAGGGAGTTGAAGGCCGAGTCAAAATTATGCGGCTAGCGGGTGTATCGAACCCGCGTCCTTCTGATCTTTGTGGCAGCGTGTTATCATTGAACCATCTCCCCGTCCCATGCACAAACAAAACGATAGCAATAGTAGTAGTTTCAGTTTAACGACACAGTGTGATAACAAAGATCATTAGCGTCGCCCTCCTCCTTCATCCAGGCTTGGGACTGGCACTGTCACAGTGCAAACAGTGGCGGAGTTTGCCAACGATAGCAATCAAACAAGAGGACCTTAATAAACAGGATTACCAGCTCGCCTTGTTCTTATGGATATGACGCGGTTAAGAAGACTTGATCCAAGCATGCGTTTCTTTTATAGGCTTATAGCTCTGACATTATAAATCTGCCTGATCTGAGCATTTCATGGCGCTCAAGACTTTAACGGGCGGTCGTTAAACCTGGGACTATTATTACTGACGGGATACGCAGCGGCAATATGTCAGCCAATCAGAGATCGTCTTTTATGAAACATCGCGGGCGATCTATGTGACCGTCTATTTTTAAATTACACTGTCATCCGGGCACTCAGCAGGATAAATACTCTCGACGGAGCAAACGCAAACAAAGCCAAATAAATCATTCTCGACGTTGTTTTAGTAATTTACAAGATACATACGTTGCAAATATTTTTATTGAATTAGGTCGCTTTCGTTTCGTAACGACAATCGTCCAGAAAAGAAACGGGACTAAAATTGATCTGACCTGCAAAGGTCCCGGATGTAAAATCAGAGTCACAGACATAATCTAGGGCAATGACCCAATTTTCGTCCGTTTCGAATCCCTTCAGTAATAATAATCCCAGGTTAAACGATTACGCCAGAAAGAGAGAGACTCTCGACCTGGATTACAGTTCGGCGTTGGCGCGCATTCGATTCATGTCTGATGCGTTGAATAAAAATGGCGCTACAAATGTCATCAGATAATAGCAGGGTGGCAAACAAGCAGACTCAATGCCTTTAAAATGGAAAACTTGTGAAAACAATGACAGAAATGAAGTAGGCCCTAATCAGTAATAATATACAAACATAAGTAGCCTACCGGTACAAGCGTTGTTATATAATGAAAATGTTATTGTCGCTATAGTAGGCCTAACACTATACCACTGCAATTCAGAAGATAACATTTTACATGCATGCTATAAAGCAGAGTATAATGTTAACTATTTGTCACATTTTGAAGTCTAGATTTTGATTTCCTGTATGCCAATCAAACGGTTAGTTACTTTCTTTTGGACCTGCAGGCTATGTCCGTGTCACGAAGTTAGCGCAGACGTATAGGCCTAGCCCAATCCATTACAGCTTTAATACTGCCCCAATGCGGAGGTTGTTGGTCTTAGGAAGGCGGCAGCAAAGACAGCTAACAGAATATACTGGGACAGAAAGAGGGGAAGAATACAGAACATGGAAGAAGAGCGTAGAGTTTATGTGGCCAACAGACTTCAGCTAAGTGGTAGGCTACTACGCAGAATGAGGGGATAGGCTGTGCTCCTCTCCCTTTCCCAGTTCGCCTCTGCAGTAGGCCTAACGTTGCGAAGGTCAAACTGGTAGCCATCATTTACCGAAGGGCCGCAAAACAAGATATGCAGAAGTCGCACGGGAGTATTTCGTGCCACATTCTATTAACATGAATTGGACCAATGTGCGTCGTCGATATACAGGTCAATGTATTCCGAGTCTTCAACGGTCAACGCCGTTTGCTTCAATCGACATATACCATATGGTCCCCTAATACATGTATCTCTACTCCCAAGTGGTATGGCGGCATAAAGCAATTCCTGTTTTCGATTGTGTACTTCAGCCTCATCCTTCATAATCATCCTCACCGTATCCTGATTCTACGCCTGCACCACCACACGACCACCACTATCATCGATCACCACGGTAGCACCACACCGTCTCCTCGACCTCCCGAATTTTGACCTGGCATCGGAACGAACGGAGCAGCCTGGCTATTGTGGACTTGATTTGATACAGCGCCGGTAATAAGCTGGTCTTCCTTACGTATAGCTTTTTCGGCGCAGGGAAATTTTCTAAAATTTACATTACATTACATTATCTCTGACCGACATCAAAACTACGCTACGCCGACACTAATCCGCAGAATCAACTCAACTGCAGATTCACATATCTCTTCGCATATCTCTTAACGGGAACGCATTCTGGTCTAAACACCACATGATAACATCTGCAGAATAGCAAAGGCGGCAAATCAACTTGGACCGCATAGAAGGAATTGGCTGCGTCGTCGTCGTCATATTTCACGCTTACCTTGAGAAGAGAAACGGTGCTTCTGGGTCCAATAAACACGCCCAGTGGACAGATAGCGAACGAATGGGTGAGCACTCTCTTTCAGCGGCGACGAACGGTATCAGTCTCTCGTCGTTCAATTACCCCAGCGCTTCTTGTTTCATGGCAGGGCCTGTCGTTGTCGCGCCGCTGGGCATGCGAGGCACAGATACCAGCGCGCGGAATGCGCGTCCACACCAGTCGTCACCTGTTCGACCACAGCCTCCGCAACCCTGGCACCGTCAATAGACTGTCAACCGCATCCTCGACAGTTGGAAGCCAGCCACCGCCGGCAGTTCGTCCGTTGCGTACGACGTACGCCTTGACCGCTTGGCAGACAGCTTTGCACGCGGTTCGTTAATTATTCATGAGATTACGTCATTATGCGGGGCATTGGGCGCGTTCTGCTCAGACCATCTGATGCGCAAAGCCAACGATTAATTATTCATGAGATACGTCACCGTTGGCGCCAGTCTGCGCTGACCACTCAGAGCCGAAACACAAATACATGCATTTATTCATGACATACGTCACCGTGCAAGGCGACGCCAGCGCGGGCTCCTCATAATGTAGAGAGACGCGGCGCGGACGTCGCGGGAAAAGGAACCGGTTGTTATGACAACGGCTTTGGACGATTCGTCGCGGTGGAAGATCGATGGAAGGAGTAATAATAGGAACGGCGGCGTGTAGTGAATTACGCCGGGCACACTGAACGGGAGACGACGACCACACTGATTGATTATGAAAGTGCGGACACAAACAGCGTCCGCTTTCAATGGCCCCAATGGCCAGATTGCATTGCCAAATAGAGTTTGCACAGGAACGGGCGTACTTCGGATGATATTAATGGCGTTCATTGCCCCATCTTCCGGCCAACATAGAAGATGTCTTGCCGTGGTTTCAGCGCATAATCGCAAATGACTGAACGGTCCGATTCGTAAGGCAATTGTTTGAGAGCGATATATGAATCTCGTCTTTTGTTTACCTACAATCTCGGTCAACGAGGCCTGGCATCGCATGATTGCCCTTCTGCATGACACCGTAAATTTCGGGTTTTTATGTAACGCTAACGTAAAGTGGGTGTATCCAACATTCCTGCCTACACCCGAATCACCATGGACCAAACTTCACGTGGCCCTAATATTTGCTCTTTTGAATGGAGCTGCATAAATTTACAATTAAAATAACTGTGCAACATGGCAATGAAATGGTAGCGGATAGCCTACGACACCGCAACAGCAGCCAATAGCAGGGACACAGCACCATATGGCTGAGTGGCATTAACATATGGCCATGAAGTCTTAACATAATTTCAAGGAACTTCGCATACGTTAAAGCAAGAGACCTGTTGAGTGACAAGAAAACTAGCACAAAAGAACACTGTAAGGCAATATTAACTAGTGGTATTCTACATGATAAGGCAACAACAGCATAGAGCAACAATACTGTAGTATAAATTATGCTATTACAAAATATAATTGTACAACAGGATGGTAACATACTTAAGAAAAACAACAGCACCAGGCATAAGAATTATTACGAATCTGAACAAGGCTATTTTTAATAATGCCAATTTTCCTACAAGGTTAGGATTTTCCGAAGAACTTCGTGCTGTGGTAACCTGGATCACTTTAACTTGTAAAGCTCAGCTTCAAGTTGAACTAAACTTCAACTAGAATCAAGTTCGAAGCACAACCAGTGTTTCCGTCAACGCCGAAATGGCCGTTTTTACGTCTGTAAAAAACGTCCAAATTTTTGGTGTGATAGCCCAAAGAAATGAGCTATGTTCAAACAAATTCTAGGTCAGGGCGTAAATATGTCCTCTTTTTGGACTCTAAGTGAAACACTGAGCACAACTTGCCTTAAAAATGCAATTTAATTGCAAAACTAAAAACCACTGAAAATTAAAGCCTCTTGATGAGGCATAATTATGAATGCAGAGTAAAAATCTATCATAAAATTATTTAATTTATCAAAGGTAGAGATATGCAAATTTTAGCTTTAAGGTAGAGTAACAACTGACCTTTGTGCACTGACCTACATATCACCTCAGACTAATTAACAAGTACTACTTTAAATTGATTGCTAATCACTCCCAACTGGATCACTCGACACTCGATCCAAACGGGATCTATCACTACATAACAACGATATGAATAATTAATCTTAATTAAACATGCCTATAATGACTTATATAAAATATTGTTCATCAGCCTTATACAGCCACAAAACACATTCCTTCCTGATTAAATGAACAAAATGTTTCACGGGACAAATACAAAACTTGATTAACTGCCACTACTCTGTATATAAAAGCACAAACTGAAACACTAAAACTCATCATACAGTCTGAAACCAGCAGTTAAAAGGTTCTTAGAGAGACAGACACTATATAAAAAAATGATAACTAACTACACTGTACATGTAGTTAGTTGAAGGCACGGTAAAAGGACACTTACTACACATCCACATTAAGTTCTGAAAAAACATAGTTTTATATTAAAAATATTTTGGCTTGCAGCCAGACAATTGTGGACTTTGTAAAAACGTTGAAACATTACAACATACTGACTCAGACCAACAGCAAGGTGAGACTGTAACAGGGAGTTTGTTTTTGTTTACGTAGTTGTGTTCTAACCCTGCCACTGCCCACTCCGACAGTGCCAGTCCCAAGCCTGGATAAAGGAGGAGGGTGACACTAAGCATCTTTGTTGTGAGACAGCATCATTAAACAGTAACTAACCAAACCAGCTTTCTTAAGCTTTTGTTTGTAATGCAGATCTGACAATTTTCCTGAAAACACACTAAATAACCAGGTGATTATGATTTGATTATATTTACAAATTTTACAGAATACATTCCCATTGCCTGCCTTTTTACTTACTTCCCAAAGGCCATTTAACGTTACGCTCCATAAATTGTGGCAGTGAGTCATCACACATATTTCCATCATATTATGGAATGTTTGTTATCACGCAACAGAATAAAATTTCAGATCACGATCAAAGGTCCATTTGCTCCACATAAGTTATGAACTTATAGCTTTGAAAAATCTGCCTGCAAAACCAAGTGAAATATGATTTGCAAAACTGAAAACTGAAAAGTAGACACAGATATACAATATAAACTTGGATTGTTAAGGAGAAAGTAGAATATGATCTAATGAAAGCACCACAAACAGTGACAGTTACAATTGCTTTACTTTGCTAATTAGTAAAACTCCAATCACGCAGGTGTCTTACACGCAAGACATCAACCAATGGTGCATCAAACCCCAGCCGTAATCAGGTCAACATCCAGAAGATAAATCCACAATGCAGAGGATGCTTCTGAATAAAAAAAATATGAAACAAGAGTAGACAAAAATTACAAAATACCGATTTTGATTATTAGAGATGAATTATGGCCAACAAACCTGAGTAACTTGGCAACTGGCCATAAAACTAGTCACTGGTATTGTAATTGAGTGGAATGAGCAGAGCA
This sequence comes from Aporrectodea caliginosa, assembly GCA_020284085.1. Classification (NCBI taxonomy): domain Eukaryota; kingdom Metazoa; phylum Annelida; class Clitellata; order Crassiclitellata; family Lumbricidae; genus Aporrectodea; species Aporrectodea caliginosa. The sequence goes on from JACEVL010000773.1 coordinate 193,001, forward strand.
GTGTGTAGACGCTCCTCAAAGTCTAAGACCCTTTTTTCGAGGCCTTCATTGACACGTTTTCATACCCAGTTTTCTGAGTCAGTTCCTGGTAGATCTGGTTAAACGTTGGGCGGTCAGGAGCCATGTACTCCCAACAGCGTCGCATTAGACTGAACATAGTTTGTGGACACTTCTCAGGACACTTAAGACGTCCCTTGCGCTCTAGCATTTGGATCACCTGCAAAGAGTTCATCCTAGATTTTACTTTGATTTCTCATTAAATATAAGAAGCAACTGTTACTAACAAATGTACTGGGCGCTGATAAGTTTTACCATATAATTGTTCTATTGAACTTCTAACAACATTTATGATACCACCTTTTTCTTAGCTTCTCTTGAAAAGGTGCTATCCTTTTGCAGTATCTCCTGGGCTTCTATTTTTCACTCTCGCTTGAGTTATAAATATTTATAATCATACAAAAAAGTGCATCATTAGCACGATCTGTAAACTATGTTTTAGAGCCTTTGCTCAGCTCTTTCTTTTTCTATGCCATTAAACTGAAGATGCTGTCTGGTCTATTTATTTCTATATTTCATACAAACCTGTACCTCTAAATTATAATAAGTTCCTTTTCAGAACCTGGAAGTACATTGATCATCAAACTAGATCTTGCGGTAAATGCTGAAATGTTTTGCTCTACAAATATACAACAGCTTTCTAAATGTAGAACAGTTATCTATTTTGAATATGGAGCATCACTATGGAATTCTTGCTCACGGAGCTAATTTCTTTACCTACTGTGCTCGCTCACTTGCCTAAAGGGCATTTCATATTGTGCTCCAGATTGGATCTCACAGACAAAATGCAAAAATTCAAATGGAATTACAGTGTGTATAATATTAAGTATGTAAGATAAGATAAGAATATTCTTTAATGGACCAATTGCTATCTGCATTTTGGTGTGCAGACATGGTAATAAACATACATCATCCATTCAAATATTCTCTTTAATACCATGTATATACTTTTGCACAAGCACCATGAGGAACATTCTTTCTAAATACCTGTGCCCCATTTTTGTCGCCATATGGCTGTTCTCCGAACGAGAACATTTCCCAAAGCGTCACACCAAAACTCCAGACGTCACTGGCACTTGAAAATGTTCCGTAGTTGATGGATTCTGGGGCATACCTGCCAAAACCAAAAGGAAAGCACTGTAAATTTAGAAACAGCAGAAATAAACTAAATTATTTTCTGCAGCAAGTGACACAAAACAATGCATTTAAATAAATTAGTTGAAGGTTCTGCTTCACCTGAACCTGCTAGCCAATTCAGCTACGAGTACACTGACCATACACTGTCAGTGGGAAGATGAGACGGCGAGGGAGGACTGGCCATCCGCCCTCATATGCCCAGGCTAAGAAAATGAACTCACTAATACTTCATACTCATGGCTGCCTCAGTGCTGGCTTAAGGGACTGCTCTTCTTCGTCTTCTAGTTGAAGGTTCTACTATGATCACTGAGATCACACTTGAAAATTTGGTACTCAAGAAGCAAGTCACAGTAAATGGTCGTGGTCAAAATTATGAGGACCAACAAGTGAAGAATTACAGTGAAGAGGCATTCAAGGTAAAGTAGAAAGTTCTGATCAAAAAGAAAGGTGCTGAAGATTAAAATTTAGACGATATTACAAGTGCACTTTATGAGTTAATTGCACTTTATGAGTTAAGGAATAAAAAGAAGAAATAAAAATGTCAAAAAAGAAGAAATAAAAATGTCAAAACCAACCAGATGATAAAGCTACACAGAACTATTTCCTACGGGTAGCATGACATGAAAAGAAATTGGCAAATCTGCCTTGATCAGGACAAAATAATATTTGACAGCTGTCATTGGCCCAAGATTTTAGCCAACAGTGGGGATTTAATAAGTCCTGAACTGACCACTTGACTGGCCATTTTCCTCCACGACTTGCCCTGTAATAGTCGCTGTGTGCGCCAGTCGCTCGAGACAACCCAAAGTCACATATCTTTACCTGCAAAATGACAGCACACATAGAGATATTCTAGTAAATCAACTCTGATTTGTCATTTTGCAAAAATTATGTGAACAACTCCACAACCAGAGTAGACAAAAACTAAGACAATTAATATATCTGAACATTTATATGGCAAACAGAGGTGCTCGATAGTGTAGTGGTTAGCATGTTGGACTGTCAATCAAGAGGTCGGGGTTCAAATTCCTGTCGAGGCAGAAATTTAGTTCGAGATTTCTGTTCCACCAGCACCCCTAGTAAACTCAGCTATGATGAGCACACAGTCAGCGAGAAGATGATGAAGGAGAGCACTGGCCACCCGCTCTCATATGCAGAGGCAAAGAAAACGAAGTCATTAACACTTGACACCCATGGTTGCCTCAGGTTAAGGGACTGCTCTTCTTTATATATATACATATATATAGGACTGCCTTGGCTCAACGATGGGCATTTACTGTGGTTGGTCCCTCTACTTGGAATGACCTTCCCCCCTCATTAAGGGCTAAACTAATGACTAATTTTTCCTCTTTGGTCTCTCGTTCTTTAAAGACGTTTCTTTTCCCCCAGGGTTTTCGTGCTGAGAGCGCTTCTGAATAGTTATTCTGAGAGAGGCGCTATATAAATCTTTAGATACAAATACAATATATGATCCTCCTTTAACATGTCGAACACATAATGTATCGTAAACTTCAGTTGAGAGTTGACAGCTATATCAACTTCCTTTCTTCAACCATTTCAAGACTCATTTCATGAACCAATTTCTTGGCTTAAACGAACTTATATTACGATGTTTAAACACAATTTAAAAAAACTAAGAATTCCTGCCTGTTTTTTGGAAGCCAGGAGGATGTTTCGAGCCGCTAGGTCCCGATGGACAAATCCTACTTTCTCAAGGTACCTCATGCCATTGGCAATTTGCGAAGCCCACAGGGAGAGGTCTGTGTTTATGTTGACCTTCTCTGGATAATCGAGAAGGAAATCAAGCATTGACCCCAAGGCCAACAACTCCTGAACCTAAAAACAGACATTAACAACTACTATTAGAGCAAAATTACAAGGAAGCAAGGAAAGCAAGGTATGGTAAAGTAACAGTGGTATGGTAAGGATAGGCTAGGATACTTAAGATAAAGGAAGGTTATGCAAGTAAATCATGATATGGTAACAAAAGGTAAGTTAAAAATAGAAAGGAACCCAGATAACATAAGGTTCAAAAGGTTGGGGCAGGGTGATGGTTGAATGGTAATGCACGAAGAACAGAAGGACGCAGCTAACCCCATAAGGTTGACTCAGCCTTCCACCCCCTAGGGGCAATGGTAAAAATGAGCGGTAGTAGGATGGATCGGTAACTAACAGGCTGCCATATAAAATTTTGACTCCTGTTTGTTCCTACAATTTCATGTAACCAAACTGCGGTTTGTCAGTCTGAATTGAATACTAGCAGTCTAAATAAGTGTACACCACAATGGCTCAATCCAGATCCTTTCCCTCAAAGGTCCCTCTCTATGGAATGGACTTCCTCCTTCTCTACGCTCTACAATCCTCTCTGGTGGCATCTATACCTCTTTCTCTCACCTTAAAACCTTCCTTTTCTCTCGGAGTACCTCGCACTGGGAGCGCTTCTGAAAGGCTTATGCCATGAGAAGCGCTTTATAAATGATCAAATACAATACAATACAATACTAAAAGAGTCATCAATTTCAACACTGGAATTGAAATCCCATACTCATTCACATCTGTCACCAATTAAGATAACAGAAGTGCACATTAATAAAAGGGAAAGTTACTGCAAGGCAAGGCACGATTGAGAACAGTAAAAACTAGGCTAATAAGTGGTAAGGAAACTGAACTATGATTCCGAGTTTCCGACAGCAGTGTACATACCATCTTTGCAGTATATACCATATACATACCAACATCAGAGGCGGTCCTTGGCAAATGCCAATCAGTCTGACTATACATGGATGGTCGAGCTTAACCATGACTTGAGCCTCTCGTAGAAACTCCTCCTTTCCAGACGACATATTCTGCTCGTTCAGCGTCTTAATTGCCACCGGAACCTAGCATCCAAAACAAAACAACCGCATTACATCACAAACACAACGAGGTCAATATCACTTCAACTGATGAACTTAGCAAAGCAGTGATGATGTTTAAAAACATTTATTAGAGAGTCCCAAATCTAGACAATTAAGCCAAGCTTATCTACCTGAGCCAGAATGACTCTTTTAGCTTAATTAGGCCTACGTTTCACTCAAGCCGACTAACGATGAAGAACCTTGTAACTAGCTGCGTTATGACAGCCAGAGTTGATTAATAAACGAAAATACAATAGTTGTTAGAATAAGCAAAGTGCTCCAAGTAGGTTTCTTTACTTAAGAATGACTGCAATGAATGACATTGAAAGAAAAGCTTCTTACTATTTGTCCATCCGCTGCTTTCCACGTTCCTTTCATAACAGAGCCATATTCACCCTGACCAAGTTCATTACCTGTACAAGAAAATGATTTATATTACAGTAACAATAATCCCAAATTAAAGCTTTCTCCAAGTTTGAAGCTGTAGGTTTAAAATATGATAAGCAATTTTCTGCTTAGTTTAAAAACAATTAAATAAATTTTCATTTCTCATAACCATCCAAATTGTTTTGTAACTAATTTTGTTTAAACTGAACATTTCAACATGAACAGAATCTCTCATTAAATCTGAAACCAAAAGAAGTGAATACCAGTCGTGATGCTTGTCCCTTCGAGGACCATTGGCTCCGTGGGAACAGGTGGTGACTACAACAACAATCATGTTAACACTACATACATTGTCATTAACAGTAGCAACAATAAGCTAGGATACACTTGGCTTGATATTCCGTGCACAGATCAGCTTTTAATAAACATTGTCAGAACCCATTACTAACATCTATATATATAATCCAAAGTCAGTTTTTTGTCCTTCCGTATGTTTGTCCATCCGGCTAAAGGCTCCGAAACGGAACGCTTTAGCGATTTACAAAATTTTCAAAACATTATTACGCCACGTCTTGATCAACGCGACTATTTTCAGCTCGCAATTTTATTTAAACGCCGATATATGGACATTTTAAATTTACAACTTTTTCGACGAGGCTATCTTATAATAGCAGCCGTAGTAACTATGGCCATTTGTTCACGTCACGAAGGCTTAAATTAATATGCAATCTTACGTCACACGGAGGATCTAGGTCAACGCTCTGATTCGCAACCAATCACGATGACCGTTGATTTCAAATCAGAAGTGGTCACGCCCACGGCTGAATTTATAGGTCATCGGATTTAAAAATTCGCCAATGAATGCACAACTTTAGGGATACGAAATTTTTAACGAACGTTTTCATTTGAATTTCTATAGATCTCAACCCAACTTTATTTCAACTCAAAATTTACTTTAAATTCCGATATTTGGACATTTTAAGTTTCGACGTGGTCATAGTCTGTTTCAACGCCATTGAAATCTAGGAGTATATGTTGCGTAGAGTTGCTTTTTACAATTTCAAGCCAGCGCGTAAATTCGCCAGAGGGATACCCGAAAAATGTGCACATAGTTAAATTCAAATTCACGGGCGCTGACGAAGATGTCGTTAAATTCAAATACACAGGCGCTGAGGAAAACCCGGGCGAACGCCGGGTAAAAACTGCTAGTATCCCTATAAAATTAATCATTGCTCAGATTATTTTGACAAATGCTACAATTGCTTAACCTGGTGTTAGCCCTGAAAAAATATCAGGCAAGGCAAATGATGGCATGGTTAAGTAAAATAAGGTTTGGTAGAGCTAATCAGCTAGGGTATGCTAGGCAATGTAAAGGAAAAGTTAAATCCCTTGTCAAATTTTTCCATTTGGCCATTTCTGGATAACTCCTTTGACTTGATGCAGCACTTGTATAGCTTCAGAGTAGCCTAGTGCTTTAAAAATGTTGAGTTTAAACTACAGACATCCAATCTTCACAATAACTTTGCCACTTTGTAGTACAACCTCCAGCTTTAATTAGAACTGCAATTACTAGTAATATAAAACTCCTGACAAGCATCTTCAACAAGTTATCCATTGAGTGATAGTTAACTTATGATAAACTCAGAACAGTGCAGTATTTCTAACCAAATCTCTATCTGGTATCAGAGGTAGTGGAGCCTTTTTCAGCAGCTTTTGGTCGTAGGATGACATCGCTATCAGGGATCCACCTTCAGAAGAAAACCAAAAACACTGTAGTAACTTCAGAACAACATTTATTAGGCCATGAATGTTGAGCTGGGTTTTAAACCAAAATCTTGTGAACAATTAGTAATTAGTAACGATCAGCATTGCTGATAATGCACAGCGAAGGATGCCAAAGCTGACCAGAACCATGCCAAGGCCTTGCCAGCAATGATTTCCCACCCTCCCAAGAGGTTGTTAAAGACTTGCTAGGCACCCTTGCCACACACGGGCAAAAACAGCGGAAGCTGACCTGATTCCACTGAACTTTGGGTTGCACAAGACCTGGAGAAGAGCCCAGAATCGAGACGTCTGGCTATACATCACGGAAACAGCACTGTTCTGGAGAAGAGCTCACCGTAGATGATGAGCATGCAGATACTCTACATGGGACAGTCTAATTATTAAAATTAGCTGAGAGTTCGTTATTGTTCCCGAAGGCAACAATGCATTAAAAACTCTGTCAAGCAGCCTTGGTGAACTAGAGTGCCTAAAACTGATTAGTTTGGAAATTAGACAAAGGCACTAAAGAGGTTTACTGCATAAATAAATATGTACATGAACGTATCAGTAAAAATAAAAAAATAACTGAATGAGTAAAGTACCGGGTGAGATTGCTGTAGACAGAGTATCGCTGAGGCCATCAGCATAGAAACAGTAGTATTCAATGAGATGGTCAAGAGAGGGCAGCAGGGGACCAGCATCAATGAAATACGTCGACATCTAACAACAACAGACATCAACACATACACACCTTTAAATTAGATGCTTTATGCTTACTCGTTGACTTACTTAGTAATTATAATTGTAATTACTAATGTAAAAGGCATCAATTGATGATGAACCAAAACCAAAAACCAAGCCATAACGAGGTCAACATCCAGAAGATCATTCTGCCAAGACCAGCCTGGCAGCCTATCATGGATAAGCAAACTGAAAAAGTAGCAATTTGGAAAAGGTAAGTTGCTAAGACTCTGTTTTATAGCACCAGTGTCTAATCCGAAAGCATGAATTAAATAACACCGTTTTTCATCAATCCTACTTGCTCTGGCACCGTTTCTAAATACAAACTTACCCAATGACACTGAATAATAATGTAAAGTGATGATAATGATGAAGATGATGTTTACTATGATGATCATATTTTGGTTTTTGAATAGATTGATCAATGTCATCATTTTCATAAAACTTAAGCAGACATAAAAATTGAGTTTATTTCAAACTGACAACAATTACTTTGAAATTTAAAAATCTATAAAACAATTCATACAAATGAGTTGATCACGTAGTGCATCTTTTCCCTGGAGAAGCAGACGTCCAGGACCAATTTATCTGGCTCCCTGCTACTCTTTCGCACCAGGAAAAGACCGTCAGTGCAGCCGTTTTTATCCAGTAATTCCATCGATTGCTAAAAATTCACACAAAATTTTAATTCAGTTACAGCCTTCACATTCGTCGTTATATTTGTTTCATCTTTTTAACGGTTTTATTTCCTGCAAGTTACCAAACTAACATTCATTGTCGGTTTTGTCAATAAATATGAAAAACAAGTCAGTGGTCTGAGTCAGAGAAATACAACCAAACTAAAAGCCATTTGTAAATGGCCAACATGATACACAGACTATTGGTATTATGCCATGTCACATAGGTATAGCAATAGGACAGACAGTAAATGCTGGTGAGCAAGGATAACTTCAAAAAGGATGTTAAGTCCCAGACAAACCTTATGATAACAAAAGTATAGCTATATAAACAGAGAAACTGGTAAAGAATGGTTAATTGTGCAGAATATTCTATGTAATGTAATTGTTATTTTAACAAAACTAAGTCTACTGCTATATGGTTATCAAAGCAAACACTAGTAATCTAATCTCCCTCTCAGTTTCTGCTTCATTACCTGCCTGTTGATGTCACCATGGTACCAAAGTTCCTGACTGGTTGAAGCTGGTGGAGGAATGTAATTATCTGTCCAATGAGAAACATCACTGTAACAGTATTGTACGCAAAGCAGTGTAATAGTTCTTGTAGTACTCTAAAAGTGTTCGTTAAATCAAAAAGCAGTCTAATAAAAAAAATGCAACAAAAATGAGGAAGTTAAATCAAAACAACCAATGAAAATATCAAAAGACAGCCTCTTAATATTCATATCCACTTATAAGCACAATGTTCAGCACGTTAAGTAAAGTCCTGTCATACGACAACTTGGAAAGCTGAAAATCTGCAGTACTCTCTATCTCATTGTCATTTTCAAGGATAGATGCAGTTTTCTTTTAGCTAGATATAAACATCATTTTGTGTTCTAAGAACTTCTAGCGTGAAGCACGGGAGCAATATTTCAGAATTTAGTTAGAGAATTCAACTTAGTACAGTCACTTATCAATAGGTCTTTAAATCCATGACACTTACCCAACATCTGTGCACAATCTGTATGTCCGTTGGTCATCGCCAACTGATACGGAGTTTTCTGATCAAAATTACGAGAGTGACATGGCACATCAAGATCAAGTAACATCTAGAGAACCCAAAACAGAAATTTACAACAAATCAGTCTTTCAATCAGACATAACTGAAGCAATCAACTGTTGAGTAATTCATTTCTTCATTTACTCTCAGCCTTTAAGATCATTCGTGATAAACACACTTTCATTCGCTCTTTACATCAAATAATTCTGCAGTACAATCATTCATTCCCAATCTGTGTTCGTTTACCAACTGATTAACTCGTAATATTAACTGTTTACATTTAGGCTAAAATGTAATACAGTCACTTAGACATCTATTGCAAGCATTTGTCTCATTAACTGCAGCTTAGCTTATCACAAAATCTATCATGCTAATATTCACAGCAAAATATTTGGTCAGTAATTACCATAACGGTTTCAATCAACCTGCAAAAGATATTTACCAGTACTGATGTCACTGAATTTGAACCACTTATTACTGTATATGCAATATCAGTAAGTTAAGACTGTGGCTGAAATTGCTTGTTTTCCCTCCAGACCCTTTGCCTCACCTTGACAGTCTGGATATGTCCAAGTTGTGCTGCAACGTGAAGAGCAACATTTCCTGAATCTGGAAGTCTTCGCTGCGGATTGGCAAATCCTCTGACCATCAAGATGTGGCCTGCATTTGCTTGGTTATGCTTACATGCCAGCTACAGACACACATACACAAATGGAAACATGGTAAATTAACACTGTACAGCACAGGCTTCTAAGTTACATCAAGACGCTTTCTACCAGCTACTCAAGATTCTTTGTCTACCTGGATAAGATTTTCTGCCAAAGTCCGACGGCGGTCATAAGTTTCTACGTTGGTATTACATAATTTCTGCATCTCACTCTCTCTTATTCCAAATTAGAGAAATTAATGCAATCAGTAAAAAGAAAAGGTTTATACAAAATATGCAATCACTCATTAAATCAGCAGTTAACCCACCAATCAGTGAAAACTTGCCTGTAATGGAGTGAATTTCTGTTTGTCAACAGCACTGACAGTTGCACCACGAAGAACAAGAGCTTCCACAACTGAATCAAGACCCTTGACGCAAGCCAAGTGAAGTGCCATACTACCTAAGCGAGAAAAAGACAACTGACCAACAGCTGAACACCACTGTCAGAATTCTTCACAGAATAGCTAACTGTGTTTTTTCTCATAGCATTTGGATCCAACGAGGTGAAATAATGCTTTTAGTCAAATGTCTGCTGAATCCACACACAGCTGTTGTCAACTTGTCGGAGTCCCTAATTAAGCTCCTGTTAGTTTAGCCGTCTCTATCAGGCATGGGCACAAGAACCACAATTATCTTGGTAACAGATGCAACTAGGTTTGATTTTGTATGGCATTTCCAAAGTGACCACATATAAGTGAATCTAAGAATTACATAGGTGATATTGCCTTTGTTCCCACCAAAGGTTGGCACATCACAGATTTGACATTCAAACCAGTGCAGCGAGTGCATCGAATCTACCATTCCACATTATACAAACAAGTTCATGTATCACACATTAACCTGTCTCTCATGAATGTTAAATACGTGTCATCGGGAGGCCTAGAGCAGCTGCACATTATCCAGATTTGCACATAAACTGGACTGCATTGTACCATAGCAGAAACCCATCCAGAAAATGAGAGATTGCATAGCTCACTTATCGTCACACGTGTATGACTAACGTGTTTGGAAGTTCTGTCAAGACCTTCCTATTTCCACCTGCAAACACTGAAAATGAATTTCATCAATTACTACCAGAATTCATCTTAAATGTCTGCCACTAATAATTAGTTTCACCCAGTCGATAGCTGCTGACAGACTGCCAAGAGGCCTACCTTTTCCATCTCGTTCATCCAGGTGAGGACATTGTGGATGACTTATGATCCAGAGTGCCTGCTGTGTGTTACCTTAAAAAACATTAACAGATATGTCTACACAAGAAGTACTAAATCAGTATACTTTGAACAGCTCTTGAAGGTTTCACATGCTTATTCATAATTACTAGTAAGCCGGTTGCTTTCAATGTTGGACATCAAATTTCATAATAAAAATCCCAACTGCCAGTCCATTGACCATTACATGCCCACGTGTGGAACTGTGGATGATGGGCTATCAAAGAAAACTGGGGGAACATGTTGGGGCTACAGACAAAACAAATACCTCCTGGTGACATCTGGTGGTGGACAATCATTGGTGATTCATATAAACAAAGGCATTGCAAGGATATCAGATATGCCATCTATTGATATATGGCACAATATATTATATACGAGATTCTATTAGGTTACGCGTCATTACCACCAGACATGTGTTAACTGCCTAACTCAGCTTCATCATAATAAAAGTAGCTAAGCACAGAGCACCAGCTTATTCACGAGGGCTGTGCCATATCAGAGGGGTTGTCCAGAGATCGATGTCCAGTAGAGATCCAAGTTCCGTTGCCAAAGAGACCACAGAGAGGACGCAGCGCAGCAGTTTCACATACTGAGTCATTAATATTTAAACTCATTACATGTTGAGTCATTGATATTTAAATTACATGCTGCATCATTAATATTTAAATTACATGCTGAGTCAGTAATATTTAAATTACATGCTGAGTTGGTAATATTTAAATTACATGCTGAGTCGGTAATATTTAAATTACATGCTGAGTCGTTAATATTTAAATTATATGACACTCTTCGTTTGGCATAGTGTACCTATCTTACTTTCCATATTCTACAAAATACCTTCATTTATGGCTTTGTGCAGAATGTTGGTGTATCCTTCAGAGATGGTGTGTGGGGGAGGTGATTGACCACCAGGACAGGGTGCTGTCAACTTGTAAGGAAATTCAGTGTTGTCCTTGCTATAGTAGTCAACTAGTTCGTTAAGACCTGGACAAAAAAACTAAAACGTAAACCTCCATAAATTACTACTACGGCAATGATTATTCAAATGCTGTAGCATAATTCTTCTGTCAATGTGTCACTCTAACACTGCATCACACTGCTTAACTGCATCATTCAGGCAGCAAGACACTGGGTTCTCACTGCTTGATTTAGGTTAAAACCCAACTATATTACATGAAATTGAAATTATCCTAATTAGCTAGCCACAAAATCCTATCCAGTTGTTGGACTGATATGTCATACATAGTTTGCAGACCCAAAAACTAGAAAGATATACCCCAGAGGCACTACACTTGGAACACGACAACTGATACAGTTCACTAAATACAAGTTACTGTACATTATCCTTCCAACTTCAACTTCATTAATTTATTTTACAGCATATTTCTACCTAAACCTTTAAAATAATCAATTAAACGCTAATTATGTCTCAGACCAAATGTTAAACCTAATGTCTACACATGGCCATACTTTTGTAACCGCATTGTGTTCTGACAAAGCGTTAATGAATAAACGAATATTCTATTCTATTCTATACCTACCATTAAAGTGTGGACCAGTTTCCATGGTGTATGTACAGTGTGCTGGATCGAAGTGGATTTGGAAGTGAATGCAGTTCGCGCCATGAGTGAACGACAAAACAAAGTCATCATCACAGGCTGTGCTACTACGGATCAGGAAGAAAACTTGATTGCCTTTTGCTATAAACCAAAAAACAACCTATACATCTAAAAATCGGTTATGATTATTAAAAATTATTATTAATATATTTACTTGTTTTTCGACTGAACTCGTCCTGGATTTTGACAAGAACACCAATTCTGCTTAGCAGCAAACAATGGTTGATACCATGAGCATTATTAGTATAAATAAGGTGCTTCTATTGACATCTAATTTAACTATATTTCACGAGTTCTCTTCAAGAATATATTTTGATGATTGCTAGAAATACCAACCAGGTACACCTGGTCGAACTCGAGGTTGGACTCCACTAACATCTATACTAACATTTATATATGTAACAAGATCAGGGGTGCAAAAAACCAAACTTTTTTCAAAATGAAAAGTTGGTTTTTTGGTTTTTGGTTTTATTTGGTTTTTTGTTTTGGAGATTTTCCTATTTCGGATCATAAACTCATAAAAATGGCATAATACCGCTCAAATTAATCAGATGCATATAAATAAAATTAATTAGAACAGCAGAACCGTAGAATGTCATAAAACGAAGTTAACAAAGACCATACAACAATTGTCAAGAGACTTGAAGAGACGACATTTTTGGCATTTATAATTTTGAAATTTGTAAAAAACCGAAAAACCAAAATTTTCAGATTTTTGGTTTTTTTTAAAACCAAAAACCAAAAAAACAAGCCTTTAACAGCCCTGAACAAGATGCGTCTGTGTCAAGCTGGTCTCTAAGAATAAACGAATATTGATTGATTAATTGATAAGACAGCGATGCAATAGAAGTTTACATATTGGATCACTCACAGTAGGGCAATCAAAAGCACTTCTAGATTTGGATACTCCTGCTTTAGCGCTGGGCGCTAGCTAGCCAGGATAAGCGAATCAGCTGTTTACTTACTTACTTGTGGCACTCGTTAAGTTTATCGCGTTTTAACCAAGTTGTCTATTTAATTATTCTTTTATTGACTTTTTCGCGTCCTGACCATTTGCTTGCTTTAGTGTAGTTTCGGCTCCTTGTCTGTTGCTGATCTTTGACTTGTCGTGGTACCATTGAAATTTGCTGTAGAAATTCTTCCTGGTTTTAAAGTCCGATGCTAAAAGCTTTTCCAGGGCCGTCTTATCCGCCGACGACTGAGCGGCCACTTCGCCTTTCACAGTAGACCTTTTATGCGCATTTTTCAAGCCTCGAAACATTATTATCGTGTTAAAGTCTACCGTTGCTTAATGCAAAAACTTAAACTTTTAAAGTTATTCCATTCGCTTTCAACGCAGCGCCGCCTAATGTTTTCATTAGCAAATCACCACACCTACGCACATGCTGATTTACCGTGTAGAACATTTAGCGCCATTCTCTGATGAATTTAATTTGTTTGTTTAATGAATAATGATCATTAGGCCTACAGGTCATCTCGTGCTGTATGACTATAAAAGCTACTAATATTGTTATAATTATTGGAATTTTGTGTGTGTTGATCTGACTTTTCTGAACTCTATCGATACTTGAAATTTCGAGATAGGCGTATCTACCACATCTGTACTGCTACGTATTTCAATCTCTGATTATCTTTCCCTAATAGGCCTATTCTGTAAGAAAATTTAATTGAAAACTCAAACTGGACCTGTAAACGGTCTGCCGAAATAATTTCTTCCACCTTTCTGCGAATATCCACTTAGGCTACTAAGCTAGTTATAACTATCTGCATGCATGACTGTGTAGATTGAACATAGACTGGCGCTGACCATAAGAATCCAACTTACATAATTATATTATTTATTATAACTCGACTTTTGCAATTGCATGGTTGATCATGTAATAAAATAAGCCTGGTGCTGGTCTCGGTTTCCTGTCGCCGCTAGCATGGGGCTGAAACTTTTTCCGATATTCTACATAATTATATTTTGACAATTTTGCATTATGTCCAGTTATGTGACCTACATTAAATTTAGGCCTACAGAAGAGCCCAAAATAATAGAGCAGCTGTCATTGCAGAGGCGGACAACCGTGCTCGTTGGGTTCACCTTGGGCAGCCGCTCAGCTGTCAATCAATTGCCACTGGTGTAACAACGCCAATAATTAATTATAGTTTGTAGGTCCTGTGAACACGGCTGTAGGGCGTGGTTTTCTAATAACCCTATAAAGGGTGCCCTATAATATCGCTTCGCTGGCGTGCATCAGCATTAGGCTACCTTTGTGACGGTGGCGATTTGTAATTTTCTTAAATTTTTATTGCGTCACTCGAGAATCTGCAGTTTATTGTATGATAGCGAAATAATGGTTGTGCGATTCTCATTGTCGATATGAAACCTCGCGATTTACTAACATAATTATAAACGGATTTCCTTGAACTTTGATCGAGTTCTCGAATTTATGGGCTTCTTGTTACATTTACGAGTCACCACACATAACAAATCCTATCCTGATTCATCCTCTAGCTCCACTACAGTCATGTCTCATCTTTCCAATTCTAAACACCATCTACGTGCACCGTCTGACTATCTCAATGCCCGACACTTAAATCTCGGTCTGGAACCGAACTCGACCTAACCTGCGTGTCGATTTTTTACCCAGCGCTTGCTGTTGATTTCTGCGACTTAGACTTTTTTGTTGCTGTAGAAATATTGAACTTATGTTTACGAATCAACCGAATCAAATCGAAGCGCTACAGAAACTCTATGCTTCTTCTACGAAGCAACACATTGCAGAGACAGTTATCGAAATAGACAGAACGGTACTTCGTTCAGTCCGTTGATTTTATTCGTAACTTCCGTTCGTCTATAGACTGTAAGTCTCTGCAGTGCGCCGTTGTTATATTTCCGGAACTGTGTCTTTCTTTTCAGTATACGCTCAACATGGCGGTAGAGCAGGCGCAGTTCGAGACCCTTCTACAAAATCTCCTCAGTTCCGACAACAAAACGCGGCTCGAAGCTGAGGTATTTCGACGGACTTGACGAGACTAAGGCCATTAATCATGGCGGTTTTTAACGAATTTCTTCGATGGCTGATCGCCGGTCGCGCCATGCGCCCACGCGCTTGTTTTCCCACCTGCTTCCGAGAGTCTAATCGCCGAATAATGTCCGTATTTTGCCTGATGTAATCTGACGTAAAATTATCGGTACACAATCAAAAGAAATTCTTGTTTATTGTAATCGGTGGTAAAAGGGTAATTTTTAAGTTTATTGTTCCATTTCTGATACTGACGAGCTATAGTGTGACAACACAGTCATCTTTCGGTTGGCGTGTGAGAACTACTTCCTTCGGGTGCGGGCCGAATCCCCGAAACTCGAATCCCCGAAATGAATTTCGGCCGGATCCCCGAAATTGATTTTCTAAGTCCGACCCGAATGAACATAATTAACAAATAAACATTTGAATAGGCAGTATTGCACCTTTGTCTCCTCCTTACCTGCGAGGGCCTCTTTGCGATCTTCTACATTGGCATTATGGTTGTCCCTCGCATGCGATCTGCTACGGCCCACTCTAGGTGCTTTGCCCGTGTTGGCCCATCAGCTTGGAACTCTCTTTCCCAGTCTCTTCGTCTTCAGTTACTAGCCCTCTCTCCTTCCCAGTTCCGTAGACGCCTTAAGACTTTCTTGTACCCTGATGCAGGCACTGACGCAGGTCGAGAGCGCTGCTGATTTTGAGCGGCGCTATATAAATGTTTGATGCAATTACAATTACAATCGATATACTTCAAGGCCACACTAGATCTTTGTCTTGTTTACAACTTAACTTTGAATAGCTCGGCCGCTTTCTAGAAAACTGTTTTCGGGAAATCGGGCTTTTATCTATTTTCAGCGTATTCGGGGATTCGGGTTGACCCCACTTCCTTCCACTGAATAACAAGAACAGAAATATAGGGTTGTGAACGATAAGCTTGTAATAATTATTATTAATTTATCACACATACTACCAACAAAATTTCCTGTAGCATTTTTACTGCTTTATTTGAGAAAATCGTTCAAGTTATTAGTGAAATTCATGATCAACGCTTCAGTTATGCTTACTGCTAATGTTAAATGGAATTCAGAACAATAATCAGCACTCATTTCTACACCAGTGTAGAATTCTATTCTTGCTATATAATTTACATGACTTAAATGCTTTGTTGACAATTTCCACGATACAAGGACAGTAAAAATGGGAGGAAGGAAAATTCCGGTTTGGCCTGCCTGTGGTCAGTCGCGGATAATATGGCGACACCAGACTGCAGACATAACAGAGCACTTCAAGCTCCACACAAATCTTCCAGTTAGCTTGTAATGAACCAATAACGTATGCTTGTAATGAAACTTTATATTTAAAAATGAATTATGAAATCAAGTAAGTATCTTATACATAAAAGAATGCTCACCAGAACACTAATAATTAAATGCGCTTTGCCAGATGAACTCCGATTGACATGCTAGCCAATGACAGAGTGACGGGCAGTTGAGCTCCTGCTCAGAATTTTACCTAAGGCAAACTCTTATCTTGCAAAACGTCACATGGCTGCTTTATACTTATTTTTCTTCTTCTATTTGATGAACTATGTACACCAAAATGTGGTTAGCAGTTGGTATTTTCAATAAAGGATATACTTACTTAGAATGAACTTGGGTAGCCTATCCAGGATGTATTGCACAAAACTAGACGCCTGTAATTCTCTCCCAGTCTGAGTGGTCAGATTTTTATACGTAAACTGCTGCAGTTGGGTCAAAGTCCGATTGGTAAACATGTAGTTTAGCGTTATAAATTATTTTCTTACTTTGAATTAAACAAAGTGTCATAAATTATTTTATGCATATTTTAGCCATGTTTTCATCTCTCATCCAACTTTACTATAGCATGCTTTATCGCTCATCCAACTTCTAGTTTTACTGTAATAATTTGGCATCAGTACCTTGTTTTCATTGCTCATCCAACTTCTACTTATACTATGACATGTTTTCATCACTCCTCCAACTTCCAGTTTTACTGCAATAATTTATTTGCTTTAAAATAATTTACAACACTAAACTACACAATAGGCAAACAGGAAGTAATTTATGACTCTTAACCCTTTAACGACGAGCTGCTATGGTTTCCCATACATTTTAGTACATGCTCGTCGTTAAAGGGTTAACTATACATTTACCATCCCATTTTATCACTCATAATTGGCTGCAGACAGGCTAAACTGGAATTTGACCACAAGCAGTAAAATATTAAATTTGTTGATGACAGGATTAATAATCATGAATTTTTTTAGCTGTTATTTTTGTAATTATCTCACAGTTCTACAATGTTTAAATGGTGTTACATATGCATCTGCATTTGAACAATCTATTGCATCACCATCCTGTATTTTGTTTGACTTCTTGTGAAATTATATATTTACAGCTGTGTTGGTTTTGATTGCAGGAGACCTATGAAAGCGTTCCTCCAACAACAAAGATACCGTTCCTTATCCAGACAGTGATAAACCAAGGCAGCCAGTTAGAGGTTCAAACAGATTTTAATGGCTAGTTCTATAAATATCCACCATGGTCACTTGATGTGTCTGTTACAGCTCTTAACAGTAAAATTAAGAAACTTTTATGATTCGGGTCACATGTAACCATTGTCTTAATTATGAGTGCTTTTAAGCTGATCAAGTCCACCACATAAGTTAAGTCTATCAAAGCCAATACTCAAATGTAATAGCTAGTTGAAATTGCAGATTATATGTCCGATTAACAGTCAAAATGGAAGATGTTGCTGTCTGTGCATAAAACATTATTTGGCAACTGATTGACAGTAACCTTAAGTCAAAACCATTTTGTTTTGTTTTGTCCATTTTGTCTTAACGTGACAGACTGACTATTTTGATCCTCAGCCCAACCAAACCAGCACAGTTGTCTGCTAATGGTTCAAATCTATTTAGCTCTACTTAAGAGAAACCCATGAGATGTCCAAGATTTTATTACTCAGTATTAAAGTACATGTAGTCAACACTTGAACAAAGTGACTAGTCAGATTATTAGCCTGTTGTGCAATCTAGTCAATTACATAATATGAATTGGAAACTGGTGGATGTATTGTCAACTTTGTCATGAATCAAATGGATGAAATTAAATTAATTGTACACTCTTCACTTGTCATTATATATATATATATATATATATTCGTTTATTTGAAAAAGAGACAAATCTGGGTGGCACACCGCACCCAGTTACATGTCGAAGCATAAACCAGACAAATAAAATAATAGATGAAAAGAGTTAACAGAACTCTGTCAGTATTTACTGAAGTCATTACTGTCATTACTTAAGTTGAATCATTCTACAAGTTTTCTGCATTTCAGATGTGTTGCCTTTTTGTCTGGTGTGCCATGTTGACATGATTTGTGTTGTATCTGACGTAACAGGTGCGAAGTCTGGCAGCAGTTCTCCTGCGCCGTGTGTATTCATCTAACTTTGAGGAGTTCTGGCCGCTGCTGCCACCTGAAGCTCAGTTGAATCTTAAGACTCAGATGCTGCTTACTGTCCAGCAGGAACATGACAGTACGCTCCGAAAGAAAGTCTGCGAATGCTCAGCAGAATTTGCCAGAAATCTCCTGGGTATTTTCATATGTGATTCATAGATTATTTAAAACTTCTATGGCTTTATTCAAAAATCAAAACAAAAATTGGTGCCTGTATTGATTTTATTATATTGTAGCTCTTATTATAGGATCATCAATTGACATGAAACTGTGTATTATCAAGACATCTTGACCAATTTGTGCTTTTATAGCTCATAAAATTGTGGAATTTGCGTTTTGACAAATATAAAAGCATTAGTTCTAATTGAATCAAATAATTTCTATAGAGCCATTAGCGTAATGCTTAAGATATCAATCGATGGCTGCTTTGAGTGGAATCGTGATAAAAAATTCTGAACAAAACAGAGAATGAATTTGGAATCGATTATTAAGAGTTAATCTTAACATATGTTGTATTTGATTGAAGACGACAATGGTAACAACACCTGGCCGGACATCTTGAAGTTTTTGTTCGACTGTGCTAGTTCAACAAATGTCATGCTCAAAGAAAGTGGCCTCATCATTTTCAGGTATTTTTTTACGCCCCTAAACAGAACACAGATTAGCCTCGATGATTGACTGACTGTCTGCACAACCTTGTTCTTTTTGAGCGGCGCTATATAAATGTTCGATTACAATTACAATTGTTCTAGTTGTGTGACACAATGGGCAGATTAGTTGCACTGTTGCCACGATGCAACATGGAGACAGTCGTTTTGTAGGGACCTTGAGCTATGCCTGTGGACACAACTCTTGATGTTATTAAGTGACATTTTGTCTTAGGTAATGATGCTACCTAAATACAGAATATGCTAAATAACGATAATATTTGCGTTTACAGTGCTTGCTTTATATATGTCAAAAGCATTCAAAAGACAGTGTAAATCATGCAGCCTAGTCAGAGATTCTACTAGGCCCACAATGGCTCAATCCAGATCCTTTTGTCTGTATAGGTCCCTCTCTGTAGAATGGACTTCCCACTTCTGTGTGTTCTACGATCCTCTCTAGTTGCTTCTCTGCCTCTCTCACCTTAAAACCGTCCTTTTCTCTTGGGGTACCTCACATTGGGAGCGCTTCTGAAAGGCTGATGCTGTGAAAAGTGCTTTATCAATGAGCAGTTACAATATTTTTTGTCAAAGTCTGCTATATTGGTTACTGGAGCTAAAATTGAATGTGTCTGTTTTTTTGTTATACCATAGCATTGTTCCTGGAATATTTGGCAACCAGCAGAGCCAATACATCTCCGTTATCAAGCAGATGCTGCATCAGTGCATAACTGATCAAGCTAATCAAAATGTAGGTGGCTCTTATTGATGTGATATTTGTGTCCTTAATCTCCTTTTTCGATTTGTGTTTATTCTGTTTTGACTGTAGTTATTTTCTGCTTACCTTTGGCATTAGTTCTTGCTATCTTTTTGGTTGAGATTGTTCTTTCTGCAGTGCTCAGGATGCTGTAAAATGTTATATTTGTGTTGCTTCTGGAAAACTTGTAAGTTACAGAATTCGGGGAATTTCAGAAGTGTCTGGAAAGTCAGGGAATTTTAAAACAATAAATGAATGGGAACCCTGAATAAGTATAATATTGATGCTTATCTTGGAGTGGGTCTGATTTGTATTTCAGGTGCGTTTCACAGCCACTCGAGCAGCTGTGTCTTTTATCCTTGCAAATGAGGATGATAACAACACCTTGGCGCACATGAAAGATCTTTTACCATTCATCATTCAGGTATCATGATCTGCAGCTTTTGGCTTTCTTCATTTACGTAATCTGTGCCTATTATGCATCATCGTTTAAATACATCTAACCTTTACAGTTCACTATATTATGTTAATGACTCTATATTATGTTAATGACTCAGCTTTCATAACACTTACTCAGATGATGTGTTCAATTAATGGAAACAGTTGCATCTTTTGTACTTTTGACTCAGACGAATAATCAACTACTGTCATTATCCAGGTTAGAACACCACATTTTCTACAGTAATTCAAACAGTAATGGAGGTACTTAATTGTTTCACCTTTGGATTAAATTTGCGTTATATGTTGTTACTGACAGTGTGTGGTGGAGAGTATTAACATCGATGATGACTCCCTTCTGAAGAGTCTTATTGATCTCGCAGAAAGCACTCCCAAATTCCTCCGGCCACAACTGGAAAACATTTTCAACTTTGTTCTAACGGTAAGAGTTACTTTTACTGCACAATTATTCAATGATAAAATTCTATAATAAAAATTATTTATAATTATATGTGTTTAATATGTATTCATTTTTGATAAATTCCAGCTTTGGGTGTTGAGTCAAAGGACTGCTTATGATTTCTGACTTTATTTTTACTATCGATAATGGCATTTTCTGCAAACAAATTGAGTTATGTATCTAATTTTAACTGATGGGTTTTGGGCATCAGATGACCATGATGCTAAATCATAGCGATGTGGTTGTGATTGCAGGTGTTGAGTGATAAGAACATCTCTGATCAGTTGCGTCAGCTGGCTCTCGAGGTTGTTGTTACCTTGGCCGAATCAACACCGGCGGTGATTAGAAAGCAGGCAAAATTTGTCACTCTGCTGAGTAGGTTGCCTTAATTTATAGTTTCATATAATTGTAATTATAATTTTACACTTATAAGGTGCCACTTTAAGAAAAAACTCATCAGTGACGCTCCCGATCTGAACCAGGGAAATTACTGTCGAATAATACAGACTTCAGGCACTTGCAAAACTGTGGAGGGACAAACCGAGGAGCTTGAGCTGCAGCTGTCGAAAGGTAGATTCCAGCTGGTGGTGGACCCTACAAAGGCAAAGCTGGACTGAGCTGTAGCAGTATGCATATTAGGGACAGTTAACAGCCCATGGGCAGCTGACCGAATTTGTCTAACTTTTTGCTGAGGTTTAGGTGTGAAGGAATTGATGAACATGAATAGTGGCAAACAGTATAATATGTTATTTGTTTAAGTGTTCATTTATCATCTTTAATGAGCCTCTCAGTCATTAAGTTCTGTTTGTTTGCTGCCATCCTTCCCAGACAAATTAGTTGCCTTTTGACAAGAAAAATTTCATAATTTTGTCTAGCTGTTCTCAGATGAGAACAGAAGTAAAATTACCACACCATATACTGTATGCCAGTTTTTTATTTCTTAATTTAGGAAATTGCATAGTTTAACTTTAAAACTCACAGTTTTATAATTTGCTTAGCTATAAATGTAAAAATAAAGATTTATGATCTTGATTAGTGATGTTTAGTGATGATAATTGGGAAACCTGAGCCTTCAATATATTTATCTTGTCAAAGTTTTATCTCTCTTACTTTATTGTGTATGAACATCTAAGTTGGCACACAGTCCATCGTTACTGAGGGCATTGTCATAAATTGAAACTCGTCCAGCTCAGCTCTCAGAGACATAGTTTAGTAGAGTATGAGTTGATTGCCTTATTGGTGCCATTCGTAACTTTAAATTTCTGCTGAGTATCATCTGAATTATTTGGATTGTAGTTCCACAGGTTCTCGGGATGATGGTAGAGTTAGGTGATGACTCGTTATGGATGTCATCTGAAGATGCAGATGACGAAGATAACGAGAGGTATAGACTTTAACTTTTTTAATATGTGTAAATTTTTTGTATGATACAGGTGATTGTCAGATGAAGAATTTTCTACTTGATTCGAAGAAGTTGATCTTAACATAATAGTTTACACTGGCCAATGTTTTTTGAGTTTACTACTGAAAAATATAGGAAAGACTTTGTGACTTTTGATGTGAAATCGTGGTTGTTTATAACAGAGGATCAGTACTGTCTATTCTTTATGAATATTATAATCTGGTTGATTGTGTGACTAAGTGACTAAGGTAATAAAAAATTATTATTTGCTTGGGATTTTTGTTAACTTGAAGTTTTGTTGCAAAAATTGCCATTTACTTCCCAGCAGACGTTTGTACCAGAAACTCATGAAGACAAAAAGTCTTTCATGCATGATTAAATATAAAATATATACATTTTATATCTTATAAAGTTTTCTTTATGTTTTCTTTCCATTAGTAATTCGGTTGCAGCAGAGAGTGCATTAGATCGCTTGTCAGTTGTGCTTGGAGGAAAGACAATGTTGCCACACATTACAACAAATATACCGCCAATGCTACAGAGCAGTGAGTTAAACCAAATCCATTCAATCTGTTATGGATCATAACTTTTTAATATAAAATAATTGTAAGAATGTGAACAGAATCTACACAACACGTTGGACATCACTTGTTCCATGTTCAGAGTGCTTTTGAGAGATCCCTCTAAAGTCCACATACATATATACATACATAAGACAAGTTGTCAACACACACTGTCTCTTGCAGCAAGCAGTACAAGTGGTAGCTGCAAAGTAAGCAGAAAGTCCTGCTGTCCACTGGACCTGTGTCTGTGCCTTGGCCCATTGCTGACTCGAGGGCCAAAGAAGAGGAAGTGAGCACCTGCCCTACGTTCTGCATGGTTCAAGGGAGCTTTTACAGATCGGTAAATGTACCACGAGGGAGATGGGTGGCTCCTGACACCCAAGACACGCAGCCAAATACCGAATTCGTTACTGTTACGCCATCATACGACAGTAGTTTTTGGGGAAAGTCTTTGGAAAACAGAAGTCTCCATCAGGTGAATTGTTCTGACTTGAGCATATGTGGTTTTTGTTTAGGTGAGTATCAGTGTAGACATGCAGCACTGATGGCCATATCTGCATGTGGTGAGGGCTGCCATATTCAAATGGAGTCGATACTTGAGAATATCATAGATGCTGTCCTACCATTCCTACAAGATGTAGTAAGTTCATTTTCATTGTAGTTTCACAGTTCTTCCAGTAATTGTCCTAACTGTTGATGCAGTAAGTAAGTTCATTTTCATTGTAATTTCACAGGTTTTCCAGTAATTTTCCTAGCTGTTGATGTAGAAGACATATGTTTCTTTAGTTTTGCAAGTTACATAAAAAATGTAACAGAATTGTATAATTCACTTTGTGCTATCTGTTTGGCTTTGAAACACACAGGAATCTTGTAATGCACTGAAAGCTCATCCTTTGATAATTTTAACACAGTGTTTACATGGTGGGATAAGGATAACATCGGTATGATTGGCTTTCGTTACAGTAGTGCATCTTTGCAGGAAGTAATAGCTGCGTAGCTGAAAACCACACGCGAATGTTATTTATTTGTATTTAGACAGCTGGGCATTTATTTTATTTAAAAATTGGTTATTTTATTTTCAGCATCCTCGAGTTCGTTATGCTGCTTGCAATGCCACTGGTCAGCTGTCTTCAGACTTTGGACCAGGCCTGCAAAAGAAATTTCATGGAAAGGTGGGCATTGTGGAAAAACTATTAAAACCGTGAAAATTTTTCACGTTTATTTACAGGAATTTTTATGCTATTTACATGGTCCTTTCTGGATCGCATTTACACTGCAAACAACTCATCCCATCATTTCTAGTGTACTGTTTTAAAATTTTCCAGATTGTACCTGCGTTGCTGGCTGTCATGGATCGAAACTACGATGTACCTAGAGTGCAAGCACATGCAGGAGCAGCACTAGTCAACTTCAGTGAGGTCTGCCCAAAGAACATTCTGACATTGTATCTCGATGCAATCATGGTTACACTTGAACAAGTCCTTACAGCAAAGTTCAAAGAGGTTTGTATCTAAATTCTTACGAGTCTGTTGACTGCTTGCATAAATATCTTGAATGGTTGACACGTTGTATGTAGGCTTACTGCTGAATATCCAGGCACACTGAATATATGAAAATAACAATGCTGAAGTTAATTTCCTTAGTGTTTTGCAGAAGGAATTGTAATTGTACACCATCTGAAGTCTTGCTAGGCAAAACAAAGTCATGAAAAGTCTTTTGTTTTTTCAGTTGGTTGAAAAAGGAACAAAGTTAGTACTGGAACAAGTGGTTACAACTCTTGCTTCAGTTGCTGACACGGCTGAGGAGAAATTTGAGCAGTACTACAACAGGTGAGCTTGGAAGATTTTTGTATTGTTGTTCTGGGAACAGCTTCATAGAAGGGAAGATCAGGTGGTTGCCTGGGGTCTCTGCTTCACTATGGTCCCCTATAAAACGTCATTATGAATGGTTTCAAGTAATAGTATCAGCTAATGTAAGTTGTAGTTAAACAGTGCATGACCTACGGGATGTAGTTTTTTAACAGAAGTGTAATCTGGGTTTTTCCCAATGGACTAATAAATTATGCTGGTTCTGCTGTTAACATGACTTCCTTTCATACAGATTAATCATGTGAAATGTGTGCATGATGCTAATTAATAAATCAGAAACGTAGCATTTTAAAATTAGTTTTATTACTTGATTATGTATTTCTACCAGTGGCTGGACTTGAATATGTTTGATTTGTATAAGTTTGATTGAAGTTTATTTGATTTATTTTAATAATTAATGGTAAATTGACCTTTTACTTGTTGATTTAGATTTATGCCATGTCTCAAGTACATAGTCCAAAATGCAACGGACAAAGAACTTCGCATGTTGCGTGGAAAAACAATCGAATGCATTTCACTCATTGGATTGGCAGTCGGCAGAGATAAGGTACAACACAGTTTTAAATTACTTTTTAAAGTTATTCCAAAACTGTCAGTTACAACCTTCATGCACCAGTGAGCAAACTTACTGGCTGCTGATCAAATATTTCAGTACAGGTGCAGGTTTTATTTCTAGCGGTATGCTGTTACGTCGTAACAGTTTCAGTGAGATTCAATGACTTGGCATACGCAATGAGTGAATTATTACTATGCATTTATTGAGCGCCACTATCTATGAACTCAGCATCAGTTGTTGACACTAATCG
The DNA here is from genome assembly GCA_020284085.1 of Aporrectodea caliginosa. Lineage (NCBI taxonomy): Eukaryota > Metazoa > Annelida > Clitellata > Crassiclitellata > Lumbricidae > Aporrectodea > Aporrectodea caliginosa. The sequence continues at coordinate 218,672 of JACEVL010000773.1, forward strand.
TGAGTGCATGAACAAACTTTGTTCCTTTTTCAACCAACTTCCCTACAAAGTAACTGTTCAATGGGGGAGCCCTTACTCTTGCATTAGAGGGCGAGTGCTAGATAATCAGTCATCTACTGTGTATAATGAAATAGCATAAATAAAAATCTTGAACTGGTGCAGGTAAAGTATTTCTGTGAAGTGTCTTGTGTTTTGCTAAAGTATGTGTGGTTGGATTTTTGTTTGATAGTTCATGCAGGACTGTAGCGATGTGATGCAGTTGTTGCTGAAGACTCAGACGGATTGGCAAGACCTTCCGGAAGATGACCCTCAGGTTAGTCTGATATGCCGACTTTTAAACACTGTTATGTGTTATCTGTTGCTGTCTGTGTGAGTTTTAAAATTCGTATCTTTCAATTCTAAAGAGATGCATTTAAAGCTGAATATGGCTCTTGTGCTATTTCTGGTGGTAAAGTTTTTCTGACTTGTATCAAATTTAGACCCGTTGGACAGATCTGCAAGTACGGGCTGTAATTTCGCTTCAAATTAACCTTGCATTGCTACTTTGCGTATTGCTATGATGGCAGTATAGTAGGGACTTGGGTAATATGCATGCAGACCTTGTTTGTTAAGCAATAGTCATCGTTGGTTCTGAATTTCTTATGTATTGTTATTGCCTGTTCACTTCATACTGATGAATGTAATAGTGAGGTATTTGTTGTATTTATATCTATCAAATCAGTCTTATTGTTTTGCTGTTTTCTGGTGAATTTAAATTAACTAAAAGTACATTTATGTTAGTTATAAATGGCATATGGTTATTAATTAACGTCTTCTTGTTGTACTTCTGTTTTTTTGCATTATTAGATTTAGTTGTTTGTTATTCCAATGACTGTTTTCTTCTTTCAGCTCTCCTACATGATTTCTGCCTGGGCCCGAATTTGCAAGCTGATGGGAAAAGATTTTGAGCAATACCTACCCCTGGTCATTGGCCCTGTCTTAAAGGCAGCAGCCATCAAGCCAGAAGTGGCACTTCTTGACAGTAAGTGTGCCGCAGATTGTCCTCATTATTTTTTAAACAGAAAATACACAACAGTAGTGCTAGACATTTGATTGACGTAATCATGTTTGTTGTTGACCAGCAGAAATGGCACAACACATTTTGTTACAGGTGACAGTTTATGTTGCCCACTTTCTTTACATGTCTTGTTTGTACCAGCTTCATCACAGAGCGAAATTTATCATTCAAGTCTGGAGTGTCCTAGCAGACGTGTTATTTTCAAAATTTTTGAATCTGCCAGAAATTCTTTGGGCTTCACTGTATTAAATAGTCAATAGATCTTGCCTGTCAGTTTTATATTTTGATATTTTATTTGTGAGTTTAAACTTGTGAACAACTTCCAAATTTCCTGTTTAGGCGATGATATGAAAGTTATGGAGAACGACAATGAGTGGCATTTCGTTACCCTTGGCGACCAGGTAATTTAACTAAATTCTATTGCTCACATGTAATATAATGGAATTTCCTTTGTATGATGTCACAAGATAGTCTGATTCGGCTTGACCTCCCCGGATTTTGACCTGGCACCGAAACGAACAGAGGAGTTTGGCTATTGTGGACTTGATTTGATATTAGCGCCAGCGAATAAGCTGGTCTCCCTGACGTGGCTTTTGTGGGTGCTGAGAAATTTTTGAAGATTTACATTACGTTACACACATATTTTGCAGGATGTATCCATTCATTGGATGATGGGATCTTTTAACTGAAGCACAGCCAGCAAAAAACTGGACAGGGCTTGCTTATCTGCTGCATAGAAATATTAAGAGTTGGTTCTACTGTCAAAAAGTTAAACGTAGAGTTGGTTCTACGTTCAAAAAGTTAAACTTAGTAACGTGAGTAAAATCTGTGTTTGTACCATTTGGCAGCCAAATCTTTGTTCATTTGATCATGAAATAACTCCAGAATTGAATTAATTAAAATGTTAATATGCAAACTGAAACATAAATTAATTGTATTGAATAAATATCCTGATTTGCAGCAAAGCTTTGGCATCCGTACATCTGGTCTGGAGGAGAAGGCAACAGCTTGTCAGATGCTTGTATGCTATGCTCGTGAGCTCAAGGAAGGATTTGCCGAGTACACAGAACAGGTCGTCAAGATCATGGTTGCGCACCTGAAGTTCTACTTTCATGATGGTAAATCTGAAGTCAAGAGATTCCTGTATTTCTTACTTGTAATAAAGTAATCATCATTTGAAACTTGCTTTAAAATCTGTCCATGGATGCATTATCAAAATCTAAAAATGATTTATATATGTATGGTAATGTAATTACTTACTTATTTTGATGATCAGCAAAGATCCTATTGGTGTTTAAGAATCTGTCATACTGAAATGCAAGGAGAACACTCTGGCAATCAGAAAAACTTTTTGTGCAGCTTTATTAGCTTAACAACAGAATATACATTTTAAATGATGAAATGGTGCTTGAACCCTGTGAAAACTGATGCTTCAGTAATCTTACCATTGTATTACCACTTCTCAATACAATATGCAGTCTGTGTGTAATCTAAGGCTTTTGCACTGCTTACACCCTTTGTCTTTTACATTATCAGGTGTTCGAATGGCAGCTGCTGAGAGCCTGCCCTACCTTCTGGAATGTGCACGCATCCGTGGCCCTGAATACCTATCGAACATGTGGCAATTCATCTGCCCAGAGCTGCTCAAGGCTGTGGATGCAGAGCCAGAGCTTGATGTCAAGGCAGAACACCTGTATGCAGTATCACAGGTGAAAATAAATTGATATAAAATGCTTATCAGTACTTGAAATAAAACTAATGGATTCAAGTTGGTCAGGTTGACTGTTAGTATTTTGTGCCGAGTGTTGCGGTCGTTCTTATTGCTCTCATTTGTTTTCTCATTTTCATTGCTTGTCTTTCTCTTTGACATAAAGTTACACACAAACTAGAAGTTTTTGGTAATTAGTTTCATGACATAATAGTGTTAAAATAATATTACGGTTTGATAATTATGGCTAGATGTAATTCATCCTTTAATAGTGATTGCTGTGTTAAATTTTTTAATTTTTACTTTTAAATATTGAATTATTCAACTTGAAACTTTATTGATTATAATTTTAGAGGTATAATCATTTCTACTGAAGAAACACAAGTAAATAATGGTTTCTTCGTTTATGCAGTGTGTTGAACAGATGGGCGTTGGATGTTTTACTGAGGAACAGATGACGGAACTTATTCAGTTGCTGAATAAGACGCTGACTGATTATTTTGAGCGCCAAGTGGCCAGGCAGGGTAAGTCTTCTTTGTCTCATGTTGCATGTAATGGATCCTTTTCTTGTTGTAATTTGGGCTCTTCATATGTTTTACTTACCCGGAAGTCCTTCCTATGCTGATCTGCAATTTGGTTAGGCAGTGCAGCGTATGCACTCATCCCTATCCATGGCAAGGTTTCATGCTTCATCCCACAACATCTCCTGATATATAAGATCATCTGTAATGGCCACTGGTCTGTTCTTTCTGGGTCTTCTCTTGTTTTCCCGCTCAGAGGTCCAGTTCATCTCTGTCAATTTGAACCACTTGTGCCCTCTATGTCAGTCTCTGCTTCCGGATTATGTTCTTTTGTCCTCATATTTGACTTGTATTTTAGCCATTTAACGACGAGCCGCTTATGGTTTCCCATACATTTTAGTACACGCTCGTCATTAAAGGGTTAAAGTTTGCAGCTATCTTAAGGCTTGTCCTATCATTTCCGTTTCTCTTCAGTTTACATACAGTTTTTATCAGTTGAGGCTGTTTTGGCTTTATGTGTGTTTGAAAGTATGATAATCATTTACAGAAATGTTTTGCATTACAATGCATCTATTATTAGATTGCAATCTTTTAGTTTATTAAGTTTAGGGTGCTTGATAGTCTAGCAGGTTGTGTGCTGGACTGTCAACTGGGAAGTCAAGATTGAAATCGAGCCAAGGCAGAAATTTGCTTTGAGATATTGGCTCCGCTTGCACCCATAGGTTGAAAACTCGGCTATAATGAGTACAGTTTAAAACTTCAGTATGAAGTGCTTCAATTATCTTTACTATTGAGGTATTATCATTTTTCTTACTGGAGGTTGTGCAAAATGGTTTTGATGTGTGTACAGATTTCTGTGAAGGAAAGTTATTGTTGTCATCACACTAATCGAGTTTGCTTATGTTACAGAACAAAGGAAAGATGAAGACTATGATGAAGTTGTTGAAGAAAATCTTGAAAATGAGGTCAGTAAGAAGGCATATATTGTAATTTCTAAGAAGGCAGAATTTGAATTGCTGACAGTGTTGACTTGTTTTGAATTGTTTTGAAGTGCATGCGGCTTGAAGGCAAGATTGTCGATGAGGTTGTAATGTGTCTTCTAATACAATGCAACTGTATTTGATATTGTCCTCCTTCCAAAGTTCAGAAGTGCACATGACCATACGACAGAACATTGATGGTGCAGAGCAATAATTGTGAGTGAAGAACTTGCTCTAGGTTCCTGTGCAGTAACTGCCTCGGGCAAAACTCATACTCTGTGCATTACAGGCCCAGCGCCCTAATAAATCAGCCAGTGTGCCAGCCCTTTTTTGCAGGTGTTTATCCATTCATTTGCTCATGTTTGTGCCTCAGAGTTTCATTCTGTGTGAAGTGTAACTTCTTTTACAAAACAATGTCTAAATGGTTGTTGCAGAATGACCAAGATGTCTATCTGCTGAGTAAAGTGTCTGATGTAATGCACGCTCTGTTTGGCAACTACAAAGAAGCTACACTCTCGCTGTTTGATCAGATGCTGCCAAATTTTGTGAAGCTCCTAGTAAGTATCATTTAAAAATAATGCTGCATGTATAGTTTTTTAACTTGCTTTAAGGTTGCTGCTGTTATCTGAAGCAAGTAAGTAAGTAAGTATGGCTTTATTAGCCATTTGCAAACGCACAATGGGACAACAGTTATGCAATGATAATTGTAAAACATAGAAGTAATAATATTGATAATAATAATGCGTAACAAGCTAAATGCAGGTGGAAGATAATTAAAAATTGTAAAGCATCCTGGTGATAAATCCCTTCCTAGTAAGGGGGTCAGATTGCGGAATGATACGATTGTGCGAACGAGGTCTTAGGGAGTATCCGGTTTCGCGGATAGGAGGGAGTAATCCGTGTAGGACATGCCCAGGATCCGACAAAACCGCGGAGAAGAGAGCTGCGTCTGCTTTGGCACACAGCTCTTCAATTGAAGGTGTACAAGTAGGTAGATATCCCTGGCGTATAAGCTTCCTAATCAGTGCAGTCATGCGTTCTCTCTCCCCAACAGTTGTAAATCCCCACCAAGAAGGGGAGGCGTACAGGAGTTGAGCAAGTGTGGTGGAGCGCGCAACGTCGTGAAGGCGGTTACCAGTGAGACCATGGGCCACAAGAACTCTCAGAGCAAAAAAGGATTGCTTAGCTTTGATGCAAATTTTATTGACATGTGAGGAGAAGCCAATTCGTTCTGAAAGGGTTACTCCCAGAATTTTAATTTCATTTACACGTTCGATCCCCTCAATTGGCGGGATGGTTTCATGTATTTTGGTGCGGGGTCGCCTGATAATAATTTCGCAGGACTTGCCAGGATTAAGGCGTAGGTTGCTGTTTTTAGCCCATAGAGCTATATGGTCAAGTTCTGAGTCGGTGGTAGCTATGTTAGATGCTGGAATGATCAAATAGCAATCATCAGCATATTTGAATAATCGGTTTCCAGGATGAAGGAGTTTTAGGCCGGAGATTGTAGTCAAAAAGCAGAGTAGCATAAAGCATATCCAAAATAAGGTTTTGGAGATATTTAGTATGGAATGCAATGGAGATCCTGCCTGTGTCCTCTTCATCAAAAAAGGTGATAAATAAGACTGTCAAAATATTGTCGGCTGTGTTTATTTAGGAACCTGTTGTTTGTTTTCATGACTCGTATTGATAGCCATGAAATGTTGATCATTACATGATTTATGAATAGAAGTGATTTAAGATGCATAGAAATAAAAACATATTTACATAAGAAATATACATATGTATAATATTTTAGAAATATGCATAATTTAAAAAATGGCACATGCTAGATACGTCAATTCCTCTATGTTGTTTTAGAGTCATGAGCGCATTTGGCAAGAGCGTCAGTGGGCATTGTGTGTCTTTGATGATCTACTTGAATTCACTGGACATGTAAGTCTACAAAGCAATTATCTTTCTTGGAAATTTGAAAACTTTTCTTGTAAACAATTCCCATTTGTGCAGAATTTTCCGAAATTTTCCTCTTTTCAAAACCAACCTGTTCTATGAATATGATTTAGACTGTGTGATGGGAACAATGACATCGGCTTTGACCTGGGTTCAGAGTTGATTTCTAAATTACAAACTGAAGTTAATTTGTGACTGGTGATATTCTGTAGACATTTTTCTCAAGGCTGCATTGTTGTTTTCACATTTGTGGCGATTTTGTGAAGTCAGTAATGGCTATGAGAGCGGCAGAGGTAGATCCAGATGGCCTGAAGGCGAATTGGCCAGCAAATGGACGGTTCAGGTCGTGATTGGTGAGGATGGGATAGATTAGTTAATCTTTGAGTAAATCATCCGTACAACAAATGTCTGACAAGTTAGAATGTCTGGTGGCAGGTATAATTCTGTTGTGGACTTGGGGACGCACTGAATAGATAGTAGGTTTGACGGGGAGTGGCAGCCTATGCAAGATGTGTGCAGTATCATTAATGATGGCTGAAAAAGACGTGAGTCGACGTTTTGGCATAGTTGTTCAAAGCTTGGGTTGGAGTCGAGGAGATATTGCAACTCCGAGAGTCGAGAGAGACCTTAGTCAATAGTCATCTTTAAATGGTTTTTTCTTTAGCTATTATATTATTGTTATTATATTATTTTTTCTTTAGCTAATATATTATTATATTATTTTTCTTTAGCTGTCGATGTCCTACCAACAGTACTTCCTTCAGCCGATGCTTCAGAGTGTCACTGATAAACAGCCGGAGATTCGCCAGGCCGCATCCTACGGCCTTGGGATCATGGCTCAGTTTGGTGGAAATGGCTATGCCCAAGTCTGTGCAGGTCTGTCTAAATAATGTTTCTCTGTCCCAGGCAGTTAGGTAATTGATCATTTTTGCAGAACCAGGACTGTAAATCAACACAGGGTGGTGACAATTGCAATATCTTAATGTGATGTAAGTCGGGAAAATTCAAAACCACTTTTTATTACCAAAGAAAGCATGGAAACTGGTTAGAAACTAAGTTAGAGAGATGATCAGAGCATTCTGCTTTTGTCAAATTGTTCGTATTGTGTGATGAAGTATGGGATTTAGGATTTAGACTGATGGTGTTTTGGAAGATTGGTACAGAATAAATTGGTGAAGAAAAAATTAGGTATGAAAAATGAAATATGTTATTCATTTAGGGATTATTAGGCATAATAGTTAGAGACACTTGTCCTGATTTGTTGTTTAAAAACAGTACAAAAAGTATGTATGTGCACTTATACACTTATATATAAACTATTTGGTCATAAAATTGCATTTAATAGCAAAGAAGCCATTTTTACAGGTCATTAATTGGTATGAATATCATTATGTAAAGTTGATTTATGTTTGTTACTAGTTGTACAATTAGACTTTTTAATGATGTGAAATTTAATTTGTATTGTTCTGTTTTGCAAACTTTCACAGAGGCATTGCCTATTCTGATGCGAGTTATTCAAGATTCCAACTCAAGGTCCATTGAAAACATCAACGCAACAGAAAATGCTATATCTGCCGTCACGAAAATCTGCAAATATAACTTCAGCCATATAAACGTTGCTGAGATTCTGCCAGTCTGGTTGTCATGGTTACCCGTCTGGGAGGATGATGACGAGGCAGTCCACATCTATGGCTATCTTTGTGATTTGGTCGAGATGTAAGGGATTACTTTCTCGGTGATACACATACATAAGATATACATATTCACATGTATATACAATATATACGTGATTCCATGAATAATTATTATCTATATTATGATGTCTTCCCATTGTGTTTCGATGTGTTGACATACCGGCTCATTTCGGCTGTTGGAATTACCAAGGACAAATTCCTCGGCCTTTAACTCATCTCTAAAAACCATTCTTTTCAGCCATTGCTGGGCCAGGAGTGCCTCTGAGTAGGTATCTTGGAAGTGGTACTATATCAAGTTTATATTGATTGATTGATTGATTGATGCTGAATAGCAACTGATGAATTCTACAGCATTACTGACTAATGCACACGGCACATACTGATGACGATGCATCAAGAAAAACTTTCTGAGTCCTCGTGAAATGATGATGCTACCTTAATAGTTGTTCCCGCTGTGGAAGTCATCAGATTAGAAATCTTTCAGCTTCAGCAGCACGGCTCTGATGTTGATAAATACAAGAGATGCTTCCCAGATGTGGATTTCCTTTACCTCTGAATTTGCTTTATTACCCTTTCTTACACGAGGTATATACAAACCCGCATGATTAAGAAATTAGGGGAGTGTTGTTCTGGAATGACTAGTCTTCGCTTATGATTTTATTAGTGGAGAAGGGTGCTGCAAAAAGCAACTGCATTAAACCTCGGGATGGTCATAGATAAGCACTGATAGAGATTATTAATTTTTTTCATCATCATCATCACATAGTGCTATTATTTCAAGCACTGATAGAGATTCAACAATTTTTTCTTGTTTTGCTGCTCTTATCAGTGCTATTTTATTATCACTATGATGTTACTTAAGAAACATGTAATGAGTTACTGTTAACTAGAATCAGGGGACTAGTCTTATGTTAGCTTGTAACTTTTCTTATGTTGCACTGTTGCTGTGAGCTTATGGCTATTTCTGTTATGTTATCTTCACAAGACCAATATATTACAGATAAAGATATCTGGTGATAACTTTATACTCTTGGTTATTTGTTTGCAGAAATCACCTGGCGATCTTGGGTGAGAACAATCAGAACCTCCCAAAGATTATGGACATCATTGCCACCGCATTTCAGCACGAGGCAGTTCCTATTAAAAGTGACGTGGGCACCAGAATGGTGAACATTGTTCGTCAACTTCAGGTGAGCAATTTACTGTTGTCCTCTGTACCTGTGTTATTCAAGTGACCTTCAATCACTGGTATCTTCTTACATCCCTCCCTGCTATCTTCAAGTATGGGTCATTTGGCTGAGCCATGATGCAGCACTGTCATGGGGTAAATGCGCTTATGTTGCTGCCCCCAAGGAATGGAACCGACTACCAATGTTTATTCAATGCTCAAAACTCTTTCTTCTTTTGAGCGACATCTCAAAACTAACTATTTCTCATTGGCTTTCAAACATCTGATCATCTAGATGCTCTTCACCTGGCAATTGGCTAATTTGCCACATATTTGCATTTCTATGTCAAACAGTAAAAATTTTAATGATGGTAAATTAAAGACTGAAGAATTTAATAGAATGGTTAGTTAGTCCAACTGCAATTTATTTTATTAAATTTCTAAAGTCGAGCATTGAATAAGTCATTTTTTCGTTCAGTGGTCATAGGCATATCTCTAAGTAGCTTTCTCTCGTGTTGATACTATAAATTCATCATTTTACTCATTAATTTATGTAAGAATTGAATAACTGAATCATCAGTATATTTCTTTTGTTGCGAGTTGAGTAAATCCTGGTAGTGTCTTGCTTTTGTATTCAGGTAAGCTTAAAACTGTATGACAATTATTCAATTTTAGATGATGAAATTAACTGCTTAAACTACTGAATTTGTTCTGTTGTTTTGTTTCAGAGTAATGCCCAAATATTTCAAGCTTGCATCACCCATTTAACGGCCGATAAACAAGGAACCCTCTCGGCTGTTCTATCAAGCTGAAGCCACCCTTTTGCAACTGACTTTCCGAAACAAATAAGGGGTTCTGGCAACAAGCGTTGCAGCTGATCGAGTCAGAAACATTGCATTACCAATATATATGATCGATCACTCAATTCTCCGTTTGAGTAATAAGTTTTCTTTATTTCCATAGTTCTTGTAAAGGACTTCTGGAATAAAGTATTTTATATTAACCCCAGTTGCACCAACGAACGGTAAAATTTGCATCCTATTTAACTATTTAATACCTGGCCTGTTATGCCCTAACTGACCAATGGTTCTTTTATATCGGCCATGATGATCTGCACAGGTAGTCGAGTTATAAGAACCCAAATCTGTACACAAAGTTTGGTATATTCCTTTTTTCTTATTGAAGAAGTATTATAGCTGTATCTTTTTAGGTAGAACAGGTAAAGTCACTGATGTGAATGCTCAATTCATCCATACCAATGTTAGTTTGGGGAGCACCACTTATAAATTTAAGTAATAGTTTATGTTGGATCTTCCAGTTTCTTCACAGGGTTTACGAGAACAGTACTTTTACCTATCATTCAGAACTTACTTCTCTGTTAAAAGGTTGATTAAATTTTCCTTTTATTCATGCTTAGTTGACAACTGGTACTTCTGTGGCTGCTTATTTAACCTTCCAATTTAGCCTGTGTGGGTAGATTAGTGACAATAGAAATAATGATGGGTAATGACTGTTCAACACCCTAGTCGTTTATTTCCCCTTAGAATTTATCAACAAGGAGTATTGGGTCAATTTCGTAGGTTACTTTACATTCAGAATGAAATCATGGAATGCGGGAAGACGACTTCTTAGTAGCAGCAATTTAAGATAAGATCCTTTATACAAGTGTGGTTTACCTCTTCATCAACTCCTGCAAGAGTTTTTTGAGTTGGTGCAACTGGAAGAATCATTGTTGCACTTTCCTGTAGAGTCTGGGGCTAGAGATGCTAAGCTTTTTTGCAGGTGCCAAATCATACGGCTTAGCTTTACTGCATGAGGTATTGCTGTTGAGCGCATAATTGGACTGGCCGTCCTATAGCAGTGTGTCATTGGTCAGCAGGCTGTAGACGAGTGGAATGGTCGGTGTATGGCAGTTTTAATGTATAATGTTTTTATATAGAAAGCATTGAGAGTAGTTTTGAGTTTTCTTAGATGTTTTCACTCAAAATTACAAGTGTGTTGAAACATTGCCATGATGTTGGGTTCACTTTCGAATGAAACGCTGTGGACTTGTTACCTTTGTACATAACTGTAACGGTTTAGTCTCTGCCACAAAGGAGCAATGTGTTCTAGAGCAGCAGTGTAGATTGTAAAGGGGTTTCCAGTTTAATCACTTTTCTTTGTGTGTAATGGCTTGTGTGTATGTACCGAGACACTTAATACGGCAGCACTGTTAATGTACCAATGCAAATGAAAGAGGTTTGGAAGCAATGCTACATAGAAATTTTGCTCTGGTTCAAATGGCTGAGCTTGATGTGCATGGCAAGGGATGTGAAGTTTTTTATGTTTCAAGTTTGGTCCAACTTGTGCTTTCTCTGAACATCTTTAAACTTTCAATGTAGTAAAAACCCTGTTTGTGTAAATATATTTGGACATTTATCTAAAAGATTTTGTTAACATGTAAAAGATCCAAATCGTCAATCAAATTCTTCAAGTCACTGACAGAAGCTTCAGATCTTACATGCTGCTTAAGTTGATCGCTTGTGTTGTTTTGCTTTTGAAGACTGTACCCTGGGGTTTTAGTTTTGCTTTTATTTCGTTGGGATTCAGTCAGAAATGCCGTCTTAGTGGTGAAGGGATATGGTGTTTTCTAGATATTCTTAGTGACTGAGTAATGCCAAAGGCAATGATAATACACTGCCTCAATGGAAGTTCATTAGAAGTGTCATCCTGAGGTTGAAGTAGCTTTTTGTTGCAGTGAAAACAACTTTAGCAACCAGCCAGAAATAGCAGTCAAGAGGAATGTTTTCTGCATCTACCTGGGATGTGTTAGTTTTGTACAGCATTCCTGTGATGTCGTATTGTGGAAGTATGCAAAGTTCCCATATTGGAGTACATTACAATCATTTGTATTTGTTCATTTATATAGCATCTTTTGTGCAAGTTGTATCTTGCTGACTGATCTTCTAAAAATGTGATTGTGGATAGAATTTGGTGCATAATGTCGCATGTATTCATAAGTCCAGTACATAGAATGATTTGGGATCAGTGTTAAATGCTGCTTTATGTCAAGTCTTCACTATGGAAAGATCCTTTATCAAAATCATAATTAAATTATGGATTCGTGTATCATACTAGAATTTGCTTTATTGTGATGAGAGCTACAAGGAAGGAGGCGTATTTTAGGTTAGTACCTCTTGCAGCCTCGATAATTGGTAAAGGTGTTCCTTTATTTTTCTAAAGGTGTTTTCATTGATTTTAAAGACATTTTAGCAATGAGAGAGAACTTAGTGATCATATTTTCTGGATGGAAACTGGTGGTGGAGAATTTGGCTTGTGAGACAACTTCGTTTTTTGGTCATACAATTGGACAGGATGGTTGTGTCTTCATGTTTCACTGAAAGTGCTTCAAGCTTTCAGTTAGCAACATAACAAATGCAACAAGCCAAGGTTTGCCTGTAGAACAACCTCTGATATTGCTGGATGAATTAACCTTGTCATCAGATGTTCCATTTGGGATTGTGATGGATGCAATTATCTGTCTTGTTCCTAGTCAGTTCTTTGTCAGAAAAGAAACAGTTTCGAAAATTGTGTACAAGCGTGGAGGCAAAAGAAAAATTTGTTTGTCATATCAGTTCAAAACGATGCTGCAAGAATGGGTGCAGAGGTCGTGGGTTAAATTTGCAATCTAGGCCTATTCAGAAGACGCTTTAATATTAAATTGCAAGAGTAATTTCTCTATCGAATGCACCCTAAGAATGTGAATTATTACACAGGCATTTTAAGATTGCATTTTTAGTGTATGTGTGTATGTATATATCTCGACACTTAATATAGTATTTGTTTTCAGCACTGCACCGGCTAGCCTAAGAGGTGATGGGCAACCAGCTGTAATCTAAGATGTACACGTAATGCTTAGCTAACTGGAGAAGTCACCACTGGCAGCCGGGTTTAACATGAAATGGCTACAATTGCGTATTAACAAATTCTAAAGATGCGTAGTCCAAGTCAGTCGCCTGGAATGCAGTGATTTGTGATGGTGGAGATTCGCTTAGCATGTCTTCTGATCGTAGGTTGACGTCTCTAGAGGCTTGCTTTCAGATTGTCTTAGAAAGCGTTTGCACGGGGTCTTCTTTTGTTTTATTTGAGTGTCTGCCTTGCTGGTAGAGTCTTTGTCTTTGATTGTTTTCATATTGCCAAGACCTTGGCATGTGCTTCTTGTAAACAACTGTTATCAATTTATCACTTCACAGACTAGAGCCATCTGACATCACCGAAGCGATCTTACTTTGGGTTTATACAGATCTTTATGTACTTTGCATCGTGTGTCGACGATCATGCCAATTAATGTAATGGCGCATTTTACACCAGATGTACTGTTGATTATGTTAAACTATGACTGTCAGTTGGATGATGGCCATGTTGTAAAACTAATTCTATAAAAGTAGCATGCGGGAAGTCTGTTATTTCATTCTTTGAATCAGTAGCTTTTACCAGTGGCGTCACTAGGGTTGGTGTCACCCGGTGCGGTAACTCATGGTGTCACCCCACTCCAGACCATGCAGAATCCTTAATAATGATTTTTGTACTAATGTTACCCTTAAATTGTAATTCCTGTATATAACAGAATGTAATGGTAATAATAATGATATTAACAACTATCAAAATTAAAATTACAAATGCATATTTTTTATTTTTTATTTTGATTATTTGCCAACAGATCAGCAGTTACATCCTAAAAATCAAATAAGCAACTGTGGAGGGCAATGAACGTGCCTGCAGCTTATACTGCTTATAGCCTACAGGCCTCATTATAAAATAATGTTCAAAGAATAGGCCTACAGAAAATTATATAATAGGCTAACTACAGTAGTGTCAATTGGCAAATTTTATATAATGAGGAAAAATGATTGGAAATTTTGGCTGATTATTTATTAAAACATTTTAATAATTTTTATACGAATATTATCAATCAAAATTAGGTTAGCAATTAAAAATATATATGGAAATATAGGCCTACTCATAAATGAAATAATAATATAAAAAAAACAGTAACAAATACGCAAGCATTTCAGCACTTTGTGAACATCCCGACTAGATCAGAACTTTATCATTCCTTTCCTGGCTTTCAGACTACGAACTTGTGAATCACTTAATCGAAATCAATGTGTTTCGGCAACTCACTTTCAATTGATAATATTTCAAGGCTTGACTGTCCCATGGTAGATCTTAAAATAGTTCTTTACATGTAAGCTTTGAAAAGCTTCTCTCACATAAAGCAAAAGACACACATATCGTCATAAATAATTTTAGGCTTAGTGAAAGGGCTGGGAGAGATTCCATGAAGTTCCATTCAACTATGAATGTCAAAACGTCTAGTATTGCCCAATCTTTGGCTTCTTCCTAGGTTAATTCTGCTGCTTTCAGATGCCTTCTCAAGTTCTCAGCCTTGGTATTTCTATTAAAAGTGCACCTTCAGACACTTCATCATAGAAAGTGGTCAATTTTTGAATGGACACCTTCAACTCTTCTTCAGTGGCAGATATCAGACCATTCACTTGAACAGTCTGACACGTCATGGCTGCTACTTCTTTGATGGCTTGTTCGACTGAATGCTCCACTAGGTGACTGTCACACTGTGCTCCTCGTTTAGAGAAAGTACTATGCCTCTGGCTTTTTCACCACGTTGAAGCGTTATTGTAATTGGGTAATATTGACGGCACTGACCGGAGCGCATTAGAAGGCTCTGACAAGTAAATTAGTGTGGATCGAGTTTGAGCTTTAGAAAAAATATACAATGAATGTAACGAAAAATGTTTTTGTTATTGTCCGTTATTGTTAATATAAAAATAAATAAATTTCTGCTGAAACTCTGAACAAATTTTTTAGACAGTCATTTTGGTGTCACCCCTACGATGGTGTGCGGTCCGCACCCCCCGCATATAGTGACGCCACTGGCTTTTACCATTAACAAGTACTGTAGTAATTCAGTGCTAAAGTGGGTTAAGTAGCGGGCAAGTCTTTGCAGCTTTCCTTTCATCACCTCGTATGCGATTATTTAAACACAAATATGTGCATGTGTATATATATATAGACGTGTGTATGAACATATTTGGATATATATATATATATATATATATTTATTGCTGCCTTTCATATTGATTTCTTGGCCAACAATGATACCAGAGGCAGATAAATTACATGCATTCATACATGTACTTAATATAATATTAAAACAATGGCCTAGTGTAACCAATGTCTGGATGTAATTTGCAATTTGATTTAATGGTTTAGCCATAGCGATCAGCAGCAGTGTTTTTGGTTGATGGTTTGTTGTGAGTGGTGAAATGTAGGGCTTGCAAAAATGGAGACAAATGTGGGTGGTGGCAGGGAAAGCGGCCTAGACCTAGACCTGTGGAATTGGCCAATTATGTAATTGCATAAATACGTGTTCATGTATTCACAAATAATTACGTGCTTTTTCCAACTAGGTTGGCCACAGACTTGAATTCTGTTTTGTGTAAAGTGAGTGATCCGTAAACGTTTTTCAAGCCATAGTTCAGTAACAGCGCTATAAAGTGCCTCCATTGCCCAAAACTCTGTTCTATACAATAATTTCTTAAATAATTATGACATGAGTTCTGTCTTTGGCTGAGTTAGTAGACTGATGAGCAAAGAGTAAAATAACTGCTTGCTTGTTTCATGCAGCTCAGATTACACAAGGCGGCAATGAAGAGTATAGTAGAGAGAAGACAGGGTGAAAATAGTGGAGCTTGAATGGATTGGTAGTTAGTTGATCAGTGGTTTAACGACAGCAGTCAGATGTTGATGATCCCTGAGTGATATTTTGTGTAAATGTAAATGAACTGTGGGCAATGTCACACAAAGGCAGCATCAAGGAGTCCAGATTATACAACAGTGCCATATCAGAAAAGTCTGCAAGAGCCAGGTTGTTTGATCAGTTTTGATGCCAGGTCTGTTTCAGTTGGTGCTTCCTGTTACAAGAATCACAGTTCTGTACGATTGTCTTCTACCATTAAACGCTAGTGCCTCACAAGGATCAGTGGACTGGACACTCCCTAATCAACGTCATTTAACTAGCTCAGAATGGCCCTATGGCAGACAGGAACATTCATTCATTCATTCATTCATTCTGTGGACTTATAATTATAGCACCCTTTCAAGGAACCTAATCAGGGATGCTCCCAGCCGTGGCGAAAGAAAAAACGACCTGAGCGATTTATAAAACCCAGTTTGATTGGTAAGAGGTAACAAGCACAGCTTTGGTGGGTGTGGAGATGCCTTCAACTGACAAAGCACAGTGTTGACTGGCAGCTGAGTGAGTGAGTGGAACTAGGGGTTCACCTTCATTGCAGAGTGAAGTGCTCAACGTGCTACAACTTGGAACACTGGGTGGCAGAGATCACACAGGTAAGATGGAGCACAGCCAATTGAGGATGCAACATGAGACCATTATTTCGTCTTGTGTACTTAACAAATGCATTAACCATATCACATGAAGCTGCCTTCCACAATGCTTTAAATCTTTGCAAATTTGTCCGTTATACAGGCCAATTACAGGGCACATTAGGTCTGTTCACCCACATTAAGTCTGCCTTAGGCACCTTTATCTATCATAGACCCCAGACTTTCCACTCCAAATTAAAATCTAACCTCTTGAAGAATTCATACCCGTGATCCATCTATAGTCCTCCGCCGTACAATCTCTAGTCCCAACTCCCAAATAAGACCCACCTTAATTAGCAGCTCCTCTGTCTCTTTGGTCGTCTGGCGAGTGGACTTAGTTGTTCACTTGATATCTCTACACAATCATCTGACACGACACAACACTCATGAATAAGTTGATGTCCTGTGTTTAACCTTAATTAGCGCTCTGTAAATTTGAAGGTTACGATTACTATTACAAAATGATGAGGATATTTACGCATCCTACTAGCGGTGGATTTCCCCACAACCGACGGCGGCCATGTCCTAAACAGCGGAAATAGTTGTCGGCGCAGGGCTCTGCGGCTTGACGGAGTTTTCGATGACCGTGGATGTAATCGTTCAAAAATTGTATTCGGTCGAATTTAACGTGCGCTATTTTATTTCGTGTCCGTATCACGTCCATCTGGTACGAACCGAACTCCGACTAGCATCTTTTGACGGATTAGCACGTGAAAACGGACGACGCACGCCTTTTGTCGATTGGACGTACACGGTAAGAGGCAGGCTGCTTGGTCCTTACTCTCAGGCCTAGAAGGTGTTCGCTGAATTATCCAAAAGGTGTTCGCTGAATTATTACCCAAAAGGTGTTTGCTGAATTATTACCCAAAAGGTGTTCGCTGAATTATCCAAAAGGAATTCATCTGAATTATTACCCAAAAGGTGTTTGCTGAATTATTACCCAAAAGGTGTTCGCTGAAGGATCCAAAAGGTGCGCTGAATTATTACCCAAAAGGTGTTTGCTGAATTATCCAAAAGGTGTTCGCTGAATTATCCAAAAGGTAAATTCGGCCGGATCCTGAAATTATTTTCCAAAAGGCGTTTGCTGAATTATCCAAAAGGTGTTCGCTGAATTATCCAAAAGGTGTTCGCTGAATTATCCAAAAGGTGTTCGCTGAATTATCCAAAAAGAAACAGCAAAATTCATGGACCTGCGTTGTGGGCAAGCTTATAGTATCGGGGGCTGTAGGATATAGTGCGTAAGTTCACTGGCGTCGTGAGTATAGGTTATGGTCAAGTTAGGCGTCGTGAGGGTCGGTTAGGGTCAGCCCACGATACTATAAGTTTGCCGTTTCACCTTCCCCAATTCCGTACACATTCACGCTTATGCTCCACCTGTTGCTCTCTCTGTGCAGGTCTTCCGCTCAAAACTGACAAGAAGCCTTTGACGCAAGCCTTACCTTCATGCCTTCCAATCCTTACGAACATATACCTGCCTTCGGGCTGACCTTTTGGAATCTTGATCTGGAACCGATTTCGACCTTACGTGCGTATCGATATTGCATTAACTGAGCGCCTGTGAAAAAGCAGGTTCCCGCGACTTCTGTTGTTTTTAGGCGCAGTAAAAATCATGAGATTACGATTGCAGTATATGTTGTTACTGCAAGGGATGTTGTTTTTAGTTTGGAGAGGCAAAACAATGGATTTGCAGCATAACAGAGTATGCAAATTAATAGTTTAGTAACTGTAGCATTTATTAGTTTATTTGTAAACTTGGCTTAATAATCACTGAAGGTCAAAAGCATGTCGATGTGAACTTTAGGGAGCCATGATTGTGGTAAAAAATAAAGGCTAGTGCCCCATAGCTAAATATTATAGCAGGAAAAAAATTGTTATGCAAGGAGCAGCAAACAACTCTAGAAGCCAAGCCGAGGCAGTGCCAGACTGTTCTGTAACCAGGGTGTTTCCAGGGCAGTCATACAGGTAACCAGTGCAGGGGTGATTTATGCCCCAAGTAAAGTCTCGGCAGGGAAAAAATTCTGGCAGGGCAACAACCAGGGCAAAGGCTTTTTTACCAGGGCATTTGCCCTGGCTTCCCCTGTTGTAGCGCTGCCACTGAAGCCAAGACATACTCATGCGTTAGCCTGGGCCATAACAGTTTGAACGAATCAGATTTACAAAGAAAGTGTTCTTATTATAAGAATTGGACTGGGATTTCAAATTCTTGGCATTCCAGGCAAGGTGAATGGCTGCCACTGAGATTCTGTGGCTCTGTAGCATTGCTTCAGATGGGTGTGGTTCATTTGTCTTGCTGCTGCTGGTGCATTATCTAGACTCCCACTTGACCTACAGTACACAGGACTATAGCCTTCTTTAATGCCCTTCCAATTATTTCATTTCTAGACAGTTGCCTGTGGTCTGGGTGCATGACTGGTGCGTCAGGCATGTAGGATTTTGTATCTGAGAATATTTTAAAGATAGATTGTACTTTTTCCAGCCATAAAGGAAGCTTGACAAATTCCATTCCAGATGTCTTGCTGATAATAGCACCATAGGATTGAATTTAGGCAGAATCTGTTGATTGAATAAGGGCTGGAAAGTTAATTGTATCTTTGGATTTTGTCTATGAAAGCTGCTGCTTTTAACATGCTTGGCTACAATGCCAGCTCTTCTTACTGCTGCACTATGAGTCCTGTACGACAGAGGTCTGGGAAGCCAAGATTTAATGTTCAATGAATAATGCAAGAAGAAAGATTGGCAACATTGAAAGAAGGGATTTCATTGTCTTTATCTACTACTATAATTATGCATGCATGTGTATGAGGACCAATAGACCCGACAGGGGTTAACCCTTACTGTCAGTTAAAAAGGGTTGCCTTGTTTGAATGTGTGTTGCAGAACTGCCTAGTTAATTTCTTTGATTGATAATAAGAAACATTCAGAATCAGCTCATATAGAGGTGTCAAAATTTTAGTAAATTAGGTTTCATGGAGTGGGCACCCACCTCCTTGTTACTACCTCATTGGATTAAAAAGCTGCCCTTTGATTTGCATATTTTTGTTTTGGGTAACACTAATCAGTATATTTAGTAGCAAAGCGAAATTGCTTGTATTATTCTTACGATACATTTATCTGCAGTAAAATTTGGTTGAAATAAAAAGTTTGCAGTTTCTGCAGCTTTGCAACACATGTTTAACACTTTAACGATGAGAGTGTACTAAAAGTGACCACTGGGAAACCAATGCATCTCATTGTTAAAGTGTTAATGAGCTTTCCCTGCTGGCTGATGACACTTCAAAGTCATTTCTAAAAATAGCCAGGTCAGCTGGGTATCCTGTGTTAGAGTTGTGGCCTGGGTACTTGCCTTTGAACGGTACCTGGCCTCTGGGTGCCTGTTAACAGGCTTAATCACAAGTGAGACACTGACCAACACAAAAGGCACAACGTGAAGTGTCTAGATAAGGAACTAACACATCCTCTGCAGTCGCTACTTATTTCTGTGTAGTCTATTCTACAGTCTTTTTGCAATGCGCAGTTTCGTCAGGTCCGTACTGTATTTGTTGCACAGAGTGACTCCAACCGACCTACTTCTTTTAAATATTCATTGACTAACTGTCTTATACCCCACATGTCTAGCCCGTAATTCAGGCCTCAGCTAAGTGTTATGTTCTTTCTGATCTGTGTGTGGCTTGCTAATTACATCTATTAAATGTCATTGTCTAATAACCTTCAGATGTATGACATTGCAGATGTCTTACATACTTGGCTGATGATGTAAGCTCATGATTCTTAGGCTCTGTGTCACAGCAAATAACTGCAGAGGTTTAGTGACATTTACAGGGTCTACCTGTATCGGCTTGGTGTTGTCAGCAATGTTATTGTCTGGGTATTGTCCTCAATCGAGCATAGGGCTGTCAATGGGCCACCCAGGGGCCTGGGTGCATGCTCAAAGGGTAGAACCCACACCTGGAGCATGAATTCAGAATGAATTCGGGTAGCCGGGCCTCAATTTACTCAAATTTTGACAGCCCCAGTCAAGAGTTTGTCTCCACTGTTTCAAATTAAGGGTGCCACCAGATTAAAGATGATTAAAGAATCAAATAGCATTTTTAAATCAAATGACTATCAGAACATTTGGAATTGGAAGATGTGTTCTACAAAGTAAGCTTTACAGAGTCCAGATTATTTCGTAAAGTAAATAAAGATACTGATATTTGTGCCACTTGGAAAGAACACGTTTCTTAGAGCTGCTGCAAACATGAGGTCCACATAAGTCATTAAAGCCTTCTTGCAACTAGTGCTGATGGCAGAATGGAGCAATATTAGTCCTGTAATTCAACCTAAACATGCTATGTGAAACAAACTTTTTCAATGTAGATAAAAGTCAATTGAGCTGAATGATGGTGCACACGACACAGACTTTCCACGCGATCCTGTTTGAGTTTCTGTGCTGAGAGTGTAATGGGAGTTTTGGAATGATCTGTTGAGTAGGAAATGGTCTCTGCTTCTCTGATCATCCCTTTTTGCCATTCATGAGCCGGCCTGTTATGTGCTGGAGCCACCTGTAAGCATATTTAGCTCATTTGCAGTTGGCCTGTCCAGACCAGCGCAGTGACCCTAATTGTTATGGAAAGCCAGCAGTCAATTATGCAGCTATTTGATCGCTTGGCAAAGCGGAAATATTGCCGCATAGCGGTGGTCTGTATGGTATTGTGTTGCTGTGTTTTGTGGCTTAGTTTTTGTAGGAAATATCATGTGAAATTTTGCATGTGCTGACATATTATGGGCACTGTCTGTACAAGTTTGATCTCTCCAGAACGTTTATGATCATCTGTTGCTAGGTTGCTTTGTCTGGAAGTTGTTTTTATATCGGTTTCTAATACAGAATGTGTCTGTTGGAGGATTAGATATATGCTTTGGATTTGTGCCACTGCAACTGTTTATGGAGTTGATTTACATTAGGATTTTCTGAATTGATTTGTACTATGGAAATTTTTAATGGATCCCTGTTTGCTTATTTTGGGAGAAGTACTACATTTTCAGATAACTGACTTCTAGATTGTTTTGTCTATCCCTTTTCCTGCTGAGTTGAACTCTTGTCATCACTTCAGTTTGCCAGTGATCTGACTAATGGGCTGTTGTCATGTCATGGGAAAAGTCTTATGCTACTTAATGATATTGAAATGATAAATTGGATGTGTCCATTTAATGGTTGGTTTGATAAATCTTCAACTTTCCTTCAACTCCATTCGTTTTCTCTGTTTTGTCTGGTGGGCTGGGGAAGTTAATGGCCCTAATCAACAAAGGAATAAAAAGTGCAGTGCTTTGAGGATGTAGGTTCTTTTCTGAAGTGCTAGCCTAGCATCAGCCAACGTTTCCATTGAGTT
Source organism: Aporrectodea caliginosa (assembly GCA_020284085.1). Classification (NCBI taxonomy): domain Eukaryota; kingdom Metazoa; phylum Annelida; class Clitellata; order Crassiclitellata; family Lumbricidae; genus Aporrectodea; species Aporrectodea caliginosa. The sequence goes on from JACEVL010000773.1 coordinate 240,562, forward strand.
CAGAGCAGTTTGATGGTTCTTTTTAGCAGACAAATGTATTCTTTAGTTGCATGTAATGTAGAGTTTATAGGCTGAGTAAGTTAAAGCTTCTGACATTCGTGTAACTTGGGTTTTGGTTACAATCACTTTGGCTAATATTATCAACCCTGTGTAACTGTCAGAAATTTGTATATACTTTAATTATTCATCAGTTGGTAATATTTCTGTAGATGTACTCTAATTATTTAGTGCTCAGAAGGTTAATCTGTGTTTTGTAAATGTTTATTGTTAGTGTTTAAAGAGTTCTACAGTAGATTTGTATTCTTCTTTGTTTGCTCATGTGACTTTTTTTCGCTGTTTTCAGATGCCTGCAAAGAAGGAATGATCCTTAGCGGTTGATTATCTTTCTGAGACAAGCTTCACTGTGCCTGCTTTCTGACTACAGCCTTAAGGCCAAAGGCAATTAACAACGGCTGCTGCGGCCTGGACTACAGCTGCTGCTGCTGAAGCTGGTTATCTGCAAGCATTTCTCCATCCCTCAGTCACTAAGGCAAGCATCTGGCTCTGAGGATATATATATTGGCTGTGGTTGAAGGAAGAGGATGGCCACTATAGGCAGTCCTCAGTCATCACCTTACAAGGGTCCACAGATTTCCTGCAAGGTGCTGTTGCTGGACGACACCATTCAGCTGTTCCAGGTCCCGGTAAGTGATTCAGGTTGCCTCAATGCTTGTCTGTTCCTTATAAACCAGAGGTTAAGCTGATAGGTCATGAACTCATAAAGACCTTTCAACTATGACCAGTCTCAGTGTATGTCTTTCCCTTGCCTTGCACTGATTTCCTGGATGCAGGAGGAACAGGCAGTCTGTCTGAAGTTAAGTGATAGCGATAAGGAATGAACTACATACTGATTGTTCACTTACAGGCTTTGCTGAAACGCTGCTTCTACCTTTTGTTCTGAAAGAATCATCTGATCACATTTGTGTGTTGTGGTTACATTACATGTATCCAAACTTACCCGTTCTTCTTACTTCCAACTTAGGCGTTTCAGGCCTATTCACAGATCTGTTTCATCCTCTACCTTCACCTCAATTGTCCACACTTTTGTCCGTTCTCGAATTGACTGACATTGCAATTCTCTCCTTGTTGGCTTATATACCAAAGGTTTGTCTATCTCCTCTTCAGTCCGTACTGAATGCTGCTGCCAGACTTCTAGCTTGCCTTCGTCGATTCTTTCATATCTACATTTATGGCTGAACAACTTCATTGGCGCCCTCTCTCTTGCGCATCCATCCAAGTTAAAATTCTCATGCTCAAATCTCAACTGGGTCTTCATCCAAAATTACTTTGTCACCAACTTCTACGTCCCCTCTCTGCCAGATCCTGCGTCCTGAGATCTTCTGACCGGCTTGACCTCTTCATGCCACATGTTGGGTCCACAATGGCTAACTCCATATCCTTTGCCTGCATAGGTCCCTGTCTGTGGAATGGACTTCCCATTCTCTATGCTCTACCATCCTGTATGGTGGCATCTCTGCCTCTTTCTCTCACCTTTAAACCTTCGTTTTCTCTTGGAGTACCTGGGAGCGCTTCTCAAAGGCTTATGCTGTGAGAAATGCTTTATAAATGATCAAATACAATACTGACTGTGCTCCGAGCCCTGATTCAAATTGAAGAACCATATCACAAAGATACTATTGTTCGAAACAGACTGCTTTTTCACTGACAAATTTAGCACACAAATTAAAGTAGGTCAGGTTATCCAGGGTTATCAATTGCTTATTGGTGTGGTGGCATATATGTAATGCATTGGTGCACATAGTCATCACTGTGTGGGTGAGTTGAATCATGATGAATCGGAAAGTCCTGTTGTCCTGGATGCAGTTTGTTGACGTTACTTGGTTGGTGGTTGTTTTCGGATTGTTTAAGAATTCTTGTCAGCAATTATACATTGTCTTTTATAAATATAGTGGTCAGTTCATAAGGGAATGCAATAAATGGATGTTGCCTCATTATCTTGTAATGCTTACTTACTTTGTGAAGTTGGTGATGCAACCATCTTACTTGCAGTAGGAGACTTGAAATTTTCAAGCATAACAGATTAAAGCCTTAAACTGAAGAGAGATTTTCCGATAACTGAAGAGAGATTTTGCTATGTTGCCTGTCTCTGTTGCATGTCTGCTATGTTGCTTGTCTGTTGGATATTGAAATGGCTGAGTAAACAATTGAAATGCCTCCATTCAACTGCCTTTCATTAGCGGTGCTTATGCATGGTAGACTTGTGGTGGATACGGGTCTTCTGTTTATAAGCAGTACCCATCACTAATCATAAATAATAGCACTCCAGGTGAGATTTTCTGACCATATGTGGGTTGATCCAATTGGTCAGCTTGCAAACGACCTGTTTTCCAAAGCTAGTGGTTCCTTCTACTCTAATCGACATACAGTTGCCCGCTTATCACAGGCATTGCCAGTAATTTCATTTATATGCAGGATTTCAGAAGCCTAATATCGCCGTGACTGGTACACTGTTTCACTCTGTTACGTTAAGGACTTTCCGGTTCATGTCAAGGTGCTCTTACCGCTTGTGGATGTCAGTAGCCGGTGTCACGAAATAGAGTATCCCCCATACATGAGTATCCCCCTTAGCGAAATCGATTATTCGGTTTAGTTTGCATTTTTTATCGGTTTGTAAGTGTATTCAGTCGTACTGTTTGGATTTATTGTACACAAAATATTTTAAGTTGCATATCTTTAGTTTGAATGTCGACCTGAAATTAATTTACTTCGTTTTTGGTGATTTTACTGGATTTTCGTCTTTGCTATCATGATGCGTATGACGATGGGGGATAGATGGTTTATTCCCCCGGATACTCTAAACCGGTTTATTCCATCCGAGGGGATATGCTTTAGGGGGATAGAATATCTTGGGACACCGTCACAAGCTCACTGTTTTCTAGAGCCGTTTTATACTGGTTTGCTATTCCGTGTACGAAGTCTGTGGCCACAGTACAGCTGACTGACTGCTGATGCTTCCTGTACAGGGGTCAAGTGTTGATCTCTTGGTCCGGCTTTTATGTTCTTGCCTTAAGGAGTAGTAAAGCTTTTAACATAATGGGAATTGCCCAGTCCCACCAGCAAATGTGCCAGTCAGCCTGCATATTATCACCCAATGGACTTACGCTAATCTGACTTCCAAGGCGTATAATCTAGGCTTGTAAGGCCAGTGGGCCTGTCATTCCTGGCATGAAATGTTGCCTCATTCCGGGAGAAAGCATTAAAACATAATTATTTTCCCATTTTGGCAATCTTGGAAGTCAGATCTTGCTTTATTTAGACTTGTCAGATAATCTGCTGTCCCTCTGGTAGTACTGGTGAAGGATGGTTAATACTTTGAAAACGTTAATGAATTGATGAACAGATTTCTGAATCTAAAATTTATGGTGCTGATGCTGATAATGAAATATCAAACTGAGTGATCACTGATTACCTTACCTTACCTAAACTTAGCTTACCTTACAGACAGAGACCTGTCATACTTTGTGATACATTATCCAGTATCACTTTATATTGCATTGATGTGAGAAAGTAAAGGTTTTATTAGGCTTACAGTTTAAGTGGGAAATGCTAGCAGGTTCCAGCATTATGTCTTGAATGTGTGCTTAATTTCTTTTATATGCCGTTTACTTGTGTGTAGATTTACCCATGCTTGACTCCCATCAATCCTTTCAGATTTATTCTTATCCATATTTTCTCCCTGTATGGCCATTGTCTTGTTAAAATAAAAACTAGACTGGAAACTTAAATGTGTTCGCCTTTTGTCTGTGTTCTAGACGTTCACACAGAGCGGCATTGTCATTTTTCAGTTTTCCGGTCATTGGCATTTCGTAAAGTGTGGTATGTAGATTGGTATGCAAGTTTGTGAGTTGCCCCAACTTAGCAGACATGTTGAGAACATTTAGGCTCAAACCAATTTGCCCTCTTGCTGGAGCTGCTGGGGTCAGTCTGAACTGTGTTCTAGACTTTCCCACAGAGCGCTATTGTCTATTTTTCAGTTTTCTAGTAATTGGTATTTCCTAAAGTGGAGTCCGCAAAGTACAAGTTTATGAGTTGCCCCAACTTTGCAGGCATGTTGAGAAACATTAGGTCTCAAAACCAATTTGCTATGTTCCTGTAGCTGCTGGAACCAGTTTGAGCAACTTTGGTAGGTGTCAAAATTTTTCTCCCGAAGTGAGTCATCTTTAGATACCTATACCACCACCAGCTGAGGAAGTCTGAGTTATCCTACAGTCAGGATAAGCGTAAACTGAGGATGCTTCTGCTTTTGAGGGTCTTTGTGACCTGATGGCTTGACTTTCATATGGGAGACAACCTTGTGATTACTTAATAGCGTGAGCCACCAACCACATGCTAGGAGACTGCTCTGTTGGCCTAGTCTCTGTGGCACTAGTCTTAGACAGCATACAAAGCCGAGATCTGCCACTGAGCAACTCTGTGAAACCTATAGATGCCATTCTGCCCTGTAGACTGGTTCTCTTTTGATTAGATAACACTGTGATGTTGGTTAGACTTTGGTATTTCTCTGCCAAAATTCATGTTTTAATTCTTGATGAAGAATTTAATTTTCAGAGACTAAGATTTTACCTAATACATGTGCAGTATTTGTCTTTCCGTATACTGCAAACCCAACAGTTCACGGTTATTGATTAGAAAGATATTTAAAACCTTTGCTCCATTTGACCTGACTGTTCCTTTGGCACAGCTTTATACCCAGCGTGCATTACTTGGGATTTAGGAGAGGAGTGCCAGGACTAACAACACACACTCACATAGATACAGAGGAAGCCAATGGAGTCGTTTTATATGCAGCACTAAACAACAGTCATGTCTTCCTTGATCGCCGTGTTCAGCATGTGGTTGAAATAGGGCTTGCATCAAGAGTTCTTTAGGACTGTGAAACATTAACACTTTAATGACTAGCTGCATTGGTTTCCCAGTCGCTTTTAGTACAATCTCATCACTAAAGTGTTAAAGATGAAAATATTCTGTGTTGTAGTCTTTGCCTGCATGTATAGGGGTATGTGAATGAGTGAATGTTTATTTCTATGTATGTATGCATGTTTGTATGCATGTGTTTGTGTCTGATTGGATATATGTATGGCATTGTATGCCAGTATGAAGATATTTGAGATAGTGCCTTTCAAGTAGCTATCAAAGATGCTATATTAGTGTTAGATTCTCTCAGGCTAGTTATTCCTGATTGGGCCCAGGTTGGGTGAGGGCTTGTGTATAGTATATTCTAGGCCTGGCCAAGTGAAGTCCTTGATTTAAACAGTCTGATCCGTCTTCTGGAAGATGCTTTGATGTCAGGCTTGCACCTGGTGTTAATTAAATGATTGGATAAGCAGAATTCTCTATGAATGTAAGCATGCTTTATCAGGTGGACACTGAAGAAGCCTAACAGTTCTCACTTTGGAATTAGAAAATAAGTACTAGATTATGAAGCAACTTGCCAAACTTATGAACTGAAAACTTCTTATATATGATCACTTGAGTTTGGGAACAGAGTTGTTAGCATTTACTAGTAAAGTCTCTTATAGGTTGTGTGAAATTCCAGGTAATCGTCTTCTCGTCAAGTTGATGTACTGGAAAATTTTATAATGATTTCAAGTGCCTCATTTATAAGAACAGAACATTTCCGTGTAATTTAAGTGCTGGATTCTCCATCAAATATTTCAAAGGTTATTCTTTTTAAGGCCAAGGTATATCTTGAGTGCATGCCCAGTGACCAAGTTTGCTGTTGTTTTGCCTCTTGTTTTGGATATCTTGGCTCGTCTTGAATAATTTGCTGTATAATTCTTGTATGTTCAGACTTTTCTCTCGTAGCAGTCTGCATTTAGAAGTTATTTCTTGAGTCTGCTTTGGATTTTCTGCATTTTGTGACAGCATTTGTTGCATATAACTGAAGCCTCACCACCATCTTGAATTTTCAACCCATGACAGCTTTACTAGTTCCTTTGTTGACATTGTCACGCCCCATACTTGTATATGCTGCTTACAACAGTTAAATTTTGGATTGGGTGAGTGTGTGGTGTGACTGGTGTCAACCATCACCATTGTAAAGATTCGAAGTCCAGTCAGCTGGTTACTGATGGTTGCCAGTCTTGTTGAGAGGGAGTGTCATGAAGGATAGCTGAATGTTCTGTCCTCTGCCATCTGCAACAAAGTACCAATGAGTGGGTGTCACTGTGTGCCCTGGACTTGACTGGGCTGTCACTGTTGTCGTTCCTCATCAACCAGGACTTGGTGGTGTGAACAGTTCGTTAATTCTAGATGAGTCTCTGTTGGTTGGGATCTGCATGTGTATAAAATCTGGTGGTGGTGAATGTGTATAAAATCTGGTGGTGGTGACTTCTCCAGATATCTGAAGATTATTTACTAAGAGGTGAACTAGTTGAAAGCCACTTAGGCCTGTGAATGTAACACTTCTGAGAGGTGTTTAAAAGACATTACTTTAAGTGTCAAGATGTATACAGACTGCATTATGGGTACCTGAAAGAAATTACCAGTGCTTAGCATGCTTATTATTTTCTATATATATCAGTAATCTGAACTTTGTTAGGCTAGATTTATAGCTGACTGTGGCTGTCACTTTGACTTCATATTGATAAATCAATTGCAGTCTTAACAGAATGGCTGTGAGATACTGTAGCTTAGTAACTACTTGCTACATATTGTTAAGGATATTGAGGCAGCAAATCATGCACTTGAAACTAAGGCAATGCTTACGAAATCAGAAAGACATATAAGGAACTGTGAGAACTTCAGCTGTTGACAATGTTGACTGCCTTTTTGAAGAACCGTTAGGTGCCAAGCTTGTGTGTGACACTGTGTGTGTCAAAGTTATGACCAAGCCCTGTAATCTTGGCACCACAGCTCTCTGGCATTAGGCCTTGATCTTGCAGCAGTGCTTTTGAACTTGAACTGGCACTGTTAATTCTGTCTTTTTTTGTGCCTAAAGAAACGTCTGACACAAGTATTTTGGTAGTCTATGGCGGCCAGCAGTGCTTGGAGTGGCTGATACGTGAGGGCATTGTTATCACTGACCTCGTTATCTTGGACGTTTATTATCTGCGTTGGTCTTGCACAATCCTTGTCTTTCTCTGTGTATGTCTGTTCTCTTGTCTTGGTAGACCTAAGCATACACAGAACTTTGTCTATGACCTAGGTCTGTCTTATGAAGGGATTCTGATTTTCGTCCATCTGTCTTTGTATGCCTCTCTGTCTGGTTGCTAGTCTGTCTGTCTTTTACTTTTCTCAAACTGCTGCATCTTGGTAACTTTGTCTTTCTTGCAGTTCTTCTGTGTTTTGATTTGTTTGCTTTCTGTATGTTATGACATGTGTTATTGCGATTTCTCTTTCACTTGCTCAGCTTGATCTGTCTTGGTGTTAGAATAATAATTAACAATAATAATAATAAAAATAATAATGATAATAATAAGATGATTTGTCGTTGTGCTAAAGTTGCACAACCGAGGCCAAAGGAAAGAGTGCTGTGAATGAGTTCAACAAATCAATGGCTGTCATATGATTATTAAAAAAGATAAGTCTTGAGCTGTGATTTAAATTACTCCAAAGATGGTGCATTCTTTACATGATTTGGAAGACTGTTCCATGCACTGGGTCCTGCAATATAGAAGGAACAGTCACCAAACCTCGTAGAAGACCACGGGACTTGTAGCAGATTGATTCAGTAGTGAGCATGAAGGGCTATCAGCTGTGAGGTTGGGGATTGAAATCTCTCAAGACAAAGATTACTAAATAATTGTTTTTTTTACTTCTGCCTTTTTGTGTACACGTGCAACTCTAAAGTAACTGTACTGACTGTACTGTATTGATAAGTGAGAAGACTGACTCAGCTTAGCTTCGCTGTCATCCTGAAGCTATGAATATTATATATGCATGGATTTATAAGTTGTGAGACTGACCTTCTTTCAAAGTGTTGATATATATTAATTTAAGAGTTTCTCTCTCAGCTTCCATCATAATAGGATTTGAATATGTGTTTGTGAAGCATGTGTGAAATCTTGCTCTTTTAGAGAAGCATGTGTGAAATCTTGCTCTTTTAGAGAAGCATGTGTGAAATCTTGCTCTTTTAGGGTGGCTTTTACTTGGTCATTTGATTGCAATTTTAATTGATCTCTATGAACAGATTGTATTACATAATCTGAAATTCAGTCATGAAATGAATTTGTAGAATTTGCCACATTCACATGAAAACAAATTTATCTTTATATTTGCAGCTGCTAAACATTAGCAGGTGTTTGCCTAACTGGTGGTACTTTCAGCTATGGGAAATGAGCTTTTCCTCTCTCTGATAGCTGCTTGATGTAGAGGGCTAAAGAGAAATAAATAGAAGCAGGTGCTCTTTCAGTTTATGCCTTGAGCTTTTTGTCCAACATCAAATGCCAAAATCCATCATAGGTTCAGAGAAGTCTGGTTTCTTGTTGTTTTTGAAGCCAATCAACTGTAAAAAAACAAGTACTGAAAATAAAAAACAATTAAATGGAGACTATCATTAGTTGTTAAATAAACATGCAGACGTTTAAAAGCTCTCTGTATACGTTTACTTTTCTGTAGAGTTAACTTCTGCAAAATATTTGGCATAACCTGCTGCCTATCCTGCAGCCAACTTTCTTAGATAACTGTTCTAAAGGGTAATAGTCAGTGACCGACCACCTGTATGCAGAATTGATCTTGAAGTTATTTGATGAGCAGTTTTGCAAGTACTTGTACAATGCTAATTAATTGTACAGGCATTTCCCTCATAATTACATCCGTTACTGATCCGTATGCTTCATTTCAATAGGCTGGTATTCAGTGAACTATTTGGAGAATCTTCTTGAGCTTGACTAAACCTTGTTGGCTAGCAATAGTCGATTATAAATCCTTTCACACATAAGTGCTGTTGAGATAGCTCACTTTAGTAGCCCAAAACTTTTCCGGAATTCGAATGTAGGTCATTCATGTCCAGTTGGAATTTGTTTTTAGTCATGTGCACTGACTCAAGTAAATATCTTGAAGGGACTATACAGGGTGGCTAAAAAATGTTCCACTAGACAAAATGCAATTTCTCTGCAACCAAGTGAGATTTTTCTACCAAAATTTCACGATTTACAGGGGAAAGATTTTTCAACAATACCTGAAAATTTCACTGAAATCTTTTTGTCCAGTGGGACTTTTTGAGCCACCCTGTATATATGTATATTGTACGTCTGCATTAGTTTTGGAAAGGTTTACAGTTTGCTGGATTGCTTTTGTCTACCTGTCAGCTGATAGATCCCACATCAACCTATCTTTCAGTGGCTAGCACAGATGCTGGATGCTTGTTGTAAATGTATCATTAGCTCATTGTACCCTTGGTTTGTTGTGTTGGCTGTTGAACAGGTCAAGGGCTACGGACAGACGCTGTTTGATGCGATCACGACCAAACTCCAACTGCAGGAGTCGGACTATTTTGGCCTGCAATACACAGATCCCGAGTCCATTCCAGTATGTCATCAACCATTTTCGTTCTTTTTTTGTCATTGTCCGAATGAACACTCGTTTAATGCTCAAATTCCGTAAGTGAAATTTATGTCCATCATCCGAGCTATTAAAACTCTAGGAATACACGAAAATTCTCAGAAACACTTGCGTAGAAAGTAAGTTATAAAGTTAAGCTTTGACTTAAAGTCTTTTGCATGAATTTCATACCTATGCTGTTACTGTTGCTGTAATTGAGTTTTTATTATTGGATTCTGCCTTGAGTGTTTATATCTATCTGACGTGGTTTGCCTTTACTGTTGTTCATTGAGTGCCGCTAGTACTCTATTATTAAGCCATTTTGATGCAGTGTAATAAAAACATAGTACCGTTGATGCATATGCTCCCAAATGCACCGCTTTTAAGGCTGTCTAAACTGATCTAAACATGTGTAACTTACGGTAAACAGGAAACATTTGTTGAGCTGAATTAAGTGAAACAGTCCAGAAACTTAGAGGAAGGTCGTTCCAAGAAGAAGGTCCAATGCAGGATAAAGCTTGGTGAGCTTGTAATGATGTGTGGAAGCAAGGAACCTGGAAATCACCATGAGCAGCAGAGGAAGTTATCAGTGACAAAAGACAAGACTGACTTAGAACGAAAATATAAAGCCCTGGTGAAGTGCCAACCATCATGGACTATCCAAGTTGGTGGATCTTGAAACAAATCTATTCCTCAATCAAATGTAACATTTCTTGCATATATGCGGAAATGTGAAAGTACTTTGCCTGGCTGACCACTTCTCGTATGGTGGACATACATCACTTGGTCTAACACTAAGGGCGGCAGTGGAGGTCATTTATTCGTACCCATCACCACCAAACGGCTGGCGTCAGAAACTGATGATGATGATGACCAGTTGAGCATCGACCGGAGCTGACTTATTCTGAACTGTGGCAGTTCTGCTTTGTTGGAGTTACAATAGTGAAGTCTGTGTTATTATGAATGAATGAACTCGGGTCATGGCAGCATTGAACGAAAGGTCATGCCATATGACCCGAATCTGATGCCACTGATAGAAGCAGCTTCTGCAGAGCAAATTGATGTGGTCAGTCATTGATTTTTCACCGTCAAAAAGAACATCCAGGTCACGATCGATGAGCCCTGTACTCCAGCCAGGGAATTCCACAGCTATTCTTCTTTGTTGTGTTTAGATCGTGCATGACGTGTGCCCAGTCCTGTTTACTGCATTTCGGCCTGATTCAGTTGAAGCCAATTTGACAGTATCCGTACCTGTTCTTCCAAAATGGTGGCTCGTGTATTCGACATGTGAGATAGATGGCAGGTTGAATATAACTGAACTTGACCCTCATGTTGTTGACAATGCACTCCAGGGGCAGTGGTGTGCCAGGTCAGATCAGCTGAGCCCTGTGGGATGCTGAATGGAATTGGTGCCAAAGCCAGGTGGTCAGTATTCATAGCCACCATCATGGTCCACCCATCCACGAAGGAGTCGATCCAGTCCAGGTGATGATAGGCCTACAAAGGAACACCTGAGATTTCATCCACTGGCAGCCAGCCATAAGTAGTGCAGACAATGAGCAAATATGCCTTCTAGGAATGGTTGTCTTATTCTTTGAACTTACATTAGCCAAAGTGTTCCATAGATGTAAGGAAAGTTGTTAAAAATTTAGAAAGTTGCATAATTTTTATTTGTGACTTGTGGCGCACTGGCGCCCATAGAACACTCTTCTTAAGGAAGAAAGTTAAAAAGTTTTGGGAATTGAGGTTGTGAACTATTCATAAGACTGCTGAAATGGAGGACACGTTAAATACCATGGTATCAGATTTATTTGGAAGTTTAAAAGAACCAGTCAAATCTGGCAAGGTTTTCAAACTGTAATATATGCATTTATATGATCAAACGTTTATGTGGTGCTGCTTCAATGCTCCACAGTGGCACTTTCATCTTGAGTTTGTGAATGATTTCCAAGCCGTAAGAGATGTTACTAGTGCAGACTGCAAGGTCATAGCATCCGAGTGGCACTCAAAAGGACACGAAGGCATACATAGAGGCTGCTTCTTCACTGAACACCTGGGTTAGCCTGTTGCTGTAAGGAAAATTTCTGAGTACTGTACGGGTGCCTGATAAGACAGCCTTTATTTGTATGGCAGCCTTCTACCAGCATACAGAAAAGATTAATGTATTGCACAAGCTCTGACAGCAAACATTCTGATAATGATTCCAACCTCAGAGTTGTACTTTTTGCGTTAGCTATTAGTGACTCTTCTATCATGACCAGGATGTCTGTAGTTACTTATTTACGCTGAAATTGTGGCCTCTGTGATATAAGAGAGACTTATGTGTTTTGGGGTCATTCCAAGGCCGAGCTCATATTTGTGACCATGACTGAGAAAGCTGTCGCAAAGTTTGAAAAGTTAGTTTAGGAGAAACACTTTCAGAATGCAAACTAGGCACAAAATGGATTAAAATTAGTTCATTGCATATTTGTATTCCATGTAGCATTTCACTTTCTGAGTAATTTGATTTTAATTTTATTATAATGCCCAGCAACTAAGACTTAATTTGACATGTCCCATTGTCCCCTTGATGCCCTAAGTGAAAGTCTTGTACATTGATAATTAGGCAAATTACCAAGTCTTTTAAATATTCTTATTAACCATATTTTTTGTACCATAGGTAGATTTTCCCGATGACAGCCTCAGGTTTATGAATATGATCCAATACACCATATCCATAAACATTCACTACTCTTAGTCATTGTGATCTAAGTTAGTTCATGGTTATGGTAACGTGAACTCGAGATTTCTCAAAGTAGCCATGAAGAGATCCACTTGCTTAAAGTGTTAACTTTTAACTATTTGTTATGGATGCATGTGGTTTCACATAATTATTCTGCAGTTACGGTGCAGTTGAGAGCGTTTACACCCAGTTTTGATTTGGCCCACTTTGTGACATTTTTCTATCATAGTCACACATAAGACCAGAAAACTTAAAAATTTTAGATTGACTTAACACTGTTGAAAAGATTTTATGATGCTGGCAAACAAGTAGTCACATTGGAAAAGATAAGGTTTAATCATTCAAGTAACTTTAGTTGTACTGCTCTGTCTGTTACCAGTGTTGGCTTGACCACGAGAAACCAATTCTAAGCCAGGTGCGTCGGGCTGACCTCAGTTTCAAGTTCCTCGTCAAGTTCTACTCACCTGATCCAGGGCTTTTAGAAGAAGAACTGACCAGGTATGTTATAATAATAATAATAATAATAATAATAATAGTAATAATAGTAATAATAGTAATAATAGTAATAATAATAATATAATAATAAATAACCTTTCCAGACCTTTAACAATTTTACTAATCTTGAAGTCCCTGAGGGATTATGTTTACCTTGGGGTATTAAAAAAATAATAGGCCTACGATTTATATATGGTGTCGTACCACAGTCATGGCTGAAGGAAAGGGCGCTAAACAAGAGTTCAAAATGTCAATGACAGTCTTATGATTGGTTAAAAAAGATAGGTCGTGAGCTGTGATTTAAATGTCTCCAGAGATGACGCATTCTTCACATGGTTAAGAAGACTGTTCCATGCAGTGGGTTCTGAGACAGATGAAACAGTTGCCAAACCTTGTAGAAGACTGGGACTTGTAGAAGATTTTTGATGAGGATCTTAGCCGACATCTGTTCCGGTTGTCTGCTACCAGAGTGCAGAAGTCACAGATGTAGTCTGGCATACAATCATTCAGTGCTTTGTAGTTTATCAAGTACAGCTTGTAGGTGATCCACTGGGGAACATGTTAGCTGATGATCTAGCTAGTGAGATATAATTGATTTTCATTTATCAGTTATTTTCATTTTATATTACAGTGTTTCAACATTTGCAGTTGCAAGACAGAGCTCTGTATCAGAAAATATATTGCATATTGGCCGATACCAAACATTCTGGTCTTTCTATTCTTTGACATAGGTTTGAATCGTGATTAGGTCAGTGTCAGTTAGTATATCAATAACATAAAGTGTATATTAAAGAAAGATATTGGTGTGGGTTCTTTGTAAGAGTTTTGTTCAATTATTTGAGTGAAACATTTAGCAAGTGCATACGTTTGCTTCTCAGGTATCTGTATGCACTGCAAATTAAACGTGATCTGCTGTCAGGGGATTTGTCATGTCAGGAGCATACTGCTGTCCTTCTTGCCTCCTACATTGTTCAAGGTAAGAGTGCCTTCTTTCATTTCTGTACATTCTTGCAATCATTACATGCGAGTGTGAATGAGAAAAATAACGGTAAGCGGCTTTTGGTTAGGATGTGCCTGCATTCGCTGGCTGGTATGGCTCCATGTGTTGTAGAATCTCGGTGCTGATGTGATGATCAGGTAGCACCTGTCACTTATATCAGATTCTGTAGAGTGATGGAAACTAAACATTGGTGAACCGAGATTTTTGCCTAATAGATTTTTCATTGTGCCTTGGGCTGTGCTCTCATTTTCTGTCACTTCTAATAGCACTATAACTGTCAATGTTCACATATTGTCCAGAAAGACATCTCCTTATTTTAGATTGCTTGATAATGTGCTTCTGAAGAATTTTTTGCGTACTTAGCTTTGAGAGTCTATTAAAAGGCACTGTATGTAAATAAATACAGGGCGTGAATTACATTCCAAACAATCATAATAAATGATATTAAAGTATATTCTAAAAAGTCTTATTTATATTACATGGCGTAATAATGAATTGGTATTGGCAAGTTTCGCTTAAAAAAGCGTCAAAGCTGCCAGTTAGTAGAATGGCTTCAGTTGAATTGTTTCATTTTGATGTTTGATTACTGGCTGGGCCAATCCATGAAAAGTGTGTGGTTGTAGATGCTGATCGATGTCTGGTATAAACCATAATAAGTGTAACATTTGGGCAGACACAACCTAATAATAATCCTGTTATAGCCTACTTGTTTCTCATTTTACGTTTCTGTTTTGTGGGTTAAAGCATTGAGCATCATAGTTTGCAAATGTATATCTTCTGGATTTTGTTCCTGTGAGCAGCGGAAGTTGGTAATTACTGCGAGGAATATGTGAGCCAGGCGTACGTCAGTGCCCTTCAGCTGCTGCCGAATCAGACACCCGAGGTTGAGCTGCAGATCATCGAACATCATCGAGAACACATGTAAGTAAACTGTTAGCTGCAGAGTGTGATCAGACTGTTGAACGGCATCAATGTGTAGTAGACATCATTTGTTTTCTTATATGTTTGTTTGTATGTATTGGGTATTGTGTGTGTATGTATTGGGGTATTGACATAGTGCGTTGCCGTAGTGCTCATCAGCTGCATTATAAATGTGAAGTTATTTCTGTGTATTAGAACTGTTTGTTGTGGAATCATTTTAGTGTTATTTTCGTGTATATTTATGTTTTGTGCTGTGTATTTTCAAACATGTGCTATATATGTTTTTGAAAATATACTGGACAACCCTGGAAGAACCCTGGTGTGCTAAGCCCAGTGTTTCCGTTAACGCCCAAATGGCCGTTTTTACGTCCATAAAAATCGTCCAAAACGTCCAGAATTTTTTGTAGTGACAGCCATAAAACATGAGCTACGTCCAAATAAATTCTAGGTCAGGACATAAATACGTCCTCTTTTTAGACCCTAACGGAAACACTGGCTAAGCCTTGAAGTGTATGAGTTGATCAATTCCTAACTCTTCATTATTCATGTCTTGTGCATTTTCGGCAGAGGTCAGACACCAGCAGAAGCAGACTTCAACCTCCTGGACACTGCACGCAAGGTCGAATTCTACGGCATCCAGTTGCATCAGGCACAGGTGAACAGACAAATCTTTAGAGAATTTAGGTGGTGCTGGATTGTACAGCAAAACCCTGCTATGCTATACTTCTAAAGTGACTATATTTGAGATCGTAGTTTTTTTTACAGCAAAACCCTACTGTGGTGTGCAGAAATCTGTTGGAACAGTTTGGATCCAAATTTTGGGTTGTTTTTGAACATGTATGCATTTGGAGTAATTGGATTTTGTTATAATGCAGTCTTCTGTATGACTTTTGATGTCTGCAGATGGGTTTTACTGTAGTTCTACTGCAGTGTCAAATGCATCCACCTCTGCCGGAACTTTATCTGGATCCCATGACTTGCTATCTACACCATGTATAATGAGATTTTAATGAGCAGATGCTTTGCATGATTAATTTTGACCATAAAGATTTATGTATTGGTTTGCTGCATTATTAATTTTGCGATGATAATTAGTTCCTACATAATCATGTAAACAAATTTATACTCGTGATCTTGATTACCGTATGTGTTTCTTATCTGTCATAAATCCAGCTAGTGTATTATAATGTGTAGTTTAGATTGTTGATTAATGGTCTTCTGCAATTAAGAAGCACTTGCCAGAACTTGTGAGAGAAGGATAGACGGAGACACAGAGAGTGGCAGAGTAAGAGAGAAAGAGATGAACAGACAGAGACAGAGAAAAACAGAGTAGCAAGTAGTGGAAAGTTCTTGAGTGGCTTCATGTTTGATGATTTTAGGACCACGAAGGAGTGAACCTCCACCTTTCTGTGTCCCACTCGGGCATCCTCGTGTTTCAGAACTACACCAAGATCAACGCTTTCTCATGGGCCAAGATCCGAAAGCTCTGCTTCAAGCGCAAGAAGTTTCTCGTCAAGTTGCACCCGGAGGGATTGGTACGCGTTGATACGGTCTGTAGACACTAGTAAATGCTGGCTTAAATTCGTATTATCTTTTAATTGATTCGCTTAGATATCCACACTTCAGATTCGTCTTCCTGTATGACTGTGCGTGTTGAAAATTTTCATAATAATAATGACCTTGGGCATGTGATTTATGGAAGGGCATATTCTGGCTTCATTTAGTCTTTCACTAGGTTCAGTTTAAAAAAATTATTCTCATGGTTCAGTTCTGTAGCTGAATTAAATTTTTATTTTCTGCTTAATTCAAATGCATATTGTTTATTCACCTGATGCTTTGCTCTTAACTCTTTCAGTGCCTTTGCTGTAATGTTTTTTAAGGGACGGCACAGCTTATCTGCTGGATTATCTGTGTGTTTGTTTTAAAACACTGCTTTCCTTCCTTATCCTTAGTCCTTCCCATGCACATCTGCACATTGGGCAACGCATCTTCTCCATTCGTCTGTGTCCATTGCCAGTCTTTCAGTCTCGTCCCATGACATCTCCAAGCACCTCAAGTTATCCTTGATGGTCTCCAGCCAGTTCTTCTATGGTCTTCCCCTTTTCGTTTTTTCCTCAGGATCCAGCTTATTACTTGCTTGGCTCTTCTGTCTTTGCCCATACGTACCTTATGTTCCATTCATTTTAATATTCTCTTTCTGATAGTGTTCTCTATATTCTCTTCTCCTGTCCACTCTCTTATGGTTTTATTTGGTATTTCATGACACCATGAAACTTGCAAAATTCTCCTCATCCTCCAGTCTTTATGCTTTAACTTGACAAAATATGAGTTGTTACAACAGTAACATACAGATTTTGGATTATTTGGTTTTTGTCTGTACAAAACTGTGGCAATGACCTTCTGAGTTCTGAGCTAAACTTCAAGCCTGACCTTTGTTATGTCTTGAAAACAAAGACTGATATAGAAATTCATGTTGTACCGTAAAATGATTTCATCTGATGGAACTGTGAAAATTCCTTGTAATCTTGTAATCGTGGTTACTTGAGCATTCATGTAGATAGATACTTGTTGTAGTTGTGCATATATATATATAGCCTCACTTCAAGTAGTTCATCAGTATCTATGCATAGCAAAGCTCAGCATTTGGTTTACTGACTGTGTCCTAGGTTCATCAGGGTGTCTGTTAATGTAATGGTGCAGTTGAAGCATTATTTTCATGTCTAAAAGTACTGCCATTCTTAAATCAAGTCTTATCTTAGGCAGGGTCAATGGTTACACTGTTTTGGTTTCAATGGACTTCTTAATCCACATTTTATATGATCATGTGTCACGCCTTTTCCGTTGTCTGCAATCTGTCTGGAACGGCCTTGGTCTCAGCTGTTTCTACTAACTTCAGAATCTTTGCAGATTTAAAAAAAAATTTCTTTCTCCATGTGTGGTTGGGCTGGGAAACGGTGTCTTGATGGGGTGCCATTTACATCTACTTGTAGCCATCCGGCTGTATTAGCCACAACTATGATGCTTTCAAATCCAGTCTCAGAATTCCATTGAGCGACTGGCTGCTAAGACTGGCTGCTAAGCTTGGAAAATGTGGAACGGATGTTAGTGCTGTCTATAAGTGTTTTTTTGCTTGGAGATATGCTTTAACTCAACCGTGAACAGGATGATGATGTATTATGACTTGCTGGCAGCCAATGAATAGCTTACACATCCGTGTATCTGTAGGGTTGTGGGTGCATGTGTGGCATCTGCCTGTGGGAGAGGTAGATTGATCTGTCCTTGCAAATGCAGGCTGTTTGCCATGTAAATTACCTGGCTGCATTCAATTAAACAGGATAGCCAAAAGGCCGAATGGTGGCTGGGAAAACCTCACTCACTTGATGCACTGCAGTAGCAGCTTGACTGCTTTGTGTGTGTGCTTGTGTGTGTGTGTGCGTGTGTGTGTGTGTGTGTGCGTGTGTGTGTGTGTGCACATGGCTATAATGTGTTACATGTGTATATATTTGTATAATTATGTACATATGTTTGCATTTGTACACTGGAGTTTCCTTGTAACATGTTTGTTATAATGCAAATTCTGATAGACGAAGGCTTGGGTCACAGATCCCAAGCTTAGTTCAGCTTCCTGGAGAATGACCTCATAATAAGATGACCTCATTATAAGGCTGTTTGTGATGCAATTCCAAATGAGAGCTTTATAATGAGTTTCTGGTGTACAAATATATGCCCACTGCTCAAGCTGTATAATTACCAGCATGTTCTCCTGTAGCAAGCAATATGGATACTTTATTGATTATATAGGCAGATTGCTACTATTTGTCCTATTATTTTGTATTTAAATATATGTGTATATATATATATATGTATACACATACACACACACACACACACACAAACATACACACACACACACCCGGTACACATCTGTAGCTATCCAGTGATATGTGTGTGTGGGTTTTTGTGATGTAGTGCCTTGGCATTTGTATGGGCTGTCAACAGGGTTTGTGTTTCTGCATATTAAGTGCTTGCACAAGTAAGCTGCTCTAGCAAATACTTTGAGTGTACTCTTGGAAAAGTAGGCCACAGTGTCTAGATATGTAGTGCACCTGATTGTTATGTACTAAGTATAAGTGTTTCTGAGCACTTAACTAAATGTAAATAGGTACATGTGATTCTGTAATGTAATTTTGTGTTTTATATGTGGTACACAGTGGCCGATGTATGGGTCATGGTGATGGATTGTTGGAGACAGAGTAGCCAATTGTGGGACACCCAGTAGTCGAATGTGGGACACAGTAGCTGATTGTGGGTCACAGTATAGCCAGTTGTGGATCATGGTAGCTGGCATGTGGGTGCTAGGTTGCCTTTTAGTGCATTTTGTGTATAGCTGTGTCCAGGGGTGTGAATGCTATACAAATGCCATATATGAAAAAATTGACAATTGACATGACTAGCCATGTGACCTACAGGTATGGAATGTTGTGGGATTGGTTTTTGTTGGGTTTTCATTCAGTCCAAATAGCCCTTAATTAACTTGAGGAACATTCCTGTTAGGAATGTTGTTGAGAATGGTGTGTACTAAATAACAATTACCCTGGCTTATCTGAAATGGAGTTGATACCAAGCCTTGGCTTGTATATGTTTAAGCCATACGTGACTTGACCTTGCTTGTACACTTATATGTGTCATTTACCATGTTTTTATGGATTCGGTTTGTAATGTGTGCAGGAGAGTTACAAGGACACTGTTGAGTTTTACTTTCCATCGAGAAACTGGTCTAAGACGTTCTGGAAGAAGTGCATTGAACATCATTCGTTTTTTCGTTGCCACTCCGTCAAGAGAGGAAGGCGGTCGAAGCCACGCGTCATCAGCCATGGCTCCTCATTTCGGTCGGCATCTTCTTCTATATGTCTGCTTTTGACTTCCATAGCACCAGTGCCATAAACTATGGTTGCTCGTTATGGCCTTATATAGCGGTACCCAAGTCCTTTTTAGGTCTCCTTTTGACCCATTTCTCCAGTATTAACCAATCCTCTACAGCATACAACCACATTTGTTTTACCTGAGTTTATTTCTTGTTGATGTTTCTTTCTCTTCAGAATCATCTGTTAACTTGTTCTCGATTTATAGATCAATAAATGACTTGATTGATTGATTGTGACAATAATTTTTGCTATTCTTTTCTTTACTTGAGGTAAAAATATTTCAACAAAGAATTGAAATAATTATTTAAGAGCCTTCAGGGGCGGCGCTGGCCGGGGGGGTCCAGGGGTCCGGACCCCCCCAGCTGTCGTTCAGACCATTTATCCAAGTGTAAATCCGAATAGATTTTTTTTTGGGGGGGGGGTCTGGTTTCGCTGACAGCCTTGCAACTAATGTCATGACTTTGTAACTCTTTCCAATATATTAAATTAATATTATGATCATCACTATTTATAAGAGAGACAAAAACTTATAAGCAATAGTTAAATATCTTTTAAACTTGTCACGACACATATTGATGTTTGATGTTATCTTCTGTTTCAATGTTTACAAAATCAAATTAATTAAGATAAAATAGTAATTACATGTTTTTGCAAATTTTTGACCAAGTCAACGTAGCAACTAACAAATCAAGTTCATTTTTAAGCTATAAATGTTTAGTTCAGAGTGGCTGAAATGAGCTCCATATGGCAACATTATACTCCAAAAAGCGTTGGCGGCTGGGGCTCCGCCCCAGACCCCGCTGGGGGAGCTTACGACGCTCCCCAGACCCCTAATCGTGGGCAGCTTCGCGCCTTCGGCGCTCGCAGTGCCTCGCAAGTTAATTTCATTTTCGTGGACCCCCCCACAACTAAAAACCCAGCGCCGCCCCTGAGAGCCTTTCACTTTAATTAACTGGTGTTGGAGTTCTTAGAGAACAACTGATAACATCTTTGATGTTTATAACTGTTGTTGACTTTTAGATACTGTGGTCGTACTCAGAAGGAATTGCTCGACTATGCAAGGGAGAACTGTCGGAAGCCAACTCCATTCGAACGGTCAGTATACTTAAGGAGCAGACATAATTCGAGTAATGTTACATAAAGTTATAAGTAATTGATGATCCTGTTGACTCACAAGATTCATAGCTAAGAAATTACTTTTGCTTGGCCAGGATTTGGACTGACTTGTTTTATCTTTATCGCAAACTACTTTTTGGAACTCGTTGCCTCCTCATGTTTGAGTCTCTTAACCCTTTTGCTCCCGGGTGTAAAATCGTATTACCGGAAATAACGAGATATATAACTTTTTATCTTTTTACGCAGTAATCATATTAAACTGTTCAGAAGCTGTATTTTTGTGTTTGATGATAAAAGTTTTGAAGGCAACAAAGATTATGGGCAATAGTTCAAGTTTTTTGTCCAGAATAAAGGTAGAAAGAGTCTTTGAGGCACCAACTGTCCTTGAGCAATGTGTTTCGTACGTCCTGTAGAAAAACTAGATCTTGGTAAAACCCTGAGTTATAACCAAGGTGAAGGGTTTAACAGCCACAGGCTTCAGTACACATAATGTGGGTGCCATAAAGCAGTGTTATATTGTGTATTGAGGTTATAATACAGGCAGCGTAAAGCCACCGGTTATATCCGGCATTCTAGGTAATATGATATCTTTTCTTTGCTGGATATATCTGTTAACCTAGGGGTTAAAGGGTTAATAAGACCACTAAACTGGAAGCTTACCCCAGTCACTTTATGGTTGATAATTTTTCCTGTCTTCAGGCTTTAGTGTGCTTTTCTGAACTCTTAGAATTGAGCATTGTAAAATTTCAATTGTTTTGAAAAATGCATGTAGAACGATGTCAGTCATTTTGAACACGAGCACAGAGGTAATGATGATGGTAATTTTGAGATGATAAGATTTCTACTGAGACAACGGCTTCTTTGTAACTGGCATCTGTCATCAAAGGTTGCCAGCTTCCTGTAATCCACTTGTCTGAGACTGTTCCTAGTCTCTGAATATCTTTTCAGTTTAGGCTACAATACACACTGTTTTCTGCTGGACAGCAGCATCATTAGCAATCCCTTGGCAGTGCAAAAATTTCCCCCAGATACTTGCCAGACAGGTCAGGGGTAGACAGCTGGATTTATTGCTGACATCTTATATGCCCTTACAGATCACCTAGATTTGGGTTATCTCCCATTGTTCAGATCTCCGGTTGGAGTCGCCCACTTGGAAGTGGATGTCAGGCTTATTTAATGACAAACTGTACTCGCCATAGAATGGTCTTGTTTTCGAGTGCCTCCAGTATTTGCCAGGGAGATGGTGCCACCCATTGCCCACTACACCATGATGAGCATGCTACTGTTGGTGTGTGACTGATTATTTGCCATGGATTTCCAGCTTATTTCTCAATTGACCTTATTACTGGAGGCCATACCACTCATCTGCTGCATGTGGATATGCTTGGTTGCAGTACAAATCTGCCACTTCCCAGTGTCATCATTTTAATATTGACTACCAATGATAATAATGACAGTATTAGTGGTAATTGTATTACAGTTTATATACATAGTCTGTGTACACTGCTCAGGTCAACTAGTTTGCATACCATGTCCACCTTATATACGTTGTCTGTGTACACTGTGTACAGATCAACCAGTTTGCGTACCATGTCTGCCTTACACAGTCGTGCTGGCAGTCCAAAGACTGGTACCCTGAATTCGCATGACTTGAATTTCGGTTGCCTACAAGCAAGTATTTCGAGTGGGTCACGAACCCTGGACCACTCATCCCAGGACAATGCAGCCAACCTATACCGCATGTCAGCTCACGACCAGAACTCTTCACCTCCTAAGTACAAGTCGTACAAGCTGCAGAGCAACCCACCAAGTAACATCAGTCCTGGCCATTACATTTCTTTGACGGCTGCAAAAAGTGATCGCAACCACACGGACGGCAGCCTCACACGGCCAGTCGAAGGAAAGTGTTCAGGTATTTGCTTTTTGTTGAAGAAACCATAATAGAGTATTTTCAAAGTCACTCTGAGAGCATTCCATAGTTCTGGACTATAAGTCGTGGCCTTTTACATGAAAGCTGAAGGTAGTGACTTATATAAATGTGCTGCACTGACAGTACTGACTCATCTGTTTAATTTTACTGACAGTACTGACTCATCTGTTTAACTGCCTTTCTCTATCAGTCAATATATAATGTTTGGATCCCTTCAGCTATGTGAGGTATAGAACCTAATACTTATCATTGCAAATCATAAATACCAGCAAGGGTTGTTATCTTTAATTTCAAAATTGTTAAAACTACCGTAAGACCACAACAAACACCAAATGTTAAAAATGTTTTATTTAAAAAAGTGTATAAAATTTTATTTCAACGCCAGGTTGTTTTTTCCAACAAGCATTTGCTAATAATGGCCATGTATTTACAGTCACCGTTAGCACATACGCTTATACTAGTCAGACAGACCAGCTGTGTTGGGTGTGCCATGTCTGCCACTGCGACCTATATATTGATTTTATAAACATTTTGCCACTCTACAATATAGTTAAGAAAATATGGTACATTTTTTATAAGTGAATTATGTCTTGTTGCCAAACTAATCTGCAGGTTGTAATGTTTGTCAGATGTATGTCATTTTTATAAGTGAATTATGTCTTGCTGCCAAACTCATCTGCTGAATCCAGGTGAGCAATTGCAATTTGTAATGTTTGTCAAATGTTGCACTGTTGGTCTTGAGGCCTTTAGTTGCTGGTTGTAGATCCATGCTGTTGTATTCTGATGGTCACTTCTGTTAGGCTGAATCAAATAAGCTGGCTTGAAAGATCAGCTACTGTATTACAGCTTCAGCCTATTACCGGTAATAATACTTACAGATTACGAACACAGCATATTCTTGATGGTTGGTTAACAGTAGTGAATGTGAATGAAGTTTAGAATACTGGTGGTTTATAAGATTATAAGTCTTACACTTGATGATATAACTGGTTCAAGATGATGGCTATCCTGCCTCGGCAAAACTCGATCCGGCTCAGTTCATGCTGGTGCGAGATGGTCACGCTTCAGCTCCTAGCCTTGCAGATGCAACGGCTGAGTCGAATGCAATTCCAGACGACCGATACCTTCTACGTTCACCAGAAATCGAAGACATTCCTGAGGTCCTTCAGGCTCCCGATGCCAACGGTTCCTATCCAAGGTGGGTGATCTATTCTTTTGTGGTAGGTTTTGCTGACTTAGGGGTCATCCATTTAGTATGTGCGCAGAAATCTGGAAAAATCAGCCTCTCCCCTCCCTTGATGCATCCCTACCCTGTTTTCGATACAATGGTCTATATTTAATCCACGCAGAAACAATCAGTGAGTAATAATATTACTTGTTTAATAGAAAAGATAGTCCACCGCCGTTGTCTGTGGCTTACAGGTTACGCCTCTCCCGCAGTCCTATTTCTCCCGGTAGTACTTGTCTGATAGCTGTTCAGTGGCTCATTTGAACAAGGCCTATAATAGACAAAGTTATTATGAAGGTTTCATTCTGTGACAGCAAGTTACCCATTATTCACACATCTTTTCCTGTGTATGACATAACACTGTGTCGTTGCTTTTTTCGTTTAATGTATATCTATTCTGTGGTTTTGGTGATGCCACTGCTCATGTAGTAGCACAAACATTTTACATTGATGGTCATATTTGTTTGCCCATGGGACATAAGGTGACCTGCCATAACTTTGACTTTGGTGATGTGTTCACTTGGGTGAAAAACTTTTTAAGAACCTGTGGTCAAGAGCCATGATGCACTGTCCAGTAAACGGCTTGCATGATTAGAATAAACAGTGATATTAGTAGAGTGCTCCAGCAAATGGCTTGTACGTTTCTTTTTCAAAATAGACATCAGAGTTTGCAGCACAGTGTTAGCGAGACGCCATTGCATGGGGTGCCACCGAAGACCGTCATACTGGTGACTGATGACCAACTTCCACCTCCACCACCGCCAACATATTCTGTGGATCCAGTACGAGAGAAACCACGAGTACTGCAGGACATTCGAGATGAGACTCTGCTGACCGGAACATCGCAATCTACGATGTCGGCTGCTTCGGCTACTCTTACAAGCAACACTAGCTTTCGGTCTTCGCAGACGGATGACTCCGAAGATGATGGAAGGAGAAAGGTTTGAAAACAATTCATTCATTTGGTGTTTTGTAATTTAAATGCAACAGATAACGGCTAAGTTCTGTGCCTGTTGCTGTTTATCCTAATTCTGGTTTTGAAAACCAGAGATGAGGAGTTCTTAATGTCTTTAAAAGATTCTTTTGAGAGCTGTATATTCGTTATCGTATATTTTGATAGTACCACTTCAAGAGAACCTCCTCAGAGGCGCTTTGAGGAGTATCCAGACACATATTTACAGATACATGTTTACAGGAGTTTAAGTTCTATGTTTTTTTAGAAACTCATAGATGTGCTGTACTTTGCCAAGAAAGGCATAATTTTCCATGCATCTGGAAGTTGTGTATGAGTGATTTGAGTAATGGTGTGTCAGTTATGTGAATATGAAAACTGGTTTTGAAATTAATTAATTATGTCCTACATGCATCAGTTTGGATTGGGTTTGAATTTCTAGCGAAATCCCATGGACCGGATCTTCTATCTTGCCAAAGAACTTCTGATGACTGAACGGACGTACAAGAAGGACCTGGAAGTCATCGCTGTGGTGAGTTGGAGAAAAACTTTAGTAATTAAGTAACTAAGTAAGATTAGTTGAATCATACGTTATCCTATTCTTCTTATTTTCTGGATTTTATTTTGCTTTTTTATAGTTTATTTGCATTTAGACAGCACCAGGTATTACATTACATTATAATTAACTAGATAACATGAATGCTTGAAATGGCTGGCTGGCTTGATTTTGGTAACGTTCTGTTTAATTTTCTTTTGTAGTGGTTTCGAGATGTAATGATGCAGAATGATGTGATGCCGGACTATCTGACAAGTCTCTTTTTTGGTTCTATCGTACAAATCTATCAGTTCCACTCAGAGTTCCTGAAGGACCTAGAACAACGTCTCTCTGCCTGGTATGTTCTGCATCAGTATTAATAATAATATTCCATAAATCCAAGAAATTCTATAGCACCACTGGCTCCATTCGATGGTCACTACTAAGCAACATCCATCCAGCCATCCATTCATTTATCCTTCTCCATTTGTTAGTTCATTAATTCATTATTTCATTCATTATTTCATTCATTTAGTTAGTCATTCATTTATTCTGACCAGTTATATAATTGTCTCTTTAAGAAGCTACCCACATGAGGGTTACAACTTATACATTGATCTGAATGTTTCTCATTCACACACAGTTCGGTATTAGAATATGACTTAATTTATGTGACTTCTTTGCGATATCCACCTGAGATTGTGCATTTCAAATAGTGATGCCTATGAAATACTCAATGTTAAATGGATAACTGTGTTGCAAACAAGAGCTTTTTTATACAAAATGTTATACTTGAATTTCCAATTCATATTCATTTTTAGCTGGTAAATCATTACAATTCTGCACCCAGAATTGATTTTATAGATTGAAAGATTTCAGCTGTGACATTTAACTAAGGCAACGTTTTGCATTTTACTTTAGGGAGGGAAAGTCGGGCATTCACTTAACAAACGACCTAAAGAAAGTTGGTGACCTGCTTTTTAAGCAGATCGGTGTGTTGCAGGTCAGTGTATTGAATTAATTTTTACATTGTTTTTGGCCATGTGATAGTATGTTTACAGCTTTCCTCAAACAGTGCATTTAAGATTTTTGACTTCATAAAGCAGAATGGTAGAAAAACTTTTTAAAGGGATTGCATGATTTCGTATCACTTCAGTTGTGACAAATTACACTCTAGTCAAATTATGTGTTTGAATAAACATTTTATCTGTACTGAGTCATTTACTACAAAATCTTACAATATGAACTTATTTGTTTCAATATATGGTAATGTCTTTCATTTTCATATCATGCATACATGATTGTACACTTTCATTTGCATATGATTATTATTATTATTACTATATCACGTGTACATAATTGTAAACTTTCTATTTTGTTCATTTAGTCAGTCAAACCCTCTGTTAAAGAACTTTGTTTTTTCATTGTGCTGCAGCACTTTTAAGATGTTATCTTAACACTATAACGACAAGCTGCATTGGTGTCCCAGTTGCTTTTAGTACACTGTCATCTTTACAGTGTTAATATATCTTTAACTGGTCGGGTTTTCATTGTCTTGCAGTGGTATAGAGTTCACTTTGAACGTCATCAGGAAATCCTGCTTGAATTAGACAAAGCTGTAAGACAACACGACGAATTTGAGCGTGCCCTCAACGAATTTGAGTCACAGAAAGTGTGCTACCTACCGCTGCACGCATTCCTTTTGAAACCAGCACAGCGGCTTGTTCATTATCGACTGCTTCTTGAGAGTAAGTTCACAGACATTAGATCTAACTAGATTGTCCCTAATGAAATATAATTGGGCTATCCTTCATTTCTGTACAAATGGTTTAGAAAAGATTATCATGTGATCAGCGCCCGTGCATAAGCTGGCGCTTTGCGATTAGCTTTAGAGTAGCACTTTAGAAATGTGAAGATTACGAATACAATTACGAATCTTGCGTGTGTAGCATTCTTTGACATTTTAATTCTGTAATAATTGAAAGAAGGTGAATCAATGGTGATGTGATGATGATGATGACAAAGCAGATATTGTTCTTGAGTTTGTCCTCTGTAATATGTCCTCAAAGTCCGACTCACGCCTCAACGTGGTGAGGGGTGGCAACAGTCAGTAGGGGAGTACCTGCTGAGGCTACGCCATCAGTGGTGAAGGTCTTGGCTGAAGTACCACCTTGGGGCGCTACGCCAGGTGGACAGGCTCAGCAGGAACCCTGAAAAAGCTGGCAAACGTGGGCGGCATCGCCGCCTTTGATACCACAAGTGGATATCAGAGCCAGTCCTAAGCCTGGAACTCTCTTTAAGGGAGAAGTGCGAAGGTCGAACGGATGGGTGCAGATACTCCGTTCGTAAAGAAAAAATACGAATGAAATCCAATGCAAGCATTGGACTCCAACGGCCTCGGCCCATGGATACGATGCAAGCGTTGGACACCTACGGGCCTTCGGCCCATGGATCCTGATGATGATGATGATGAATATGGAATTTGAATTGGACGAGGGCTGCTCCTCTCGGAACAGTTGTTGACAATCTGCAGGGGAATGTGTGATTTAAATCCTTGTGTAAAATGTGTAACAGCTGCAGATTAATGGAAATCAGACTGATTATGAAAATATTTGCTTTTCGCATGCATTTTACAAAACTTGCACATAACAGTGATCCATGAATATGCTTCATATGACCCAATTTTAGGCATGCGTAACTTTTGGGAAATGCGAACAGTTTTTCTCGAATATATAGTAAAAAGTTATGAAATATTTAATTTTTCTAAATTGTTGGCAATTTGTTTAATTTAGGATTTATCTCTTGCTATGAAAGTGGTCATTCAGATATACAAGATTGCCAGTGTAAGTACAGCTTTGGATGTTTGAAATTTAAAGCTATTTTCTACTGAAATTATCATATATTAGTAACCTGCAGACTTTCAATTTTTTTAAGCTTCTGATTGGCTCAAATTCATGTTGGTAACATCATGTGAGTTATGGCACTGTTCTGTAGGTGAAGTGCATTCCTGACATTGTGTTATAAATTCTGTGACTTGTTTATTGGCTGCTTTATTATTTTTATTATTATTTTATTATTATTATTAGTATTTATTATTATTATTATTATTATTTGGTCAGTTTTTTTTTATTAACTTTGACTATTGATGTAGTTTCAAAGTTAAATTTCGTGGAACAATTTGAAACTCTCTTTTTAAAGAGAGAGAGAGACACAGAGAGAGAGAGAGAGTCAGACAGACAGACAGAGACAGACAGACAGAGACAGACAGACAGAGAGGAGACAGAGAGAGAGAGACAGAGAGAGAGATATATGGTTAAACAATTGAAGATATTTCTTAGAATCATAAGCTAAAACATAACAGATAATAGCATTAATGAGTTACTGATGTTTACAGAGTTTCTTTTCAATATTCTTTACAGCTTGCCTTCAGCAGATCACTGAGGTTCTTGAGACATATCGAGAAAATCTGGCCCATCTGGTAAGAATATTTATCTCTGGAATCGTCAGACTATAGAAGAATCGCTCTTTTGGCCTCATTTTCCCATTTTCTTTCATATTATGTCAAAAATAAACAGCATGTTCTCTGACTTTGCTACTCCATGGTAAGCTGTTGCTTACTATATCACTATTAGTATTCTACTATTTTATTGAGTCTGCACTGATGCCAGCATAAGTGACAGAATATTAATGCTCATAAGTGTTAGATTGTGTTGAAAGTTAATTAATAGATGTTGAAAAAATTGAAGCATGGAATGTCTGAGCCAGAACTTGAAACTGACCTAAATTCTGCAGTTAATAGCTGCTACAGAAGGCTGGATATGATGTTGTACTCCAGCATTCATTCATTCATTCTGAGAATTTATATAGCGTCTCTTCAAGAGACCTACAACATGTGCATTTAAGAGTTTTCTTAATCTTCCATGACCTTTAAGCCCTTGGTTCAACTTGATAGACAGGCTTCATTGACCCCATTCTTCAGACTGTTAGCATGCTCAGGTTTTTGCCTATTGCAGGAAAACTGGCAGAAGCTGATTGAACTTCAGCGAGGTCTTGTTGGCATTGACAATCTCGTCCAGCCTAATCGGGTTAGTCTTCTTTCTTCTAGAACAACCAGACAATAAATAGAATTTCTATTAGAAATTCTTGGTAGTCATTATTATGGAGTGGTTTGCAAAATTTTGGTGCTCTGTAATACCACTGAGAGCTCAGTGAGAGCAAAGCTTGTAAATCTTCCTTATTCAGGAACCCTACTATACACACATACATAGATACATCTTACATGCATGAATGTATACATATACAAATGTATATATGTATGCATTTTTATTTATTGTACATATATACATACATACAACTAGACGTTTACCCATCCTAAGATGGTTGAAATGACCTTCATAACATATCTCCACCTCCCAACCGTTCCCCTGTCTCTCCCCATCCCTCCACTTCTCCTTCCATCTCCACTAGGTGATGTCCTAGTTTTGTTTAAGCATGTCATCTGCCTGTCAGTGTCTACTGGTACACTCCACTTGCCCCAGCCGTTCCCAAGTGGAAGGTTGTGTAAAAGAAGTGGCTGGTACTACGGCAGACTCGCATAAAAGCATAAAAATGTTGACTTCACGACAGACAGACATTTCTCTTCTATTATAGTATTAATAAACGCATGCATATTTACAAGTTACTGTTTAGAAAGTTTAGTCGCACATTGAATTAGAATACCTGTATAGGGTGAAATAGGTTTAGTCTCTATTCACAAGAACCTGAAAAGTCAAACTTGTTATTGTGTCATTAAAATTGATATAATTTGTGTAATTTATAAACTATTGAAGTAATTTACCTGTTGATTGAAACATTTGTTTTTTGTTCTATATTAGACTTTCATTCGCGAGGGTTGTCTTCAGAAATTGTCACGACGTGGCTGCCAGCAAAGAATGTTCTTCCTGGTTAGTATGGTTGTCTCGTCATTAGTTTAAAGCAATTCTATTATAGTTTATCTGTTGCTGAAAAACTGAAGTTTTTTTTTATATTCCTTTTCAAAGGATTTTGCTGTATTTGTGATTGTTGACATGTATGTGATATTGACTTTTGTAGTTTTCCGACATGTTGATTTACACAAGCCGCACAGCCAATCCACTGCTACAGTTCAAAGTTCACGGCCAGTTATCACTTATGGGAATGGTGGTAAGTTCAACTGTCACTTACATACATGCTCTGTTGCTGGGTCAGTAGCTGTTCTGTTGCTTAGTCACTGGTTCTTTGTTATGGTTCAGTGACTGTGTTGGTCTGTGAATGTGCTTTAAACTGTAAAACATGTCGGTCGATGGAAAACTTCAGAACTTGTACGTTCTTCTTGTCTGATAACATGCCAGTTGAATTGGCAGACGTAGGTTTATATTTCAGTCGATAGATTTCATAGTTTCGGATTAAATTGTTTTCCCCTACCATTTAACAAATAGTTCTTGAAGTGTGTGTGTGTGTGTGTGTGTGTGTGTGTGTGTGTGTGTGTGTGTGTGTGTGTGTGTGTGTGTGTGTGTGTGTGTGTGTGTGTGTGTGTGTGTGTGATTTGTGTGATTTGTGTGATTTGTGTGATTTGTGTGATTTGTGTGATTTATGTGATTTGTTTGTGTGATTTGTGTGTGTGATTTGTGTGTGTTTTGCTGAGATACTTGAGCACAAGGAATTGAAAGATGTGAGGCAGCTTGTCCAAGGCAATGACCTTGGGAAGTTTGAGCATCTGGACAGAAACATTGGCCAGCATGGCAACAGGTT
Organism: Aporrectodea caliginosa; assembly: GCA_020284085.1. Taxonomy (NCBI): domain Eukaryota; kingdom Metazoa; phylum Annelida; class Clitellata; order Crassiclitellata; family Lumbricidae; genus Aporrectodea; species Aporrectodea caliginosa. The sequence goes on from JACEVL010000773.1 coordinate 271,698, forward strand.
GGCCCAATGAGTATCCTGGAAAGAAGTGATTAATTGACTGGACATGCTTTCTATTGTTCTCCAGGTCGATGAACTGAACGCAAAGAACTTGTCTGTGAACCACAGCTTTGCCATCTACGGTCAGAACCGCACCCTCGTTGTCGCAGCCAGCTCACCTGAAGAAAAACTCAAGTGGATTGAGGACTTGCATTCAGCCATCTTCCTAGCGAGGGACAGAGAGGACGAGTCCGCTGTCCTCTATCCTAGTCTCAAGTCTACCAGTAAGTACTTAAACCACAACTTAAGGTCCTGTGCATCGATACCTAGATAAGCCTGTTGCTAAATCTGCATATTAGTAAAATACATATGTAAATACACACCGACACATGCTTACACACAGACATACTTACACATAAACAGACATGTATACAAACATACATGCTTGCATACATATATGCATGCATGCATACATAGATACATACGCAGATATATGCACGCACACACACATACACACAGTCATACATACACATACACATAAGAAAGGCTGATGTAGTTAAATGCAGATGTACTGTATGACAGTGTACGTTTTCATCCATCATACATTGCATTGTTTATGTATTACAATGCAGGATCTCATTCATGCACGTGTCTATTATTAGCCGTGCTTTGCAGAGATGATGCTATTTGCATTCTTACGGTGGCACCATTTGTTTAGTGATTAGATTTGATTAGATTTATGTCATAAGCTACCAGTAGATTCATGGCAGAATCTTCTACACTGGACCTTGCCTTTTTTCCCACTTAGGTTCATCAGAAGCCTTAGAAGATTCCCGCGAAGAGTGTCGTAGTCCACCGTCTCCGGACCGACAGAGTTTGATGCAGCACCGAGCCAACACAACGATGCATGTCTGCTGGCACCGTAGCACAAGCATTGGCATGAAAGACCACTGTATTGTCTTCGAGGTATGTACACACATGAGCAAATCCACAGACCCTTAAATGATGTCTGTTAAGACAGACACTAGTAATTCCAGGTGCTTATGTCGGTCCAGTAAAATTCCAGTAATACAAGTTTAATTATTGTGTGAATTTTGTAATTAGTGGCAGTGTCATGCCCAACGATACCAAATTGACTCTTGGAACTTGTTAACATGCGGTACATTTTCTGACTCATTTGCATAGCAAATCGAAGTGACGCAAGCAGTGATGTGCTGTACAGGCACTTTTTCTCCTTGGTTTTGATTACTGATGTTGGACCTTGTGATCCATCCACTGTCAGTTCTACGGTCTAAGGGTGGGAAATGATGACCTGCCTTAAGTTTCACTAGGGACTTGGGCGCTCTGCTTTACTTTGCAAACCTGTCACAAAATTTTGTGTGATAACTTATCATTTTCCAGCATAAAAATTGTAGAGAAATATGTACTAAATGTAAGAACAGGTCAGCAGTAAAGGGTTGAGATGTTATGTGCTTGTAGTTTTAATGTTTATTATGGCAGAGAATTTGTGTTGACAAAATGTTCACAGATTTGAGTGTTTTCTGTTCCTGACAGAATCAACTGAGTGGTTATTTGCTTCGCAAGTTCAAGAACAGTAATGGCTGGCAGAGGTTGTGGGTGATTTTTACAAATTTCTGCCTCTTCTTCTACAAGAATTTCCAGGTAATAGCACATGATATTGTGAGAGTAACTCACTGCAGTGTGTACTTCAATCACTTGTGAAACATAGACCATGTTTGCTATATGTTGGTACCGAGTTCAGTCCTGCTTCTCTACTGCCTGGAATGTCTCCCTTTGCAGACACCTTTTGCCCACATCACTCATACCTGCATCTATTTTTCAGCATTTTGATCCTTCCAAAATTTTTTACCCTTCAGCCATCAAGTGTGATGGCCTCATCTTTCACAGCCGATATGGCTTCCGTCCCTATCTGACAATTTGATTAGCACACGTTCACACTTACAGATAGAAGGGTTGAAGCACTCAATTCCATGCACTGTCCAGCTGTGATATGTCATCTCCATTTGGTGAGTGTGCAGCCAATGCCAAGACTCTCATTTAGCATTCGATGTTCTGAGGTTTAACACCTTAACTACGAGCTGCATTGGTTTCCTAGTTGCTTTTAGTGTAATATCAGCCGTAATTTATAAGTTAGAGTTGGGCTGTTCAAGTGTTCAATAGTCTGCCAGTTATGACTTTTGTAATTATTGTTTGAGCATGTTGTGCATATAGATGAAGTTTTTTTCTTAACAAAGTTTAAGATCACTTAGGCTATGATAGACTTTGCTTCTGTGAGACATGTATTTAATGTACAGGTACAAGTAGGTATGCATTCAGTTGGCAATAACATACTAAATGTTTAAGGTGAAAGCAGGTGATTCTGATTGAACCTGTTGCTAAGGTGCTAAGCAGACTACAGTCTGGTTTTCAACTATAGAAGAGAAGAAAAGCAGTCCCTGAAGCTAGCCATGAGGTAGCCATGGGTATGAAATGTTAACAACTTCATTTTCTTAGCCTTGGCCCAGAGAGGGCAGGTGGCCAGTCCTCTCTCTCGCCATGTCATCTCCAACCGACAGTGTATGGTCAGTGTACTCATTATGACTGAGTTTGCTAGGGGGCGCATGCAGAGCAGAAATCTCGAACCAAATTTCTGCCCTGACGGGATTTGAATCCCTGACCTCTTGACTGACAGTCCAGCATACTAACCACTACACTGTCGAGCACCCTCAACTATAAGTAGCATGTAGAAAGTAGCTTTTCAGGAAGTTTTCTTTTGGTAGTATCTCTTCTTTTATATAGCTGAACATATCGGCTTAAACCTATGCGGCAGTGGAGCTCTCTGCTGTGCTTGGAATGTCAAGATTTTTTATCTTTGAACAGGACGACTTTCCACTGGCCAGCCTACCGTTGCTAGGTTACACAATCACGCTTCCAGATCCTGGCGATGGAATTAGCAAGGACTATGTCTTTAAACTCCAGTTCAAAAATCATGTCTACTTCTTCCGAGCAGAAAGTCAGGCTACATTCGACAGGTAAGTTATGTCATCAACTGTTGCATATGTCAAACATCTTTCCCAGTGCTAGTTTACCTTCTTGACTGACCTTAGATCAATTCCATCATTGTTCTTTCAGCATTTGGATTGCTATCCAGGATGTTACAGTTGACTGCTATGGTTTCCAGTGTATATTTAGAGGTCACTACCTTGAATAATTAATCTGCAACCTGTTCAACTAATGCTTTGTTTTTCATACTTGCACAGTGAATAGGTTTGGCAAAATGAACACAAGAACTATAACCATTTGAATGTTCTGCTGGTCTTTTTTAAGACTAATCTTCATGTGTTCATCTTGCCTTTCCAATTTATTGAACTTCTTCTGTCCAATACAACTTTTAGTTAGAAGTTTTTACTTGTAATCAGTGTTCAGGACCATTCTCACATCGGAGAAGGTTTTGGCAGAGTTTTCTAGAAATGGTTCGGTATACTTGCTGATTAGAATAGCTTGTAAGAGATCTGACAATACCGATTTCTCTGTGAGCGGCACTGAGAAAATGTCTTTCGTTTGATTTCTAGGTGGATGGAAGTGATCGGCCGAGTAACTTCAACCGTGCGAATGACGGCTCATCACCACTATGATCTGCCCCCTCCACCTCAACTTCTACAGGCCCCTCCAATGTAGTAATTGCTTGTTCTGCCCTTTTGCCAATGTATTTGCTGCTCTTAATAATCCTCTAATCTATATACCGACCAAGCTTTTACCAGATTTGGAGGAGTACAAGCAAATTAAGAACACTGAGAGAAAAAAACTGTCGTCCCAGTATACGAACAACCGAGTTTAGTCTGCACAGCTTCAAGCTTCATGAGTGATTAATCTCATTCGTAATACTGTCATGTATGAAACAGCAGACTAGAAGTGTTTCGTTTGGGATACTCCGATAGTGAAACGAGTTGTTTTGTGGCCATGTGGCACATTTCAAGATCCTCTAAACAGACGTGTTATATAAAGATTTCATTGCGTGCACTACTTTGCAAGTTACATCTGTCTAGGATTTATTGGATGGGTTAGATAATTCATCATCCAGTGCTGTCTGTACTGCTTTAATTTCTTACCATTTCGCATAATGAATTTTAGAAGGCTTGTGTATAATAATTTTAATTTTATATAGATATATATATTATAGATGTGCACCCACACAAAACCTGTGGCGGTTTTTTGCAAAATGTTACTTGGCATAATATGTTTCAATGTCATGCAGGGTTGCTTGAGATTAGTTTTGCTTCTGGCATATGACACGTGCAGGCCTTTGAATTACAATGTCAAAAATAACAGGGCAGATGCCAAGAAGCACGCATTTACAGTCAAGTCTAGTGTTCTACAGTGATGTCGTGAAATTAACAAAACTGCTGCTATTTTGTATACAGAGCTAAATGAGATTCTGTTGTTGGAAAATGGGTTGTAAAGACATCTGAGTGAAGCAATAGAGCTGTGGTCTTTAGTCTCCCTATTTTCATCACAATTTAGAGTTCCCTTATTACAGTTGAGATTGTAGTAGCACATTTTATATAGCTCCAGCACATGAAAAACTTCATCATTATAGGTTCTTGCAACCTTACAGTACAATCTTCAACAATCAAATAAAATGGTCTTCAATCGTTGTCAAAAAGACGTAATTATATCCCTTGATTGTCGTGTAGGGTGGTTTCACTGTTTTCACACATGCCTCTGTGTTGTACTCTTGACATTTTACTCGAGAGGAACTTTTTCTGAGCATCTGCTGAAGTTTTTATGGTAGTTTTACCAATTGCGATGTCTTAATTTTATAGCACAGATAGTGAGATTTGTGCCCTTTTTTTCTTCAACCAGAAATTTGTTTGTTTGTTAGGGCAGGCACATTTTTTACCAATAAACCAAACTAATTTCACTGATTTTGTTAAGTGTTGATGCTGAGAGCATTAGTGATGCTGTTAATTACATTGTGGGAGATTAATTAATGCTGTTGCAAAGGTCATTTCATTGTTGCCTGGCATGGACAAAGACGGATGGATGGATGGAGAGACTGAATTGAATCATCATTGATAGTATTAATGTTGCTGCACTTGATTAAAGAAGCGTAGTGTTAAATATGCTGACTGGTTATTGCTGCTGTACTGCACAATGACAAATTGCTAGTGGTTCAGCCTGTGGAATGATTTTAAGTTTTTTGTAGAAAGAAAGTAATAACTTACTCAATGACTACATTTTAAACAGTTTTCACGCTTTATGTAAGATACTAAATTAATCGATTTTAATTCATCAATCGAAGTTAAATTTTGGAGATTAATCGATTAATTTTTTTTAATCAGTACAATATTGTCCAGATAAATAGCAAAGAATTATCTTACTTTACATATTATGTCGTACTTTACATCACCTGACTACTGTTAATGCAGTTATTGGGATTGTAAACAGCTATTTCAAATGATGTACTTGGCATAATGAAATTGGCAGATGATGCACTGTTTTTTAGAAATGGTTGAAACTACAACTATAAACAAAGGACTAGTAGGTAGACCACAGAAACTATACAGTAGCCCATTTCTAACTCTGGAAATGCATTGGCGATCTGCACTGTTTTTCATATATTTCAAATATTTCAACTGCATCGGGTGAGCAATATATTGCAGACAATGCTAAGGTCAGTCGCAATCAGGCTCTCAGTTGGACTCTGATGGTACTGTAGGTCTGATCAGAGAAGAGGGCCAGGAATTTGTTAAAGTCACAAGTTCACGGTGACGTCAAGGCTGCAGGTATTCGTGCATTAATTAGTTTTGATTTTGGCATTGCCATGTTGTTCTATTTTGATGTGCTTTTTTTCGCAAGTCAAGTCTTCGCCATCTTCTCTTGGAAAGTCTTGTTTCTACACTTGCATGAACTTTTCAACTTGTTTTGGTCATGTCGGTAATAATTTTTCGTCTCGTCAAGAAATCATGTAATGGCTTGTTAGCGAGTTATGGCTGCCAGTTGTGTAGGTTTATTTGTAGGCTTGTGTCTTGTCTGTCTGTTTCTGCTGTTCAGTATTAAAAGTCAGACCACCGTATGACCCAGTCACGGACAATCTTGCGGCATGCTTTTCTGTGCTATCGTGGTGTGAGATTATGCTTTATGCAGCTATGCTCTGGTCAACTCCTGCTGCTTGTGTCTGTCTGTCCTGATTTGCTTCTGTTTTATGGTTGTGTTAGAAGGTGTATTCTGTACTGATTAGGGTCGTGCTGTGTTATTCGTTGGGGTTATGCTTTGTTGACCATCCTGCTGCACTCGATGTTAATGCCTGTTGTTGAGGATATGACTTTGTTGCATTTATGTGATTACGGCATCTAGTGCAACTTAGAATTATTGAGTAATTGTAATAACTAGCCGAGAATTAAGAATTTTTGTACGATGGTTTATCATGTGTCAAAATATTGTGATACTTAATAAGTAAGTGAGATTTCCCTTGAATTGTTCCTTGAATCCAAGACTTAGATTGATACTGTTAGAAATGCCACAACAGAGTTTTAAATTACATGTTCTTGATGAGTTTTAAGTGCCGAACAGATTGCTCACAGTCTTCAGCTTACGGAAGTTAATTGAATCAATTTGCCCAAGTCAGTTGATGTCTGCAGCTGGCTGCATGCGATCATCCCAGAATGTTCTGCGTACAGCCAGCGTTCTTTTTTGGGTTCTTTTCGTGCTGTCGTCTGTTGACTGTACAGCAGGTGACAGCTGCCACAGGGTTCAAGGAATGTATGTGTGAACAAAGCAATATTTGGCAGTTTTGTAAACGTACAAAATGTTTCAGTGTTTTTTGAACTGTAGAAGACATTTTATTGAACTGAATTTTATGCTAACTGCGGTCCTGACTGTATGTTGCAACGTGTTTTGATGAATTAGTGTCGCCTAGTTGCAGTTTTCCCAAATTCGGCTCATTATTGACAAAAATCTACAAAGTGATTTAGCCATTGGTATTAGTACTGTATATAAATCATCTTACCTTGTAAATAACATTGCTTCATTGGTCTTTGTCATTGATTTGCTTCCCTGTATCAAAGTGTTTTAATGAATGTCTCAAGGTAATGACAGAGCAAAGAAAAGGAGAAATGTAGAGGAGAGTGGTTGAGGGAAAGGGTTTGAGAGGTAGTTATCCACAAAGGTGTGAATGAAGTCAGTCAGGCATTTCTATGGATCATAGTGAATAATATAATTCATTGTTAGTTTTCTTCAGGAATGAATGGACTCTTGTTGTCATGATGGTCAGTGGCCAAGTTACGCTTTGTTGTAAATTGCTATGACTTGTCAACTTGGTCAAAATGGCAGCTTTTGTCACAGGAGGCATTTTTCATCACAGGTGTGTTTAATTGTTTCATTATTCATTGTTTCATCACATGCTGCTCTACAGTTGTAGAAGGAGGAGGTTGAGGAGGAGGTGATGATGGTAGTTTCCCTAGGCAGTGTCGATCACACATTCTTGTAGAATATAGAAACCTCGTACACGATTACAAGAAATGAAGAAATGCTGATGGCCTTGTACATGATCACACGTGATCATACAATGATCACACTTGATCGTACAATGATCACACATGATCATACAATGATCACACACAATGATCACACTAGATCACATAATGATGTGCCAGTTTGTATTCCTGCATATTGGTGTGCCATTTCGCTTCCTGTCATTTGCATGCGTACTGCACATCGTGCAGATGTGCACTTAATGGGATAGAATGTGGCTTTCTATGCATGCAAAATCGTGGACGACCTAGGTGTCTAGGACTCCTTGGTGCGGAGTCATGGAGAAGGATCTTGCGGAGAAAAATTTCGGCCTTCATAGAAGATGAAGGAAGACCGGGGACAGAGCAGAGTGGCATCGCTTTGTGGCCACAGTCACGCTCAGATGAGTGTGTCACCAGAGGGAAATCGTTCCCCTATGACTCGGTATAGGACCGTTTACTCTAGTTGCCAGTTGGAGTGAAAAAACAGGTAAACGAGACAGGTGCTTATTGGAGTGGTCTGATATTTCTGGTTGTGTCATTTGTAAGGAGCCCTTGGTAGGAGTTAGTTGTCGTAATAATGATAATATATAATAATTAATAATAATACATGTATTAGTAATAAAATAATAATAAACTCGACTATGATAATTTATAAATAAACTCGACTATGCTCACGCATGGGACGTACGCTTGACCAATGTAGCTATATAACCGGACCAGCTGTCCTATGGTGCCATAGTTTTTGTCAATTGGTCCCATAGCATGGTCGTAGGCCTGCCATCTTGGTCCTGGTAGGACTGCTCTACGCTAGACGTGCTGCCTTGAATAACCTAGTTGGCATGGGGACTTGGGGAACCATTGTCAGAACTCAATTTGTGTTGGTGGGTGGGTAGGTGAGTGGCTGTGGGGACTAGTACATCCGTCCCCAACAACGTTTAACTTGATCACAGACCGACAGTAGTTTAAATCATCATAGGCTAATGTCATCTGTTCCACGCAATGTCCAGTACATAAGTCCGTTGATTCAAAATGAGCTGATTCATCTGTGTGGCCAGTAAACTCGAGACAGTATTGTCGCAGAATGTACGGGCAAGTTCTACACTATTGCTTGATATGAGCGCAGACGTCAGTAGCACAGAACAGATCGGTATGCTTATCAAAGTTGATGGCGGTAACAACCCCGGTTCCCAGAATGTGGTAAAAGAACAATTTACGGCTTTTATCCCAACTCGTGAAACTATTGCGACAATCGTCGAGCAGCAGCGCTATCTGAGGTCGGACTCGGAGAGAGCGAATAGAGGAAAGGGAGGAAGAGAGCAAAATGGAGGGTAGTGAGGAAGAGAGTTAAATGGAGAATAAAGAGGAAGAGAGCGAAATAGGGGTAGGGAAGAAGAGAGCAAAATGGAAGAAACGGAGGAAGAGAACGAAATGGCGGGTAGGGAGGAAGAGAGCGAAATGGAGGGTAGGGAGGAAGAGTGCGAAATGGAGGGTAGGGAGGAAGAGAGCGATATGGAGGGCAGGGACGAAGATAGCGAAATGGAAGGTGGGAGGAAGAGAGCGAAATGGAGGAAAGGGAGGAAGAAAGCGAAATGGATGTAAGGGAGGAAGAGAGCGAAATGGAGGAAAGGGAGGAAGAGAGCGAAATGGAGGTAAGGGAGGGAGAGAGCGAATTGGAGGAAATGGAGGAAGAGAGCGAAATGAAGGGTAGGGAGGAAGAGAGCGAATGGAGGGTAGGAAGGAAGAGAGCGAAATGGAGTAAAGGGAGGAAGAGAGCGAAATGGAGGAAAGGGAGGAAGAGAGCGAAATGGAGGTAAGGGAGGAAGAGAGCGAAATGGAGGAAAGGGAGGAAGAGAGCGAAATGGAGGTAAGGGAGCGAAATGGAGGGTAGGGAGGAAGAGAGCGAAATGGAGGTAAGGGAGGAAGAGAGCGAAATGGAGGTAAGGGAGGAAGAGAGCGAATTGGAGGATAGGGAGGAAGAGAGCGAAATGGAGGTAAGGGAGGAAGAGAGCAAATTGGAGGAAATGGAGGAAGAGAGCGAAATGGAGGGTAGGTAGGAAGAGAGCGAAATTGAGGAAAGGGAGGAAGAGAGCGAAATGGAGGTAAGGGAGGAAGAGAGCGAAATTGACGAAAGGGAGGAAGAGAGCGAAATTGAGGAAAGGGAGGAAGAGAGCGAAATGGAGGAAAGGGAGGAAGAGAGCGAATTGGAGGAAAGGGAGGAAGAGAGCGAAACGGATGAAAGGGAGGAAGAGAGCGAATTGGAGGATAGGGAGGAAGAGAGCGAAAAGGAGTTAAGCGAGGAAGAGAGCGAAATGGAGGAAATGGAGGAAGAGAGCGAATTGGAGGAAATGGAAGAAGAGAGCGAAATGGAGTGTAGGAAGGAAGAGAGCGAAATGGAGGTAAGGGAGGAAGAGAGCGAAATGGAGGTAAAGGGAGGAAGAGAGCGAAATGGAGGAAATGGAGGAGGAAGAGAGCGAAATGGAGGGTAGGGAGGAAGAGAGCGAAATGGAGTAAAGGGAGGAAGAGAGCGAAATGGAGGAAAGGGAGGAAGAGAGCGAAATGAAGGAAAGGGAGGAAGAGAGCGAAATGGATGAAAGGGAGGAGGAAGAGAGCGAAATGGAGGAAAGGGAGGAAGAGAGCGAAATGAAGGAAAGGGAGGAAGAGAGCGAAATGGAGGTAAAAGGGGAAGAGAGCGAAACGGAGGAAAGGGAGGAAGAGAGCGAACTGGAGGAAAGGGGGAAGAGAGCGAAATGGAGGTAAGGGAGGAAGAGAGCGAAATGGAGGAAAGGGAGGAAGAGAGCGAATTGGAGGATAGGGAGGAAGAGAGCGAAAAGGAGGTAAGCGAGGAAGAGAGCGAATTGAAGGAAATGGAGGAAGAGAGCGAAATGGAGGTAAGGGAGGAAGAGAGCGAATTGGAGGAAATGGAGGAAGAGAGCGAAATGGAGGGTAGGGAGGAAGAGAGCGAAATGGAGGAAAGGGAGGAAGAGAGCGAAATGAAGGAAAGGGAGGAAGAGAGCGAAATGGAGGTAAGGGAGGAAGAGAGCGAAATGGAGGAAAGGGAGGAAGAGAGCGAAATGGAGGTAAGGGAGGAAGAGAGCGAAATGGAGGAAAGGGAGGAAGAGAGCGAAATGGAGGAAAGGGAGGAAGAGAGCGAAATGGAGGTAAGGGAGGAAGAGAGCGAAATGGAGGTAAGGGAGGAAGAGAGCGAAATGGAGGAAAGGGAGGAAGAGAGCGAAATGGAAGGAAAGGGAGGAAGAGAGCGAAATGGAGGTAAGGGAGGAAGAGCGAAATGGAGGTAAGGGAGGAAGAGAGCGAAATCTAGGTAAGGGAGGAAGAGAGCAAAATGGAGGTAAGGGAGGAAGAGAGCGAAATGGAGGAAAAGGAGAGGAAGAGAGCGAAATGGAGGAAAGGGAGAGGAAAGAGGAGAGAAGAGAGCGAAATGAAGGAAAGGGAGGAAGAGAGCGAAATGGGGGAAAGGGAGGAAGAGAGCGAAATGGAGGTAAGGGAGGAAGAGAGCGAAATCTAGGTAAGGGAGGAAGAGAGCGAAATGGAGGAAAGGGAGAAAGAGAGCGAAATGGAGGAAAGGGAGGAAGAGAGCGAAATGGAGGTAAGGGAGGAAGAGAGCGAAATGGAGGTAAGGGAGGAAGAGAGCGAAATGGAGGTAAGGGAGCGAAATGGAGGTAAAGGGAGGAAGAGAGCGAAATCTAGGAAAGGGAGGAAGAGAGCGAAATGGAGGTAAGGGAGGAAGAGAGCGAAATGGAGGAAAGGGAGGAAGAGAGCGAAATGGAGGTAAGGGAGGAAGAGAGCGTAATGGAGGTAAGGGAGGAAGAGAGCGAAATGAAGGAAAGGGAGGAAGAGAGCGAAATGGAGGTAAGGGAGGAAGAGAGCGAAATCTAGGTAAGGGAGGAAGAGAGCGAAATGGAGGTAAAGGGAGGAAGAGAGCGAAATGGAGGAAAGGGAGGAAGAGAGCGAAATGGAGGTAAGGGAGGAAGAGAGCGAAATGGAGGAAAGGGAGGAAGAGAGCGAAATGGAGGAAAGGGAGGAAGAGAGCGAAATGGAGGAAAGGGAGGAAGAGAGCGAAATGGAGGAAAGGGAGGAAGAGAGCGAAATGGAGGTAAGGGAGGAAGAGAGCGAAATGGAGGTAAGGGAGGAAGAGAGCGAAATGGAGGTAAGGGAGGAAGAGAGCGAAATGGAGGAAAGGGAGGAAGAGAGCGAAATGGAGGAAAGGGAGGAAGAGAGCGAAATGGAGGAAAGGGAGGAAGAGAGCGAAATGGAGGTAAGGGAGGAAGAGAGCGAAATGGAGGAAAGGGAGGAAGAGAGCGAAATGGAGGAAAGGGAGGAAGAGAGCGAAATGAAGGAAAGGGAGGAAGAGAGCGAAATGGAGGTAAGGGAGGAAGAGAGCGAAATCTAGGTAAGGGAGGAAGAGAGCGAAATGGAGGTAAGGGAGGAAGAGAGCGAAATGGAGGAAAGGGAGGAAGAGAGCGAAATGGAGGTAAGGGAGGAAGAGAGCGAAATGGAGGAAAGGGAGGAAGAGAGCGAAATGGAGGAAAGGGAGGAAGAGAGCGAAATGGAGGTAAGGGAGGAAGAGAGCGAAATGGAGTAAGGGAGGAAGAGAGCGAAATGGAGGTAAGGGAGGAAGAGAGCGAAATGGAGGAAAGGGAGGAAGAGAGCGAAATCTAGGTAAGGGAGGAAGAGAGCGAAATGGAGGTAAGGGAGGAAGAGAGCGAAATGGAGGTAAGGGAGCGAAATGGAGGTAAGGGAGGAAGAGAGCGAAATCTAGGTAAGGGAGGAAGAGAGCGAAATGGAGGTAAGGGAGGAAGAGAGCGAAATGGAGGTAAGGGAGGAAGAGAGCGAAATGGAGGTAAGGGAGGAAGAGAGCGAAATGGAGGTAAGGGAGCGAAATGGAGGTAAGGGAGGAAGAGAGCGAAATCTAGGTAAGGGAGGAAGAGAGCGAAATGGAGGTAAGGGAGGAAGAGAGCGAAATGGAGGAAAGGGAGGAAGAGAGCGAAATGGAGGTAAGGGAGGAAGAGAGCGTAATGGAGGTAAGGGAGGAAGAGAGCGAAATGGAGGAAAGGGAGGAAGAGAGCGAAATGAAGGAAAGGGAGGAAGAGAGCGAAATGGAGGTAAGGGAGGAAGAGAGCGAAATCTAGGTAAGGGAGGAAGAGAGCGAAATGGAGGTAAGGGAGGAAGAGAGCGAAATGGAGGAAAGGGAGGAAGAGAGCGAAATGGAGGTAAGGGAGGAAGAGAGCGAAATGGAGGAAAGGGAGGAAGAGAGCGAAATGGAGGAAAGGGAGGAAGAGAGCGAAATGGAGGAAAGGGAGGAAGAGAGCGAAATGGAGGAAAGGGAGGAAGAGAGCGAAATGGAGGTAAGGGAGGAAGAGAGCGAAATGGAGGAAAGGGAGGAAGAGAGCGAAATGGAGGAAAGGGAGGAAGAGAGCGAAATGGAGGAATTCGACCAGTCTTCGACTGCATGTAGTAGCCTACTGTGTCATTTGACTGCTCAACTTACTTTCAAACTGGCAACGCTCTTGCTTAGATCCGTAAGATCGCGTTTTGAGAGGTAGCTACGTAGTACGTACGGGAGTGCACTGGGCCTATGTTAGATTATTGATGCACATAATTGTGGTACTACACTGTGTCCCGTTGAAAAGTGGACGCCTAGAAAAGTGTCATAACTCGGTCAAAACTCAGCATTTGCCTGAAATTTTAAATACAGCAACATTAGCCATGTCACCACCAAATCGTAAGATTCGTAACGCCGCCGTTTGGTAATGTTGGTTAATTTGTCAAGTTTATGAACGTTTGAGATGCAGTACTGACACAGTATTAAACGCCATTTATTTAGGCTATTTCTAGACCAATGCAAAATTCCTAAGCAAGAAGAGTCAAGTTCCACAGGAAGCCTGATCTTCGCGATTACCTGGGAAACGAGAGTTAATTTTCAAGAAAAAATGTACATTTAAGGCTACAGAGGAGTGGGTCCCATAATTAAGTTATTCGTGAAAGCCGGCTGCTATGGATATGCGAGGGCGGAAGAGATGTAATGACCATGGTGTTGATGATGACCACCACCCTCTGTTCAATCTTTAAGAAATCATGCAGATGATCAAATCTCAAACAAGTTGCGAATTATCTCCGAAATGAAGAATTTCTCTTTTTGAACGAGTCTTTCTTATAATATGTCACGGTTCGCTTTTACAACTTTCGCCTCGAAGTTTCTCTATAGCGCCAAGACGACCGACGCTCCTCCACTCACATCGTTCGATTACACGACCCAATCGCCATGACCAATCGTTCGACTAACTGATCGATATCTATCGTAGAATAAGACTGTTTCCGCAGTTCTCTACGATACGATTGGGAGTTATTACGGATTTAGTTGTAGGCCTGTATTGTGTTCATCGAAGAGAAGAAAGGACTTACCGTACCACGTCGTCTTCGTTCATTTCCTTTGATGTCTTCACCGTAGCCTACAACTGAAGTGGTTCACTGGAGACTAATTACCGCGCTTCGTAAAAGTCGTCTGCCTCGATCGAACCAAACGATCAAAAAGCTAACCGTTAATTCAAATTTCCTTTAGCTGACTCCTTGTTTCCCATACTGTTTTCGAAGCGCAGCGGAGAGTTTCCCCAAAGCCTAATAATATTTTATATGATGTGATAATCTTATGATGTTGCTCACTTTATGTTGGCCTCCCAGCTGGTCGGTTGGGGGTGCCTGGAACGGGTCCTGCGTTCCACCGCACGCCTTTGCGAACGCATTCCCAGATTTGGCCACGTCTCTGGTTATATGCTGAAGTGCTACACTGGCTCCCTCTGCAGCGGCGGGTCTCATATCGGATCATCGCTTTGGTCTAGCGGTCCTTGCTAGGCCTCGCCCCCGCTATCTACGCGACCTCTGCTGCCCTACCTTGAGTGCTCCGGGTCGTCGCTCTCTCCGCTCTACTGAGCATGGCGTGCTCATGGTCCCTTTTGCCCGCACAGCTACTACGCAGAATCGCTCTTTCTCAGTGGTTGTCCCTTCGCTCTGAAACGGGCTCCCTTTGGCGCTGCGCTTGCTCCCCAGTGCTTACTCTGAGTCTTTCGATTCTCATCTCAAACTGTCCTTTTCAGCCGTGCTGTGGTCGGGAGTGCTCCTGAGTAAAATTTATATAGCGCCCCCTTGAAGGGGCGCAATATAAATCTTCGTAATGAATGAATGAATGAATAACAATATATACACGGATGTCCGGTAATATGTATATATATATACATTTATATGTATGGGCGTATTTAGGGGTTTCCGGGTTCAACCCCCCCCCAATAATTTTCGAAATTTTTTTAAGATGCTTTTACATGTGAAATACCAAAAAACCTTAATTTTTCCGACCATCTCCAATGGAAACTCCCAAATCTGAAACCCCCTCCGAAATTATTTCCTGGCTACGCCCATGTTTATATGCACAACCATGCACAAAATGGTTTGAATGCTATTCAACTGAGGGCATAAAAGTCGCAGTTTTGTTGAAAGTTCCTCGCCCACCTATTAAGCAGCAGATTCAGTTCTTGGGACTTGATGGGTATCACCACAAGAACGTATGTTATAACTGCCTCATTAGTTAAGATTTAGTTAAGATGAATGTTATCTTTTCTAATGCACACATCTACTGTATACATGTATTATGAGCATAGACGTAGCTACATTGAGGCACGAGGAGGCAGTTGCCTCCTCTTGCTTTTTTATATACTGGAACTTCGATTGACTAATGGCTTCAATGACCAGGATTTTGCCAGTGGTCTGTGAAGTTGCCTCCTCTTGAATTTAAGTCTCGCTACGTGCCTGTCGTGTAGTATGAAATACTGCATAAGCAGCACGGTTATTTAAATACGTTTATTAAATGCTCGACATATAGAAATATTTCTATACAATAACACCCCTCTCGGTCTCAGCTTATTTTCTCTTATTGACGTCATCGCAAAATGACGTAATTTTCCTTTGTTCTATAATGTCTCGGCCACATTCCATTAGTTTCTGTGGGAGGGAGCAGACGTCGAAGAAGGCGATACAGGAGAAGAAGAAAGATATCCAAAAGACGGGGGGAACGATGAAAATGCTACAAAACAAGACGCAGATGTTGGAGAAGACGACGAGAACAGTTCGATCCTCGAAGTGAACAAGAAATTACTCGTAACGTAAGACAAACATTTGTTCATCGTCATTTCAACGACCGAAAACAATCGGTAATTAAGTAAGGAAGTATGGTAAAACATGAAATTATACTGATGCAAGTAGCCTAAGAACTAAGTGTGAAAGTTAGTGAGAAAAATAAGTATTGCATAAAAGTAAGAAAATTTTATGGCGTGAATTCCCTTATTTTACTGCATCTGTTGTTCATGATTTTGGCTTGTTAAATATTTGTATAGCGTTTTTTGTAAGTATAGCCAACCATTCAGGCAGGGCCGTTGATAAGGTTCTGCGAAAGTGGGTGCAAAAAGTTACCAAAGGGGCCCGTGTCGGTCGACCGGCCGTTGGTTTCCCGTTGATTTTTATATCCCATTTATCCCTTAGTTATAATCCGTATACGCACTAGCAAGTGGCGGTCACTGACTGTAAGAGAGTAGGCCTAAGTGTAAGCCTAGATAGAACACTTCAACACTACATAACAACAATTTGTCAATAAAATCTGATAAATTTCAAATTCGTAATTAATTTTTTAACACTGCAGCCTGAAGGAAATGAGTAAATGGCATAGGCCAAAATATCAGCGAAGTCCATTTTCATCTCTCACAGTCACACAGTTTGGTTAAATCCAGCAAATGCAGGCTAAACGGCCCAAATCACACGTCAAACTTTTTGTGGCATGGTTCAATAAAGAATATACTTACTTACTTACTTAAATTCAGTCCAAGCTCTGAGCTAACTATATAGGTAAACAGATAAGTGCGTCAAAATGATGTGATGTCACGGATTCACGGTGTAAGTAGAGAGAGTGAGTCGTGTCATAGATATAATTTTATATCTATGTTGCATGCACACATTGCACAGTCCATAGGACTATTATTATTATAATAGATCTAGACATAGACGTCTTAATAATAGCTGGCTAGCTATTATATAGAAGTCCATGATCTAGATCTATCATCTATGGAATGCGGGTTCATGTTACCTGCTCTTGTGGCGGGTCAGTAGGCAAGCAAACAGTGTAAGTAAGCATTAGTAAACATAGTGAATTAGATCAAAATAATCACTAGTGCTTCCTAACAGTTTTTGATTTAACAGAAATTTGAAAACAGAAACACAAACAGCCAGACGAAGACATAGTTCGAGGGACTCTTTTCCATTGTTTGCATGTCTGTGTCTAATCTCCTGTTTGCATGTCTAAGCATTATGACGTCATTTTCATAGACGTAATAGACCCATTCTTGCAGATTTCTCTCATTTGACGTCATGTATTATGGACCATGGACCAAAGACGTCTTAATAATTTCTAGCTATAATAGACTCATTTTTATGTAGACAAATAAGAATGAACTTCAATGAAGTGTATTATGACGTCATAGTATAATTTGACCGTTTCTCATAAGAGAGCGCCAGGTAGCGACAATGCAGGGGCGTTGCTTTAACTTATTTCATTTAAGAAAACATTCCGAAACAAGTTGAAAGATACCTGAAGAAGAATTAGAGTAGGTTCTGAAGATGTTTGAAGTGGAAGAACGAAGATGAATTTTCAAATGTATGTGATTCGATTTTATACGCTTGTTTAACCGGTCGATTAGGCCCTAAAATGTAGACTTTAAGCGGCTTACAACAGTATTCTTTAGAGGGTTGAGTTCATGCAACGTAGGATAACAATGCCAATTTGTATCGGCTGATTGTATTAGGCCCAAGCTAGATATAATTTGCTTCTCTATGCTTTGAGGCAAGGAGTGGCTTTGAGGCATACACGATAGATGGCCAACTCGGTTTAACAGACTATCTATAGTGCAAGACTATAATAGGCATAACGGTCAATTCAATAATTATGCGCCCTTCGAAACTATATTCAATTTTAGATCCCTCGATGATTCGTGTAGTCTTCTTGATCCATGCATGGAACTTGGACGAATGAAAGTCGAAAGCAAGAATCGGTCATTCTCGACAACATACATGTATTGGGATCAGTGGAGAACTCGGTTGTAGATGGCGCTATACGGTAAGATTTAAGGAGCTTAGATGGTCTCTAAACGAAATGTCGTCTACCCAGGGCCTAGGACAGGATTTGGAGGCCCAGGGCCACAACTAATTTTCCAGGCCTTTTTCAAATACCTTTTAAAAACTCAACAGAAAGGTTCAAATCATCCTTTGATATAATGTTATAATACTAATAGTTAGGGGAATATTTGCTATTTTTTCAATAAAATTGACAATGTGGTCAATTTTGTCAAATTGACTGATATTGTATGTTAAAACTATTTTAATGTAGATTAAATATCAATTTCATAAGTTAAAAACAAACCCCCTAATCGTGCACTCGTCGGCCTCGTTCCGCTCGCATTCGTCCACCACCCCATTCATTTTCTACACTGCCCCCAAACTCCAAATCCTGGCTACACCACCGCTCTAAGAGACTAAGAAAGTAAGAATATAATAGTATAGTGTACTGTGTAGGCTACACTATCCACAGCGAATCGGATGATAAGAACAATATATTCATATTAAAACATTATTTAGGTTTAAGTGTTTGACTTACGACTTACGAGTAACGAGTCTAATAGAGCCTACGATAGATTTTAGACTATTGAGTGTTGACAACTTTTCAATTTTACAACTAACAACATATTTACGAGAAATTTGTTTACAGTTTGCAATTATTTAGCGTCAACGATTTTGTCACGAAATAATTAGAATTTGTATAACGCTACATTTCAATGAATAACTCCTTAATTCCGTAATTCCCCATTTCAATAAATAACTCCGTAATTCCGAAATTTTGAGGCCCTTTATCAAGTGAGGCCTGGGGCCAAATGGCCCCGGTGGCTCCCTCTGTCCTACGATATTATGACGTCATATTTATCGAAGTCCATTCCGACGCCAGTTTGTTGCTGCCCTTATATATTCCGTACTTGCCATGAGATGAGTGGAGAACTCCGCCACCGGACGTCCGTGCATTGCACATCCGTGCTTAGTGCAAGCCGGTGCCAGTCCCAAGCCTGGATAAAGGAGGAGGGCGACGCTAATGGTCTATGTTACTACACAGTGTCGTTAAACAGGAATACCTGGAATACCTACCTAGATGAGTGGAGCTCAGTAGACGTCCTCTAAGTGATATTTTACCAATCATATTATTGTATTGTATTGTATTGTATTTGATCATTTATAAAGCGCTTCTCATAAGCATAAGCTTTTTTAGAAGCGCTCCCAGTACGAGGTATTCCGAGAGAAAAGGAAGGTTTAAGGTGAGAGAAAGAGGTAGGGATGCTACCAGAGTGGATTGTAGGGCGTTCAGAAAGAGGAAGTCCATTCCATAGAGAGGTACCTATGCAGGCAAAGGATCTGGATTGAGCCATTGTGGTCCTAACCCGGGGAACAAACAGGTCAAGCCGCTCAGAGGATCTGAGATTTCTTTATTAGTAGATGCCATGCCAATGCAAACATTGGTTGAAGATGAAATTGATGACATGCTATTGATTTAGGTGACACCTGCTCCATCTTCACAAAGACCAACTACAGCTACGCCTGGCTATGGCCGATGTACCAGTATGCAACTATATCGCATCCAAAGTCAAGTCGTGCAACGATGCCCACATACTGTGCTCCAGTGCAGTCTAAGACCTGAGCAATAGCCTGGTAGGCCTATGGAATTTCTGTTAAAAAGATTATAATATTATACTTACAGATAACCAAATCTTCACATTGTTTTTATGTTTTCTTCTTTCACTTGATGCAAGTCGAAGTTAAGTCTGATAATTTGGTATTTGCTAAATGTTGTCAGAAAAGCTAGACATAACAATAATTATGGTTGTTTATTTCCATTATTATTTTCTTTAATATTATCACAGTAGCCTACAATTTATTGCAGAGCATATACACTGTGAATTGATAATATTGCAGTTTTTTGCTGACTCAAAAATATAATTATATCAGTTTGTCATTGTTTCCAATTGCAGTCAGCTTAGTCAGAGCAAATTCAACGACTCCACAGAGCTTCTGGACACTTCACAAGTTGATGATTGACGTTCAGGAAATGAAGTTCAAGGCCAAGTTTTCCAGTGATGTCATGCTCACTCTGTGAAGTGTTCCGAGGAACCAGATCCCGCCGTCATATGAAATGACAACAGGAGCTCATGTCAACACATTTTCTATTCTGAAGAGCAAATCTCCAATGAGCGATCTGGTTTTTCGTAATCGTAATCTGGTTATTTGTAATCGTAATACCTGTTTTGCCGCCCAGTCTCTGACATTGTTGGCCGATCTTCTGCTGGGGGAGAGCTTTTAGTCCCTCGGGCTCACTCCTCAATTAGGCAGCGCATAGCCTTCTCAATTGTTGGACCCTCCATTTGGAATGGACTCCCTTTGCTGCATGCCAAGGTCCAGTAGAACTGTTTTACAATTTGCTCAAGTCTAGTCTTTATTGCCGTGGTTGGGCTGAGAGCGCCTCTGAGTAGGTTTCCTGAAGGGGTGCTATGTTTAGTTCTTGAAATGAATGTATGAATGAAACCATCCATCCATCAAGTCATTCTTTCGTTCATTCATCCATCCACACACCAACCAACTGGTCCGTGTATCCATCCATCTATGCGTCCATCCATCCCTCCATTCATTGATTCATCCATTTTGTCTATCGAAGTAACCTGAGATTGAGACCTTATCTGAACGTCTAAACCTTGCCCAAAGATTGAGAGTGAACTGACGCTCTCCATCCACCCCTCCATCCATCGATTCATCCATCGGTCTGTCTCCATCCACCAAACAGCAGTGCAGCCATCCGTCAGACTATCCAGCCATTCATCGTTCATCCACTCATCCATCCTTACATTCATCCACCCACCAAGTTTTTCGGTCATTTATTCATCCAACCATCAATCCTTACACCAATTCACCTATGAAGTCATTCATTCATCCACCACGTGCACCCACCCTGTATGAAGATTGAAGTCCTACCAAAAGATTGAAACCCAACCTGAATTCCAAACCCTAGAATGACCCGAAATAGAAATTCTTAGGGCTGTGCTGTTATGTTCGAATGCTTGGCATAAAACGCAAACGGTCGAACGGTTTAACGCTTCGGGGTGTCCAGTGACACTGGGGTGTCCAGAGGTTCAGCCCACCCTCATGCCAAAACCGCCACTCTTGATATGTGTAGATCATTTAGATTTTAGATGTGACCAGAACCCCAATCGGTGACTCCACTTTGTCTTGTCAAGGGTTGTGAGTATGATGTAAGCTTCGCGCATAAAAACTTTATCCCAGGCCCTCAAATTTCACCCAGGCATCGAGGGCTTTGGTTTCAGTTTAGTTGTATGATGTAACTATAGATATTGATAGCAGTTTACACTTTACACCTACGTCGCCAGACAGTTTGGCGTTTCTCTCCTGATTGCTCTATCCCTAGATTTCCACACTTGATGCGTTTTATGCCATTATTATTATTATCATTATTATTATTATTATTATTATTATTATTATTATTATTATTATTATTATTATTATTATTATTATTATTATTATTATTATTATTATTATTATTATTACAAACACCTTAAACGTGTGCAAAGTCACACAGAAATGCGAATCTGAGGCGGTTAGTGAGTTACCAGGTGAAGAGTAGTTAGATATCCATATGTTTGAAGGCCAATGAACAACAGTGAGTTTTTACGCGTTTCTTGAAAGAAGAAAAGGAGATTGAGCAACAGGTAAACACTGGCAGTCGATTCCATTCCTTGAGGGCAGCAACATGGAATGCACGAAAGCCCATGACGGTGCCACGGAGTGATTTGCAAATTTTAGTGATGAGGTGATGGAAGGGCAGAAATGTGTTAGGGCTGAAGAGTAGCAGGTTGAGCGAAGTGGTTGGATCGTGAACAACGGACGAAGGTAAGAGGGTAGGTGGTGGTCGACAGTATCAAAAGCAGCACTACGGTCAAGGCATACTGAGAGGCATGCATTTAAGGTATCATTAGATGTGAAGCTGTTGCCAGCGTTAAGGCAAGAGCAGTTTCAGTGGAGTAGCCTTCACGGTAACATAACAGCACAGCCCAAGGATTTTCTCTTGGTAGGACTTCAGTCTTCATACGGTGTGGGTAGGTGGATGAATGAATGACTTGATAGGTGGAAGAGTGTGAGGATGGATGAATGAATAAATGAATGAATGGCTTGATAGATGGGTAGATGTAACGATGCATGAGTGGATGAATGGATGATTGGCTGATGGTCTGGTGCGTGGCTCTTGCTGTTTGGTGAATGGATAGACGGACAGATGAATGGATTGGTGGGTGGATGGTGGTTGGATGGATGGAGCTTCGGTTCACTTTCTCTTTGGGTAAGGCTTGGATGTTCAGATAGGGTTTCTCTCAGGTTGCTTCGATGGACAAATGGATGAATTGAGGAATGGAGGAATGGATGATGGATGGACGCATAGAGGGAGGAGGAGGGAGGAGGGAGGGAAGATGGAAGGAGGGAAGGAGGGAGGGAAAGAGGGAGGGAGGGAAGGAGGAAGGGAAGGAGGGAGGAGGGATGATGGTTGGATACATGGACAGAGAAACCAGTTGGTTGTTGTGTGGATCGATGAATGGATGGATGAATGAATGAATGAATGAATGAATGAATGAATGACTTGATGGGTTGATGGGTGTGGATGGATGGATGGATGGATGATTGAACGAATGAATGTATGTAATAACTTAGTGGGCGGATGGAGTAGATGCGAGTCCATAGGTGGGTCCATGTGTGGGTGAACACATAGATATATTAATGAATGCCTGTACCTTGTCATTAGGCAGAGATGTCATTTTAGACTTAATATTTACTGAGATCTAAAAGCTGAATGTATTCGATATTAGAGGGTGCCGAGCGGTTTGACAAGAACTGGATCCTTGGGGTAATACTCAGTTGTGACCTTGGCATGCATTCCCACATCGAGGGGTACTCTTTTCTTGTGCCTCGTCGCTGTATACTTTTGGGGTTCTCCGTTCGCACGGACTTCCTCCTCAGAATGACCACCATCGCACAACAGAGGCGCTTTTACAGAAAACGGTTCCCTAGGCGCAAACATTTTGGGGCCCTTCTGAACTTGTAGACCGAGTCTGAGACTCTGGTGGTGTGTAACCTATCACGTGCAAAAACCCACGAAGTTGAACTTGAAGCCGTTTTTGCGAGTGTTATTGACACTACTTAGGATTAGTTATAGAAGCTATTTTCAAGGAATGTGAAGTTATTTGATTTTAGCTTTAAAAAATGCGATAAGTGTACAGTACTCGTTTGTTGCAATACCATGCAACAATGCTATGTTATATAATATTAAAAATGCTTGAAAAATTAATTATGTGAAACTGAATCGGTGTTACTCTTTTGACCATTCGTCACAGACAGCGTAATAGAAATAGAAGAGAAAGTTTAAGTTGCAAAACATCCTTGCCCACAATTCGCGAAATTCTTTATATGGTCCAAGAATGGATAAAATTCAAGCATTTCGTTTGACGGTAACTGTTGTTGCACGGTAACATCTGATAATTTTTTGACGCATGAAATGCATTACAGTGTGCTCAAATAGGAAACCACTTTTCAAACATCGAAACGCCGATTTCACCTCGAACAATGAAGATCCCAGGTCTAATAAACATCGGAGTTTTAAATAATTTCCCAGAAATTGTCTTCTGAATATGGGCTTGAATGTCTCAGAGTAAGTTATATATGCAGATACTGATTCTAAGAAGCAATCAAAGCATGGCATACATCTTATCCATTTCCTGTCATCGTCGAGAATGTTCTCAAAGACATCAGACGTACTGCATTGATGACAAATGTAAAACGAGCAGTTGAAATCCGGCCAAAGCCTGAATATCTTCATCAAAGTATGCAATGAAGTACAAATTAACATTTATATTAAGATATTGAAACTTTTCCAAGTCAGACTCATCATCAGGCTCTTCCAATAGCTTCTCACACAAACCTATAACGTCCTCATATCTGCGAAATTGATAAAGAGAAAGAGCTTCATAACATGACCCTAAGTTGAACTTTGTACCAAACTCTTCTGACAGCGTAGCATAGAAACGGGTCATGTAGTCGTTAGAAATTCTCACTAGGACCTCTGCTATGTCGGTGTTTTTAGACAGGACTAAACCTGTAATTGATTCTTCTGCGTCTTCCCTAGTTTTTGTTTTGATCTTGCCATCGAAACGCGGCAAACTTCTATATCGCATCATAGCTGCAAGGCAACAGTCTGCTTCAAATGATAAAGCCATACTAGAGGTATCCTTCATTTTCAGTCCTTCGGTGCTGCACTGAATAAACAGGTAACGTACAAACAATTCAGGACTTAGCAGTAGAATATTTTTGTTTCGAATTCGAAGTAAATTTCTACGTAGTAGAAGAAAACCCGCGATTGTCGCCAAATCATCCATGAAAAGCAAACTGTTAACTTTCAAGTTACGAACTTCACGACAATGATCGTTCTCTTTGAAACTCGTGGCAAGTTTGGAACACAAATGCACCGTACTTTGAAAGTGCCCAGTGTAATAATACAATGCAGCCAGATAGGTCCGAGATGCAGTCTCAGTCTTACATGTAGATATGTCGCGGCAACAAAGAGATTTGTGAAGACACAGCATTGAAACCATTTTAGCCAAGCAACTCTCGTTCTTTGAATAACCAAATCCTAAATGTTTCATTATTTGTTCAGCGCGATTGAAATACAACATGCTTCCTTCGAAATCACTAAGTGGCTGCATAGAATTCTGATTTTCAACAAGATAAGATTGTCCTATTACATGACTCCAGATTTCAGATAGAAGTTCAACATCGCATTGCAACCGGGAGGACAGTATGAAATATGACATCTGAAATAATATCAACGCCTTCATGAAATCTGCGAGAGTACTATAGACCTTGGAAGCGGCAGTCATATCTATGAACCATTTCAAAGGCATTTCACTGTCTCCGTTTTTCAGTATGATATTATATTTAACTGTCCATTACAAATTATATGAAAACTCCAGAGCCAGAAAACATTTCTCACCACACTGGAGTATAACATTATTTAAATCGTTTAGTTGATTTAGTTTAGCATTATAGTCACAAACGGATATTATGCATCTCTCAACCTTTTCTCTCGTTAGTGGAGACTCGTCTTCCTTACACAGTTTCTGGCAAACTGGTAGAATGTAATGCCTCACAAACCATTCACTCATTTTGTCTGCATCATTGAAATAATCGAGCGTTTTGATAGTTTGCTGTAGAACTTCAGCATGCAGTTCATGATCCAACAGATTTGCTTTCCGAATGAAATAGTTTGGACAGTGTTTGTCTTTCAAACATTCGCACAGTTTGCCAAGTAACTTGCAGCAGATGGCTACAACACTAGATGTCTCCCACCATTCTGTTGATTCTTCTTCGCAAGACCACAGCATCAGCGTCTTCAGATGGTAAGTACACACAACCTCTTCCATTTTCGGACAGTTCTTTCGGATGATTTCTCTTTTAGCAAAGAATCTGAGCAAGTGATAGACAATTTGTTGAGTTGAAGTCCAACTTTGAATCAGAGTAACCTCTGCTCGTGAGAATGAAAATCTCCTTTCATATAAGCCTTCTTGCATATCACGATGTGTGACTTTAACCACGTCGCATCCCTCATGAACCACTTTGCTTATTGTTGCACTATTTGGCCATCCACTAGACCTCTTCCGTTTCGGCCATTCTTCAGCTACCTCTGGCCAGTTTGGGCAACGCATGGAAGGAACTATATCTAATGTGCTGATTAAAATTGGAACTTTGCTTTTCAAAGCTGGTCCAGTTGCCGAAAGCATTTTTAAACATCCTTAACTAAATTCAGTTACATTTCTATTAATGTTGAACAATATTGTAGTGTGCTCCATCGCTCCAATAATGGTTGTTGGACTGAAATCGTGCTGCGTGAAATTCGTCACAGGTATGTTTAAAAATTTATATTCCTCTAAGTTCCAGTCATAAACTCCACAGATTGGGTCATATAATCGAACAAATGACTTATTCTGTTTGTATGCTTCAAGTTTAGAGCATGTAATTACATCACAGAGGTCGTCAGCATTTTCAGGAATTTCACAGTGAGAAGAACCAAACGCCATTTGGTCAATTTCTGTAAAAAGTATGTCAAGGTCATCGATGCAGGAGTTAATAGGCTGAATATAGAACTCAGCCTGGCTACCGCACACGGTTTGTGTATACCTCAATCCAGAAGTACGGCTGTTTATTATCGGAAGGAGATGAAAATTAGGCCAAATATTTACCTTAAACTTTGTATGCATACAACAAGTGGTCACAAGAAGCTTCGATACTATATTTTCCATTTTGATTTGGTAGCAACCTAGAACAATCAATAAAACGAAGTGACTGTAAAGATCTGTGCAACTCTAAGTTCTACAGATTCCACTAATTTCTAAGACAGCATTGACAACCTATTTGTCATGCTGTATTTTGACCTATTGATCAAGTAACTCTGTGTCATTTCAATCTGCTAGAAAGTTGTGATTCATTAACTGACAAAACTACGGCTGTATAAACAAAACACAGTGCATTGTAACAATTGCTATAGGGCAAGATTGATTATCGCTTCTCCAAGTAACTGATTAATTTCGAGGTGCACGAAAATAAAATTGTCTATCAATCGAGATTTACAATGGAGAGATCTATGCAGACATGGAGAAATTATGTGTAAAAATAAAGTTTTTTTGTTACTAAAGCGCAATACAGACCCCACTATTAGTCCATTAGCTTGAGATGACAGTGTCAGCCCTGAAGAAAGCAGTTACTGCTGGGGGGGGGGCTAAATATGGATTCGGTTGATTTTCATTTATGGGGTGAGGTGCGGAAAGAGTTCTGGTGAAAAATATGACCTGCAGAAATTCTTAACTCTGATCCTCACAACGAATACTGCCTTACTTCAAATGTAAATATTACTGGCATTGATAGTTTTCAATGATATTGGCATGTAACATTTCAATTTTAATAATAATAATTTTAGCGCGGGTAAACTAACCTGAATTCTTTTAGAAACTAATCTAAAATCCGCAAAGTTTGAATTACAGAGTAGAAATTCACTCAGGTATATAAAACAGGTTTTTCGAAAACATTGCTCTCTAAATCAGTAGCTTTGAAACACGTGACAGATTGCCTTGCTTTCTCAGATTTCTTTGTTGCATTATACCTAAGACGATAATAACGTAATAATAGTCCTAGATTATACGTCTACATCACATCCTTATTTGATCACTGGTTTTTCCAAATTGTGCGTCACCGGTCATAAGAAAATGGCTCATAGGATACGTTTGTGCTAAGCCATTGCCTCTGTAGTATCTAGAAGGCAATGGCTAAGCTCAACTTTCTACTGCATCTTGCCTAAATAATACAGAATCGTGCACAAAGGATTGCTGATTAGGCTATAGGCATTAGGCCTACCTGTTAATGCAGAGCCTAACCTAGTGAGAGAAAGATGACCGTGCAAGGTGCGCTTACATCCTGATTCACGTTTAGTGGTCGTTTTTCCGTATTCGTGTGAATCATCGAACCTTAGTAAAGGCAGTTTGAGTGAGATTCTTTGCATGCGTTCACACACGTTGAAGCGCGTAGGCCTACAGCCGTACGTACAATCACATGCACAATATCTGTGGCATATTTGAGTCGTGTGAAAGGTTTTCGACAATGATCGCATTCATGCTCATATAATGAAAGCTGGTACTCATAGGTACAAGCTCCCGGTGTAGAAGCTGTTCTCTAGAAGAATCGCTCAAACATTGCCTCTTCGTAAAGGTGTGGCAAACACAACATATTATTATTGAATACGAACTTACTTTGCAATAGGCCTACGTGACGTGCACCAACAACCCGCTATAAAAGAGCGAAACTTGCGTTTCATGTTATGCGCTAAGACATTATTGGAGGCAGCGCTTGCACAATGTCGCGTACAGAATGAGTTGCAGTTGTGTTTCAGTGGGGGCCCGGCCTATAAAGGCCCTGTAGGCCTATGCTTGCAAATTTGGTAAACGCTAAAAGCCTAAAACGCACAATGGCGTCTTTGAATTATGTGGCTAAATATTGCTTCATTGGTCAGATAGGAGTCGGTGACAGTTCAACTTATGTTTTTCTTTGAGGTCGAGAAAGTTTAGCAGGCGGAGGATCGGATCTATTAGGGTAGGAATTCGTGTAGAGAATTTAGAGTTAACTATTTATTTCTACATGTAACTGGAAAAATAAATGTCCAATGAATGAACAGTAGCCATAACTCAGACGACCATCACAAGGCAAAAGAGGTTATTAAACAGTTTATCCTTGAAACTGTTTGCAGCACAAGATATAGCGTAATGTAATTGTAATTATAGTTGCTTGATTCATACTGAGTAGTGAACTATTTATAGGCTGCTATACAATGTCGATTGTCAGCTCAAATAATATAAAAAGTGAAAAACTAGATAAAATTTTAATTCTTATTTGAAAGCGTGAACATGTGATTAGGTCGCTTCATTGAACTCTGCTAATTGATTATGAGCTTCTAAAATGTCTTCCCATTATTTTTGGCAATGTTATAGTGCATATTAATATTTCAATTTTATGGCTACCGTACGTGTAGTGCATATTTTAACGAATTTGGACTACTGGGACCAATTATGCAATGACTAGGGGCTCTGGGGAGTGTCGTAAGCCCCAAGCGCGGGGTCTGGGTGAAGCCCTTACTTACAACGAATCTTAGAGCATTTGCTGCCAAATGGAGCCCGTTTTAGCCACTTTATTTTACCAAGTTTGCTTTTTATTATCATACATATCCATATTTAATTCTTGCATCGACCTGTGAAAAATGACATAATAAGTTCAGCCATACCACAAAAACTGATATAAATAAGTGAGTGACAGACTGAGTGATTGTGACGAAGTCTTGGATGAGCTGCAGCTACAGCAAACAATGATACGGTAGCTTTAACTTCGGCCAACACGACCAACTTCATAGTCCATTGTGATTTTGAGACGCCAAACCCAAAATCAAACAACAATTCACGTAGCCGTTTATTCGGCGGTCATGATCATGGCAGTTGAACAAATAATGGTAAAAATGAGGTCACCTGCATTGCAAGACAGGGCAGTGTAGGATAATGAATCAGAGTTTGATACAGATTTCACAGAAATCACCTAGGCTACAATGTAAGTGCAGAGTATAGGCCTACTTAAGAAATCCAAGTCATTAGCCTACATTGTCGTGCCACGCTATGAATGTTACATTATCTTACAAGACACTAATATATCTAACATCTGTGACTAGAATCGATGGATGTCTTCAATAAGTTCAATTTCAAACCTACTCGACTACTACTATAGGAAAGAGTTAGAAGGTTAATAATTTAATAATATTATTGTAAGCTAACATTAAAAGTAGAGTAGGCTATTACCTGACTGGGACAAATCCTAAAACTACTGGACACTTCGTCCTCGTCATCTTCTTCGTACTATTCTATGTATTCTTCTAGTTCTTCATTCATTCATTCATTCATTTCAGATATTTATATAGCGCCCCTTCAAGATTCCTACTCAGAGGCGCTCCCGACTACAGCGCGGACACTGAATCGGAGTTTCACGCCGAAGCGCATGAGCAATTGCGAGTGAAGGACTTGCCCAGGGTCCCTACGCGGCGGCTTGAGGTGGATTCGAACCCGCAACCCAAGGCACCGAACATACCCCTACACCACCGCGCCCCACATTTTCATCTTATTCTTCGCATCCGTCTGCTTCTTATTCTCAATCTTCTTCGTCTGCTGCGTATAATATTGTATAGAATAGATAGATAGCGGGAAACGTAGCCTAGCTGTTCCAATACGCCTGTCGCAGCGATTTCTTTTTGTTGCTGAGCTTCAAGGGCATTTGTGAGTAAATGCAAACTTTTAGCTTTATGGGCTATAGCCTGTACAGTAATAAAACCTGGGCCACGTTAAAGATTGAATTTTAACGACTAGTCCACTTACTCCACTGAGTGTATACCGACTTTATCCTGGCGTAACACACCGTTAGTAAAGCGGTGAGTCGTTGCTCCCCCGCCGTTTAAAGATCGATGTAGGCTACGGTAAGGTATGTTCACCTGTTAAGCTCTCGAGATCACGGAGAAGCTCAAAGATTACAATGCAAATGATCGGAAGTGTCCGTTGAATGACTTTAATACGAGGCTCTTGTTAACTGCAATAAACGACTTAATCTTAAACAGGTGTGGTCAGTGGCGATGTACGGATGTGAGGCCTGGACGCTGCAGAAGGAGGAAGAAAGGCGTTTACAAGCATTTGAAAATATGTGTATCCGAAAGGTCTTGAGAATCCCGTGGACGAAAATGATGTTCAACGAACAGGTGTACACATCAGCGGGGGTCAGAATGGAACTATTGCTAATTATTCAATGAATTGACTGGGCGATATCCTTTAACACCGCTGCCCGTTTGAATGGGCGCCACGGTATACTTAAGGTCTCCGTATAGGCCTACGGACTGCGCTATTACCCGAAATTCAAAACTCCGAACTAAGCCACCATCGAGAGACGAATCGGAATCCGCACGCTCTCTCACACACATGCATATATGACGTACGCTGTATCCAATGTAGCTATATAACCGGGCCAGCTGTCCTGTGGTGCCATAGTTTTTGTCGATTGGTCACATAGCATGGTCGTTTGGCCTGCCGTCTTGGTCTTGGTAGGACTGCTCTCCGCTAGACATGCTGCCTTGAATAACCTAGTCTGCATGGGGACCTGGGGAACCATTGTCAGAGCTGGACTTATGTTTGTGGGTGCGTGGCTGTGGGGACTAGGTACATACCGTACGTCCCCATCAACGTTTAACTTGATAGGTCTACTGCTGATCGCCATCTTCGATATAAAGCAGCACTTCACTGTGCCTACACATACAACGGTGGGTGGCCATCATGAGAGTAGCTGCTGGTGCCCGCAAGGAAACAGAAGAGGTTCAGTTCCATCCCATCCACGTTCTCGTCAACACAGTGCCGCCTAAGATTAATTCTAAATGGTAGATCCCGAAAACCTGACATAGCTTCTTCTATTTTACCTGTAAAAACGTACACTTTCTATCCTATTTTAACTTTCCTGCTCCACGAATTCGTCGATGAACTGCTTACAGACTTACTATTATAAGTCTAGATTGCGCTATCTCCAGTGCATCCTCCTCAACTGTTAGGCCAGGGTCGTTACCATTATACAAGATTTTCGCAAATATATGAAACATTATACACCTCATGACTTCCTGATACGGTACGGAATTAATATACTACCTGTTTCGAGTCTGCCGGGTTGGCGATCGTTCGGCATGCTTATGGTCGGCGATCCCTGTATTTGGGCGCTCACGGGGATATGCAGGCGCCGCGCTTCTGCTCATCAACTGGAGCCCATTGTGACTTTTCTTGTGCTGAATCGTCCATACGGACGAGTCTTTGACTGCACGTAGGTACTGTGTCAGCAGTCGGTACTGAATTCGGCAGCAGGGCTAGTATGCAATCGTAGAAATATGATCATGTAGGCCTAATACCAATGCTCCGTAGGAAATATGATCATGTAATAGGCCTATACTATTGCTCCGTGATGTGTTGCACTGGCTTCCGGATAGAACACAAACTTGCCCTATGGGTGTACAAATCCCTGCATGGTGCGGCGCCGGGGTATAGGCCTACCTTGCAGCTTAAGCTTAATGCGTAAGTGTGTCGTCGACCAGACCAGGGCTCTCTTTGAGATCTGAGGTGAAGGGCAATCTGCAGGTGCGGAGATCAAGAACGGGCTTTGGTGATCGTACCTTTTCCGGTCTACGTTCAAAACCGCGATCACAAAACCGCGATCGTCAAAACCGCGATCACAAAATAGCGATGCACAAAACAGCGACTGCATAAAATAGCGATCATCAAATCAGCGATTAAATTCGAAGATTGACTTATATAATGTAGGCCTATGTTGATTTGTCCTGATTGCGAAAATAATTAGCGTTAATTATTTTACTAAATCGTTTGAAGTTGTTGGAGAGACAGCGGAAATGACAGCGTTGACTGGTCCTGATAACGCCCTTAGCCTAATTGAACTTAAAGTGTTGTAGCTAAGTACATCGCAGGACAAATACCAAATCCACCTCGAAGAATCTAAAGCATCGTCTGCGATTACACTAATCGTGGAATTGGACATAATTTAAGTCTTCAAATATAACATTAAACATTTGTCATAATTAGGCTATGTAGGCCTATACGTCGTGATACATTTTAAACGCTCTATAATAAATCCGTGAAATCGCTGTTTTGATGATCGCTATTTTATGCAGTCGCTGTTTTGTGTATCGCTATTTTGTGATCGCTGTTTTGACGATCGCTGTTTTGTGATCGCTGTTTTGAACGTAAACCCCTTTTCCGTGGCTGGACCCAGGTGTTGGAATGGCATTCCACCTTCAATACGCCTGCACCTACTATTGATTCATTAAGTCCAGGCTCAAGACATAATTATGACTTCGAAAAAGCGTAGCCTATCTCTGACTTAGTGTTGAACTTGTTAAAGCGCCGTTGTAGCGGCATGTGCCGTGTTGTTGTAGAAATTGTCCTAGTATTCATTCATTCATTCATTCATTCATTCATTCATTCATTCATTCATTCATTCATTCATTCATTTGAGCTCAACATACGTGCGTGCAAACTGGCAACGCACTTGCTTAGATCGTTAATTTAAGAAAGCTTTTTGAGAGGTAGACTACGTAAAATGTGTAAAATGCACTTTATTAGATACAGGACATTAATTAATTCACATAATGAGCCTGCAACGGTGGGTTGAGTCGTTGCAGTTCAGATCGCCTCTACTACAGTGGCGGCGTGGCGCTATATAAATTTGCAATTACAATTACAATAGAGGAATTGCGATCTTAAATTGCACTTCTTCATGGTCAAAGACAGGGAAGCCAAGTCATTTGTTCTCAGGCGTTAGACCAATACAAAAGCCAAAATACCTAAGCAACAATAGTCAAGTTTGATTAGCCTACGAGTAAATTTTGACAGGAAACCTGGTCTTCGCGATCACCTGGGAAACGAAAGTTAATTTGCAAAAAGGTACATTTAAGGCTATAAGAGAGTGGGTCCCATATATAATTAACTCATTTGTGAATGTTCGATGCTGTGATATGCGAGGGCGAAAGAGATTTAGGCCTAATGACCGTGAGGTTAATGATGACCTTCGCAAAGGTTAGGCCTATCATTCTCGACGTCTGTGTTTCAATCTTTAACAAACCAGATGATCGAATCTCAAACAAGATGCGAATTATCTCAGAAATGACGAATTTCTTTTTTTGAATAGCCTATATTTGTTTACTGTTCGCTCTTACAACTTTCGCCTCGGTTTCGCTA
Organism: Aporrectodea caliginosa; assembly: GCA_020284085.1. Classification (NCBI taxonomy): domain Eukaryota; kingdom Metazoa; phylum Annelida; class Clitellata; order Crassiclitellata; family Lumbricidae; genus Aporrectodea; species Aporrectodea caliginosa. The sequence continues at coordinate 304,741 of JACEVL010000773.1, forward strand.
TAGCGTGAAGACGACCGACGCTCCTCCACTCACATCGTTCGATTACACGAACCAATCGCCATGACCAATCGTTCGACTAACAGATCGATATCTATCGTAGAATAAGACTGTTTCCGCAGTTCTCTACGATACAATCGGGAGTTATTACGGATTTAGTTGTAGGCCTATATGGTGTTCATCGAAGGGAGGAAAGGACTTACCGAGTTACCGTACCACGTCGTCTTCGTCCATTTCCTTTGATGTCTTCACCGTAGCCCACAACTGAAGGGATTCACTGGAGACTAATTTCCGCGCTTCGTAAAAGTCGTCTGCCTCGATCGAACCAAACGATCAAAAAGCTAACCGTTAATTCAGATTTTCTTTAACTGCATGGCTCCTTGTTTTCCATACTGTTTTCGAAGCGCAGCGGAGAGTTTCCCCAAAGCCTAATAATATTTTATATGATGTGATTTGATGTTGCTCACTTTATGTTGGCCTCCCAGCTGGTCGGTTGGGGGTGCCTGGAACGGGTCCTGCGTTCCACCGCACGCCTTTGCGAACGCATTCCCAGATTTGGCCACGTCTCTGGTTATAAGCCAAGTGCTACACTGGCTCCCTCTGCAGCGTCGGGTCTCATATCGGATCATCGCTTTGGTCTGGCGGTCCTTCCTAGGCCTCGCTCCAGCTATCTTCACGACCTCTGCTGCCCCACCTTCAGTGCTGCGGGTCGTCGCTCTCTCCGCTCTATTGAACGGGGCGCTCTCACCGTCCCTTTTGCCCGCACAGCTACTAAGCAGAATCGCTCTTTCTCAGTGGTTGTCCCCTCGCTCTGAAACGGGCTCCCTTTGGCGCTGCGCTTGCTCCCCAGTGCTTACTCCGAGTCTTTCTATTCTGATCTCAAACTGTCCTTTTCAACCGTGCTGTGGTCGGGAGTGCTCCTGAGTAGTAACCTTGAAGGGGCGCTATATAAATCTTCGTAAGGAATGAACGAATAGCTATATATATACACGGATATCCGGTAATATGTATATATATATATATATTTATATGCATGGGCGTATTTAGGGGTTTCCTGGTTCAACCCCCCCCCCAATAAGTTTCCTAAAAAATTTATATGCTTTTACATGTGAAATACCAAAAAACCTTAATTTTTGCGACCATCTCCAATGGAAACCCCCAAATCTGAAACCTCTCCGACATTTTTTCCTGGCTACGCCCATGTTTATAGGCTATGCACAACCGTGCACAAAATGGTTTGAATGCTATTCAACTGAGGGCATAAAAGTCGCAGTTTTGTTGAAAGTTACTCGCCCACCTGCGTTTTATGCACAAATGCCGTTCGCATGACGATGAGGTTGTCAGGTTTCTGTGTTTTTCTCCGACACCAGAAGTGGATGAGATTTTCTTGTTTTGCTTTTCATGCTTTTCATGTTCATTTTTGTGTTGTGCTACCAATGTTTTTTTGGTGAATTAAAGATTGATATATTAAGCAGCAGATGCAATCGTTCTTGGGACTTATGGGTATCACCGCAGGCACATACAGTAGGCCTATCCTATGCGACATGTATATCTGCCTCGTTATTCTCTAATTATCTTGGCCTTGACTCATTTGCTGATAAGGGTCGATCCTTCCGTTGGTCTCATCTGATGATGAAGAAAAGCTTTTGTTGTTTTAAAATCTAGTTTGACATCGTGCTCTATATTTGGCGTCCTTCTGACTTTGACGAATCATTTTGTATGCATGCGATTGATGAATCGCAGTTTTGTGTTGGAGTCTGTCTTTCTCAGATGATTGATGATATCGGATATTGAACGTCCCGTGTACTATCTCAGCTTTCTTGTGAAGTACGAATAGGTAGTGTGCGTTCAGATACATACATACATACATACATACATACATACATACATACATACACATACATACATACATACATACATACATACATACATACATACATACATACATAATATAATAATAATAATAATATCTTGTCTTTAATTTAGCGCCTGACAAACGCACTGCGCTGTACATTTACATGTTATGCAATTGAAACAATCTTAACTAGTTAACTACTAACAGAACAGACAGCCTGTAATACACGGCGCTAATAGCAGCCTACAAAGCAAATCCGCCCTAACGGGGCTCGAACTCGGTACCTCTCGCTCTCTTCGCCAGATGTTATCCAAAGCGCCACCGGAACCCCCCGTGCGTAAGTACATGCCTACGTGCATACAGTATACATCTCAGTAGAAACCACGAAAACCGACGAAATTTTCGTATTTGGGCATAACAACATTAGGCCGAGGAGGCTGAGGGAGGTGCATTTAAAGATTAGATTGTTAATCTAATCTCCAAATGAACGTCCTCCTCTGCCTCAACATGGAGCAATTCAGCCATGATGATGGAGGAGGAGGAGGAGGAGGAGGAGGAGGAGGAGGAGGAGGAGGAGGAGGAGGAGGAGGAGGAGGAGGAGGAGGGGAGGAGGAGGAGGAGGAGGAGGAGGAGGAGGAGGAGGAGGAGGAGGAGATGAGGAGGAGGAGGAGGAGGAGGAGATGAGGAGGAGGAGGAGGAGGAGGAGGAGGAGGAGGAGAAAGAAAGAGAATGTGCTGGTTGATAAGGATGTGAAGAGTTAGATGTCCTCTGTGGAAAGACAACGGCCAACACTATAGAGTATTCTTTGAGATGGCTCAGTGGTGTAGACTGCATAGGCGCCGACTCCACAGGGGCAACAGGAACTTTCGCCCCAGTACTCGCCAAGGTTCTGGGGCGAGAGTATAGTTTCGCCCCAGTACTTTTTGGCCATTGAAAATTCAAAATGCTTAATAAAACTTATTCATTTTTAGTTAAAGAACAAGGAGCGCCTCTGCGGCCTCCATATTCAAAAAATGCCATATCAAAAGCCGCTTATAAAACGCTGTGTGACTCGGGTTTAACTTCAGCCTGCATTAGAAATTTGATATGCCTACATACCAGAGACCCTTAGAAAATGGCAGGCCGCATGTGTGATAATTCGTTGAGGGACATGTTTCATCTGTCTGAGCGCTGTTGGGTAGATATCGAGGGTGAATCATTCGTTGTTCCCGCGTTTTGTATGGGGATGACTCGATCGGTTGCACTTGGGAACGTTTAGCCTATACAGTGTACATCCTGATCGAGAGTAAGACACTTCGCTCCATCGCAGTGAGGGTCAATTTAAGGTCAATCTTGCATGGCATGCCAATGCTAGCTGTCTCTCTAACCCCTCCGTCCCTCCCTCCATGCTTACATACGTTAAGATAGACAGAACAGCAAAAGTTAGGGAAGCACAGTTGAACGTAGACCAATCGGAAAATTATTGGGTAGCTCGAAAACGGATCGGTACGACACTCTCTGAAGCTTGGTGTTTATAAGTGTCAACAAATCTTTCAGAATTGAATTATTGATGGTCACAGTCTTAAAGGTTAGGCTACTAACTAGTGACTTACTATTGTAATTGCAATGGATAAGTTTGCTGTGAACGTTCGCGCGTAGAAGTACCGCAACAGAAGACTGTACCGCTGCCGCTGCCGGTGAAACTGTCACAACTCACTGAAGCGGCTGTAGCGGCCGCTGGTACTAGTGGTACTGCTTACACAGTGCCTGAAAGCGATGCCCGTGCGAGTAGTAACTGGTAAGCGACCATTCAATAATAAATGGCTCACGACGTATCCGTGGCTAACTGTTACAGTAGGCTACCTGTCACTACATGTACTGCTGAAAATGCATTTTCTGGTCTTAGGCGACTGTAAACGTATCTGCGAAACACTATGACACAGATAAGATTAAACAACATTGCACTTTGAACTGTCATCGAGCATACCTGGAAGCAGTGGACATTGACACAGTTCTGTAAGAATTCATAAGTAAATGCACTGTTCGGCAAAATGCATCCGCCATGAAGTTAAAGTAAGACTGTAACTCAAGTGTCTTAACTGGCAAACTTTATGGGTGTATCTGTAGCCTAACTGCGATAACATGAGATTTGTTAGTGAAAGTAGTTTGTTAGTAGGCCTATTAGTTAGTAGTTACAGAAAACTGAAATTTTTTTGTAAGTAATACTCGTGGTTGTTGTTTACTCGTCTTGATGATTGAGCAAAGAGGAAGCACTGCATGTTGCATAGTTGGTCCAGTTGAAAGGGTTGGAGGAAAGGGGGACTCGGGAGAGGGAAGACAGGGCAGGACAGGGTCGTTTTAAGGTAGTTGTACCCCTAGGCACTCTTGCTTTCATAGGCCCCAACTTAACTGCCAGCTCTGAAATTGATGTTTTTAATGGCGAGCCAGCGGCAATATTTTTCCAGCAAGTGGCGGGACAGGGTGCCGACGGCGCCTGAGCAAAATGGGGTAGGGTCTGGGAGGGAGCTCGGTCAGCCCGTCCATAGAAAAGTTTTGCAAAACTAAATCTTAAACGGTGCGGTTGTTTTTTTTACCATACAAACAATCAAATTAGGTTTAAAAATCTTAATTTTGACCTTCATTATCAGTTACAAACATCAAATAAAACGCACGAATGCGCTAAAAATGACAAATTTAATCTTTATTCTCAAATTGCGTAGTCTTTAGGCAATTCTCTGTGGGCCAGAAATAAATCATCGGAGGGCCAGGCCCTTGGGCCGGCTCTTTGACACCCCTGTAATAGGCTATAAGTTATTTTGCTAATGCACAGAGCTGTAAAGTTCACATAGTATAGGCTGTTGCACAACTCAACTTAACTTTAAGTTAATAGGCCTATCTTAAAGTTAAACTGTTTCAGTACAGTTAAAAAAATATTAATTTAGAAATTGAAATCTCCTTTTTTAATTTTCGAGTCAAATTCAATCATATAGCTTATTTTTCAATATCTCATTTTCAGACTTTCGTAGGCCCCTGAAAGGTTCGTAGGCCCGAAGGCACAGTGCCTACTGTGCCGATAAAACGGCCCTTGAGCAGGATAGGCGAAGGGATCGTTCGATCACGGAATCATGGGAACGAAATTCTTGCCCCAGTACCTTCTACTAAAAGTCGGCGCCTATGGTAGACTGTAGAGGATGAGAAGAACTGGTCCTACAGCGGAGCCCTTGAGGAACACCACAAGAGAGTTGGAGGGATTGCGCACAGTGGCCAGCGGATTTGACAGAGACGGATCGGGAAGATAAATGATACTGGAGGAACCAGAGTAGAGCAGTGCCAAGGACGCCAAACCAAGAGGAAGCCGATGGGGGAAGTAGGCGGTGATCGATGGTGTCGAAGGCGGTAGAAATGTCACAGAGAGACAGAGGTAGGAGACTTGTTGACAACTTACAGCAGAGATCAGTTTATTATAAAAAGAGAGCAACAATCATCCATCGGTTGCCGGTAGACGTCGGTTTCACTCTCTTTTCGTGAGGTCGACGACGTCTTCTTGTTTGCGTATGTAAATCATGTTACGCATGTTACGCATGCAAATATATTCGGAAAAATGTAGTAACCTACAGCTGGTTTAATACACCAAACTCCTAGGCAACCTTTAGCAGAATAAATAGAGCCCCTACTACATGCAGTCGCCCTCAGTATGTGCAAACACACACGCACGCACGCACGCACATACATACATACATATATATGTATATGTATATATATATGCCTACATTTCTGCTTCTGAAGAGCCTTCTGTTCTGTTGAAAGGGGCCGCGTAACTTAAATTGATGATCACCGCTGCCGCTTGTTGATTGAATTAATTTGTCGTGCAGCTCCAGCTGTTTTGGAGAGATTTGATTGAAGGAGCTGCTCTCTGCTCTCTCTCTCTCTCTCTCTCTCTCTCTGCCTCTCTCTCTCTCTCTCTCTCTCTCTCTCTCTTCTCTCTCTCTCTCTCTCTCTCTCTCTCTCTCTCTCGCTCTCTCTCTCTCTCTCCCTCTCCCTCTCCCTCCCTCCCTCTCCCTCTCTCTCTCTCCCTCTCCCTCTTCCTCTCCCTCTCTCTCCTCTCCTCTCTCCTCTCCTCTCCCTCTCTCTCTCTCCCTCTCTCCTCCTCTCTCTCCCTCTCTCCTCTCCCTCTCCTCTCCCTCTCCCTCTCCCTCTCCCTCTCCCTCTCCTCTCCTCTCCCTCTCTCTCCCTCTCCCTCTCTCCCCTCCTCTCCTCCTCTCCCTCTCCTCTCCCTCTCCCCTCTCCCTCTCCCTCTCCCTCTCCTCTCCCCCGATGTGTGCCAAGTCCCTGTGATGTGTTCCGATTCCTCCATTTCCATTGGCATCGATCATTTTGCCACGTGCGAATTAGAGACCTCGATCTCTTCAAGCACTGGAGTCGACAATCAATCAACCGGTTCTCTAACTCCGCCTCCAGCACATCAGAAGACCCTTCCTGTTTCATCCGCTTACTTCTTTCCATCGTCCTTTCCCAGAGATCAGAAGACGGCCTTGGGCTTCAGCCGAATCCAACGCTGCTCTATATACTTGCTACTTTGTGCGTGTTCTGCAGTGCGGTCATTGGCAACGATACTCTTCAGTAATTTTGTAGCGCCGCTATGTGACCTAAATAACTGAAAGATATAGGTCATGGGCCATCATATAGGTCAAGGGCCATCATATAGGTCAAGGGCCATCATATAGGTCAAGGGCCATCATATAGGTCAGGGCCAATATATATAGGTCAAGGGCCATTTGTTCATCTCACTCAGGCGTTGAACATTCATGGCTTGGTGGTTTTAGCCATTTATTGTCACAGCGGTCTTGCCAGTTATGTACACAACGTCTGACATTTATTTGTCACGGCCATTTTGTTAAGATTTTACAGCATGGGTGACGGGATCAGTCGTTAGAACCAGCGCCTGTACACTGCACAGATTGACTGCATGTTACATCGACGTATATTGACTGTTAGGTTTTAGACAGAAGTAAGCAGTTGTAAAAGTAAGGTTGAAATCTGATTAATATATCAGAGGCCTTCATACACACACATACGTATGTTTGTAAGTATGTATGTATGTATACTATGTATGTATGTATACTATGTATGTATGTATGTATATATGTATGTATGTATGTATGTATGTATATATGTATGTATGTATGTATGTATGTATGTATGTATGTATGTAATGTATGTATGTATGTATGTATGTATGTATGTATGTATGTATGTATGTATGCATGTGTTGATGGATGGATGGATGTGTATATGGATGCAGGCATGTATGTACGCAAGTATATGTATATGTATTTAGGCCTATAATGCATGTCAATTGATGTATAATGTATTCAGGTAAATATATACAGGGTGGCGCAAAGAAAGTGGGACCGCCCAGTAAAATCTTGTGCAAAATTTTGTTTTGGGCGGTTTTTTAAACTGTAAAATTACGTGGAGCTAGGCAAATGATTACTGTGTTTCCAATAAAGCCTGGAATAAAACAAATCTTAATCGACTTTGTAAAAAAATTGATGCCGATGGTACGACAGCGCGTAAATCAGGAAGCAGCCATCCGAAGTTCGTTAGAACAGCACGGAATATTCGGCGTGTGAGTGAGCTGAATTGCAGCCAGGATGATGATCCTCTCAGCCACAAGAGTCCACGGGAGATTGAAAGAAAAACTGACATATCACGAAGAACAGTGCAACGCATTATAAAGCAAGATTTGCAGCTTCAACCGTACAAACGCGTATATGCAGATTATAAAAGAAAACTGCAAATTAAAACGCCAGCAGCATGTCAACAGTTACTTGGCAGATGTCCACACGAGATAAGTGTACGAAGCATTTGGTTTACATATGATGAGACATTGACTCTCGCCACACCGGTTAATTCTCAAAATGATCGTGTTCATTCTGGTGCAAGAAAGAAAAAACAAGTTCCAGCAACGAGACACGTACGCGAACGTCAACATTTCAGTGGTGGCATCATGGTTTCGGTCGGTGTATCTCGGATGGGAAAACCAGTGGGATGTTTGTTGAATCTGGAGCAAAAGTGAACAGTTAGTATTATTGTGATCACGTCTTAATACAAGGATTGCTTCCGGATATTCGAGCGAGATGTAATCGTCAAAGCTGGACACTGCAACAGGAAGGTGAAGAGTGGCAAAATTTCTCTCAACGGCTTTAAGCAGAACCATTGACCAGTGGCGCAGACGTTTAAAAAAACTGTTGAGAACCGAGGAAGACACATTGAATTTGATTTCTGATTTGGTATAAATTAGTATTTGGCAACAATTTACTTGTTTTTCTTAGAAGAAAAAGTTTTTTAAAAATTTATTATTCGAAATTATACTACGCGGTCCCACTTTCTTTGCGCCACCCTGTATATAGGGTCTATTATGTGTGTGTATGTAGACATAGGCCTATATAATAATATATATAGACGTATGTAGCTGTATGTCTATTCATATATGACTGTGTGTATGCATGAATGTAATATTTCGTGCGTATTCTGATATTAAGAGTATTTAAGACTGCATGCATATTTTCAAGTAAACTAAACGCCATCAAAGTCGAACCTCGACGTCAGCATAACTACGAAACCTCGGCAGATGTGAATCACTGACAGTAACTGAAAGCATAATATGCTGCCTTTAAAAGGCGTAAGAGTTACTCTAAACACTATAATCGGTCTCGGCTTATGTTCCAAGTTTTTAGTTTGTAGCAAATACTGCTTTAAAGGTCGTCAAAGCTTAAAGATCATTATCCATTTCTGTTTCTGCTCCATAAGCATAAACGTAAATATTAGCTTTGATTGGCATTCCAAGTCTTTTGATTCTGTCCTCGCCTATATTATACAAAGATGCTGTGAACGTGATAGAGTATTTTAGTGTTACGAAATTGCGGAAAGCGTATACACAACAAAAATTAATGTTGCCTTCCTGGAATCTGCTCGTGCAAGCGAATTATCGTAGCCGAACTGCCTGGACATTTTAATTCCGTCATGCTGTGCTGCTGAACGATGTGTAACGGATGGCCATCGTCTGCCACCGCGAGATAATTATGGTCTGGCGATACACTATAAAATATGCTTCATGCAAATCTGTGGTCTTCACAGACAACAAGGTCTCCTTGATGTATTCGTAGTTTCGTAGTGTTACGAAATTGCGGAAAGCCTACATGCATGAGCAGGCATATAGGCCCTACTGACGAAACGTATAAACGCGAAAATCCACTTATGTCTTGATGAGAGACTCGTTCTTTTCCAATTCGTATCACCTCAGCTGTTGCTGTCAGTATTTAAAAGAAGAGTCCGCAGAGTATAAATCAAAGAAGACGACACTGAGAAATAGTTTCAACTGTTTACCTCAGATTCCAACTCTCAGCTGTCCAGCTTACGCACTTAATCATTTCTGCTGGGCATCTATAACTGTTACATTCGCTCTTTAAATTTCAGATATTCGCTGTAATTTGTATCTCTTGTCATACATAATGTCATTGCCCCCTGTTGTCAGGGTCTGTTATCATGGGCGTATTTAGGGGGTTACGGGTTGAACGCCCCATAAATAACTGTCGATTTTTTAAAACAATTTGTTCATAGGCCTAAAGGCGACCACTTAGCTAGTTCTTTATTCAAAACAGTGACTTGTTGTTGCCCGGCATCTGCCAATTACAGACAGTAAAATTCAAGGTAATCTTTTTCCTTTTTGTTTTCAATGTAATAAGTTGCGGTCTGCCAACTTAGGCCTACTACCTTTCAATAGACAAAATTAATATGTCCAATGGAAAACCCCCTCTGAAATTGCTCACTGGCTATGCCCTTGGCCCGTGCCTATCATCGTTTGTCTGTAATCATTGCCTGCTACCATTGCTTCTTATCATTGCCTCTTATCATTGCCTGTTTGCCTTACGTCCGGTGTGAGACGGATGTCATGCCTTGAAGCCCCGAACGCTGGACATTTCTACGTAGGTCTTAACGCGTTGAGGCTGGAGCTGCGGCGAGCGGCGACATCCGCCTCCGAGACAGATGACGAGCAGCCGGCGGAAGTTCTGCCGAAAGACCTCCGACAGGAACGCATAGAGGATGGGGTTGACGCAGCTGTTCATGTAGGCCAGGCAGCTGGCGACGATCTTCGCCACGAGGAAGCCAGTCGACTGCGAGAACTCGGTCGACGGTCCGAAGAACTGGGCGAGGAAGAGGACGTGGAGAGGCAGCCAGCAGACGGCGAAGATGACGACAACGATGATGACCATCCGAGTGACCCGACGCTTAGCCCTCATGTTGTCCGATGACGTCGACAGGTTGCGCGACCTCTCGTGGTAGAGGAGACGCTTGATGAGGAAACCGTAGAGGAAGGAGACGAGCGTCAGTGGGAGGAGGAAGGCAAAGAAGAAGAACGTTCCGTAGAAGAGCTTCCCGTAGTCGGGGTCCGTCATCAGGCGAACGATCAGACACGTCGACCTCTCGACGTCGGGGGCGATGCTGTAGCTGAACACCTCGAAGACGTCGAGGGCAGGAGAGTTGGCGGCGCAGATGACGAGCCACGAGGCTGAGAGGGCGATGAGGGCGTTGCGCTCCGTGCGAAGGGTCAGCGAAGAGATGGGGTGGACGACGGCAAGGTAGCGGTCGAAGGACATGAGGACGAGGGTGTAGACGCTCTCGTGAGCCGTCACGTGGATGACGTACTGGTAGATCTTGCACCACCAGAGGCCGAACGGCCAGACCTCGAGCACGTAGCTGGCGGCCGTGAATGGAACGCAGATGACGATGAAGGCGAGGTCTGCCAGCGCCAGGTTGATGATGAGGATGTTCGTCGTGTTGCGCATCTGCTTGTTCGATACGACGATGATGATGACGCACAGGTTTCCGGTGAAACCAAGCACTGCGATGAAACCGAATATGACGGGCACGATGACCCTTACGACCCTCAGAAAAGCCTCTTCATCCGCACCAGCTGCGCCGTAACCCGACGCTGCTTCGGAGGAGGTATTTTCCGGATCGAAGAAGAGGAAGGAAACATTTCCGCTAAGTGACGTAGAAATGACGTAATCTGAGACGTCGTTGTCGTCTGCTTCAGATTTCGTCTGCAATGATTGAGCGTCCATGGTAGATGTCGCTAGAGGCGCGTCGTGTACGCCGCCTCCTGCTTATATAGATCAATAGGAAGACGACGTCGTTGTAGTCGTGGCGGTCGGCCCCGTTGTTTGGCTTTAATTAAACGGGTCTCGTGCCTCGCCTGTTCCCCGGTGGGTCGTCCGGTCTTTCCGCCAATATTGGCCAATTCGTTTGTTCATCGAATGCCCATAAAGATCGACATTTCCGAGTCAATGGCGTTCTCTCGGCGGCTCCATTGTAGTCGATCGGTCGTTTCCAGACCGCATGGAAAAACCATCATTTATCCGTCGCTCCGCCGCTTTCCACTTGAAAACCTCCGAACGAGAGACGCCATTATCACGCGGAATGCGCTATAAGAGCAAAGTGTAATGTAACAGAAAAATGCAATCAGACAAGTTCTAGACGATTAAGCAGATGTTTCATTTAGCTTTGGTGTAATTATAAGAAACCGATGTAGCCTATATTTATCTTAAAAGCTCCTGTTTTACAGTGGCGCCATATAATTGCTTGCGGCGACGTCATTTCCTGTTTACGTCTTGTCTGCACCTGATGTGGCTTCCGCAAAACATCCAATAATGGCGGCGCATTAATTTTCAATTTGTTTTCGTGCTGTTTTCCCGCTTCATAAGACAAATATTGAAACGCTTCATCTCGTCTGGTCTAATGATAAAGGATCTCCATGACTGAACAACAGGAAGTTTTTTTCACATCAGATATAATAATTATAATAGGCTATATAATTTTATATATATATACATATATATATATATATATATATATATATATATATATATATATATATATATCCTACTACACTACTACAGACTGCAAAAACAGCAATAATAGTAGGAAGCTTTTTCCACATCAGATATATATATGATATTATCTGATGTGGAAAGGCTTACTATACAATTATTACTGTTTTTGTGGTCTGTATAATAATATCTGATGTGGAAAAAGCTTCCTCTAATTGCTGTTTTTGTATTCTGTTGTGAATTATTTATTACATTATTTCGCTTCACAATACGAAGCCAGCTTTTACAGGCGCAAATGGTGAAGGAAATCTGTTGTGGTTTTTAGAACAATGCGTCTCGTCATTTTTTTATGCTAAATTAGATATGACCATTAATGAATTTTATCAGAAAGAACCTCTGAGCAATCGTATTAGCCTATAAGGGAGGCCCTGATGAATTATATTATATTGCAACCCTCGAGGAATTTTATTTTATAATATAGGCCAGTGGTTCTTAACCTTTTCAAGGGAGCCGAACCCCAAGAGAAATCCATGACCACTCACCGAACCCCTCAAGTTTGAACAATAATTTTTTAACTAATGGGAACAAAAGGAAATAAAAAATTGTACCAAAATGTGATGCAATACATTCAATACACGAACTACTAACAGTTAACTAACCGTACCAACACTACCAATTGCATCTTAATGTGTCCTTTGTTGTTGCCGTTTGGAAACAATGTGAGAAATGCGTGGCTCTGTTTTGGAAAGACTCACTCTCATGTCATTTTCGCAACCAAGCCTGCTCCTTTTTTTGGATTTAATCTCCACCAATTTTTAGAATCCTTGCTCACAGAGATATATATGATGTGACAAATGGTGTGCGGATTTCAAGGGCAGCTTTAGCAATGCTAGGATATCCTTCCATTTGGCGGCACCAAAATCTTGAGAGTGTTGTTGTACCAAAGAGCAATAATTGTTGAATGTGGCTCTGCTGGTGTTATAATTATCGGGAGGTGCAGTAAGACGTAACTAAGGTGAACAGGATGAACAGCTTTAAATTTCATAAGTAGGGCCTGGTAGGCAATCTATTTCAAACAAAATTTATTAAATAAAAGTCGAAAAATAAAAATAAAATAGCAAATGATTTTTCGCTCACAGTCACTGACCCTGAATATGTATATATTTCAGAGGACCTCTGCCGAACCCCTGGCACTGGCTCACTGAACCCCAGGGGTTCGGTCGACCACTGGTTAAGAAACACTGATATAGGCCTATAGAACTCCGAGGAATAGTATAATAATTCAACCCCCGAGGAATTGTATTAATCCCTGAGGAATTAAATGGTACTGTCTCTACAAGGGGGTGGGGGCAGAGCAGCCATGCCTCCAAATAAACCTTGGCTCCACCATTTTCTCCAATGTATAACACTTCTGCGCATTTAATATAATATCTAAAGGAAAATGTCACGAACTGAAGATTACTGTGGTCCTTCTTTTGATAGCTCGATGGTCGCTCTTAATAGGATTAACTACATCTCAATTCGCAATCTCGAGATTTCTATAGCGCCCAAAGAAAGCTAAATGGCGGGAATCACGCAGGCACTCACCTAATACAAAATCAATATTCAGCAATAATTCAAGTTCGGTTTCAGGTCAAGATACGCAAGCCAGCAGGCAGGCAGACAGACAGACAGACAGGCAGGCACACTGCCACGAGGGATGGTATTGAGGATTAGAGCGGCTTGAGACGCAAAGGGAAGAGGAGGAATTATAGGAGTGGATTTGTGGAAATGGAATGTTTTCAGTTCTGAATGAAAACCCTCGCTGGGATTGCAAGAGGAGTAGGTGGATGACGTGTTCGTAAGATGAGTATGACACTATGCTATCATTCTAATAAGACAATCTCTCTATGAACCAAATCAGTTTGGATAAAACATGGATCCACTAAATTCCACAACATTACATTATATAATATTATATATATACATGCATATATAATTTATATATACATATATATATATGTATGTATGACATGTATATATATATATTATATGTAATGAAATGTCAACGCAGTTTACGTTGCATTATATTGTATTAGTATTTAACTAACAGCACGTTAATAGAAAGAAGATGTTAAGCTAAATCTGCCATTCGTGAAATAAATTTTGACCAATATTCGTATTGTGTTTAATAAAAGATCCACATACCTAACATTCTAACTGTATGAGAGACGGCTTTGTATTCAGGGGCGTTTTATCCAGTAGGCACGGTAGGCACTGTGCCTAGGGCCTACGAACCTTTCAGGGGCCATAACGAAAGTCTGAAAGCTAGATATTGGAAAAATAAGTTTAATGATTGAATTTGACGCAAACGTGAAAAAATGAAATTTCAAATTCTTATTTAATAATTTTGCTACTGTACTTAAACAGTTTAACTTTAAGACATAAACTTAAAGTTAATTAACTTAAGGCAACAGCCTACATAATGTGAACTTTACTGCTCTCTGCATTAGGAAAATCACATATATAACATTTTCGAATGTCATTTTCCGCATTAACTCGTTTTTCAGTTGAAAGTAGTGCAAGCGAATACAGTCGTCCTTCCTCTTCCATTTTTCTTTCCTCAGATCCAGACCCGTGTTTGCTCTCGTATCCAACAGACATGATATTTAAAATTAAAGCTGTAAAAGACTTTTAAAGTCCTACATGAGTCCCGAGTCTATTTACATAAAAAAATTATAAAGCAGTCACCATTTTGTAAAATATAAAGAGACAAAAGAAGGAAGACAAAGAATATTCTTCTTTAAAAATGAGTGCAACGCGGCTTTTCGGTTCGAAGCCGCGGCTTTTCCCTTCAAAGCCGCGGCTTTTCCCTTCGAAGCCGCGGCTTTTCCCTTCGAAGCCGCGGCTTTTCCCTTCGAAGCCGCGGCTTTAAGAGACGGTGCCGTTTAAACTGAGATGTGTGTATAATTATGTGTAGGCCCTATTTGGGCATTTCTCTTGCATATTGTGTTGCGAATGTGTGTGTGTGTGTGTGTGTGTGCTCGCGCGTGTTTGTGATGTGTGTGTGTGTGTGAGAGAGAGAGAGAGAGAGAGAGAGAGAGAGAGAGAGAGAGAGAGAGAGAGAGAGAGAGAGAGAGAGACAGAGACAGAGACAGAGACAGAGACAGAGACAGAGACAGAGACAGAGACAGAGACAGAGACAGAGACAGAGACAGAGAGAGAGACAGAGAGAGACAGAGAGAGACAGAGAAAGACAGAGACAGACAGACAGACAGACAAACAAACAAACAAACAGAGACAGACACACAGACAGACAGAGAAAAACAGAAGACAGAGACAGAGAAAGAGAGATTGTGCTTTAGTCAGCAAAAGTCCTACTAATTGATTATGCGCATTGATATATATTCACTGATTCGTTAACTTTCAGTTAGCTTCATTAGTAGCATCATGAGGCGTGCTGATGCATGTAAAATTATACTAATTGCTCCAATTAAGTTAAACATGCGTATATCGCTAATATCTGGCCGCAAGACGCGCCACTTGCTGGAAAGCTTTAGAGGCGGCATGGCTTACTCTAGTGTGCATCAACATAATTATAATACTATTATCGGACTTCCAAGAAACCAGCTCTTGCGTCGGGGTTTGCTTCTAACAGTTCAGTCGACAAAATATCGTTAGAACTTTTTTGCCTTATTTATCGTCAAGCGATAACTAGACTTCTGACAGGCATGAGATCTACGTAAAGTACCGACAAGAAAGAGATACGGCTAAGGTGTAGACAAGATACTTTTTTCATTTAATTTAATTCGTTTATTGAATCCCCAGAAAGTCAGCAAAAGAAAATACAGACATGAAACATTGACATAGGTATTGAGAAACAACCGGTAGACCCAGAAGGAACCAGAGTTCCGCTTTAATTTACTGTCATATAGTTCCCGATAAACAGGTATACCTCTGGATTTTCGATTCAATTTAGCCTTTTCAGCATAGAAACATAATATTATATCATCCTCCGAAGATAGGTATTGAAGTGTAAACATGAATTTTTTTTAACAATGAAGTGTAACGTGCAATTTAATTGCATGTAGGGTGTGTAGGTCGCTATAAATGATCCCGGGCATGTCTTACGTCGAATGTGCCAGGAGCGACCGATAAGTCGATATGACCTCCGACCTAGGCCCCACCCTTTCGTCATTCCAGCAAAGGACAGCAAGAACTTTCTACCGCGCATGCTGCACAAAAACACTTACTAGCTGCCCTGTGTGGTCTCACATCCCATAGTGTATAAGAATCCAAAACATTAACAATACATTATCCTGGACAGATATGAACAATATCCATATCCTATAACTTGTCAAGGCTCTTTACTTATAACTATAAGTTACGCACTTTTGTCGTTGGCTGCGTTATGACAGCCAGTTTTGAATAAACGAAAATACAATACAATAATTGCATTCTTTAGACAGGACAATTCTGATTGATACCCATGTGGCATGCATGTAGGAGGACACCTAATATAGAGCACTCACAACACACTGTACCTATGACTATCTAACAAGTGCTCTTTAAGACAGTAAGCAAATGTATGCTGCACAATGTAAAAGGCAACAGTACATAAGTGCAGTGGCAGACTGTTCCAAGAGGACGGCCCAAAACTCGAGAAGGCACCGAAATAGAAGTCTATTCCACAGCACGAAATTAGGCATATTTCGTTTCACTTTGTTCTACCGATATTTTCTCTGCGTTCTGTCAGAAGTCTCTAAAATCGTTCCAGTCTATTCGTATACGACTCTCCTCTTTCTGCTTGCTTATCCACCACCGTTTGTCTGACTTCCGGTGTCCCTTACATATCGGACTTTGACAAGGCTTCCCGAAGAATAATTGATTTCTGACTACGATTTCATTTGACGCCGCCCTCAACCGATTTCTTCTTCTTTTTCTTCCTGTTCTCTGCCTTTAGCTTCTGTTCGTTCGTCCAATGTCGCCATTCGTCTCTTTGTTTAGCAGTCTCTTTCATCTTTCAGCCTCCTGTAGCCATCCCTCATCATCCAATCCAATAGCATCTTTTGAGGTCTTCCTTCGGTCTTTTTCCCTTCCATTCTTCCCTAGATTATAGTTCTTTGGAGAAGATCTCCCCTCATTATATGGTCCATCCATATTCTGATCGTCCCTATCAGGGATCTTCTTTCCACCACCATTTGTAATATCTCTTCATTTTTTGTCGTGCGCTCCATCCAGCTGACTCTCTCTCTCTCTCTCTCTCTCTCTCTCTCTCTCTCTCTCTCTCTCTCTCTCTCTCTCTCTCTCTCTCTCTCTCTCTCCGTCTGATTCCTTCTGCGCTATTATAGCAGCGCTATATAAGTCATTAGGTTAAATTTAACACCAGCGTCACCGATTCACATTAAACGCATGAAACGTTATGAAGTCATTCTATGCACATCACACTAACCATGTGTCTATATATATATATATATATATATATATATATATATATATATATATATATATATATATATAGTTAATGCGATATAACCATCTATCTTCTGTCCTCTTAGGAAGCCTTTCAGAAGCACTAAATACATGCCATCCATCAGACTCCTTTCGGTTAACGTATACGCCTAGATATATACACATGCACGCATATATACTGCATAGATATATCAAGCATATATATTGTATAGATGCATATATATACATTTATATATATACATATAATATATATATCTATACATGTATATGTATATATATAATATATGTACATGTACATATATATACATGTATATATATAATATATATGTATATATTATATATACATGTACACATATATATATATATATACATGTATATAATATAATATATACATGTATACATATATATATATATATATATATATATATATATATATATATATATATATATATATATATATATATATGCATGAGTGTGTGTGTGTGTGTGTGTGTGTGTTTATACTGATGGTATAATCTACATATATAGGATGGAAGTGTGTTGTGTGTTGGATGCTCGAGTGCGTCGCACTTATTTATTGCGCTTCTTGGCTCGATCGCCGTTCCCATGGCAGCGTTGAACGAGAGCGACATCTCACGAAGGGGACAGATACTCCTCCGAGGTCCAGATCAACATCCGGTTGCCATTGAAGAGCAGCCATTCAGTCTCCTTTCTACACACGTCAATGCAGAGAACGTAGAGAACATATCGTTCTTCCTTCCAATCTAGAATGAAGAACGCACCGTTCTTCCTTCCAATCTAGAATGAAGAACGCACCGTTCTTCCTTCCAATCCATCCCTACAAAGGTCGTCTCAGCCTTCCATTCGCCAGATGGCGTTGGTAAAATGAGCAGTAGGACGTGCTGGGCGCCTTGCATTGTTGCCAAAACAGTTAAATTCGCCTCCTGTAATAACTTGCGTTCATACGGTGAATTGTAATCATACTACGGTGTGTCAGTTTGAAATAATAAAGGAAAATTGTTTGTATTATAATAATCTTCGGTTAATAGTTTCAAACTGTACGCAGTATGATTGCAATTCGTAGTATGAACGGATGATTACAAATTATTACAGGAGTGGAACTAAACTGTTTGGCAGCCACGCAAGGCGACATCACGTCCTACTGTTCATTTTTCAACGCCATCTGGCGAATGAAAGGCTGAGTCTACCTATTGGAGAGTAGCGGGAATCGATCCCGCGTCCATGCTGAGCTTCTGCTCTTCGTGCCAGAGTATTGCCATTACCCTAAACCCCTCCAATAACTTCACATTATCCTAAACCCCTCCCATGTCTTCACAATCTTTCCCTCTCTTTTTCCTCCAACCGAATACTATTCTATCAATAATCTAAATTACTATAACGTTACGATGTATTACGCGGTATACGACTGTCACGGATGCGCAGCACGACTGTCACGTTATTTATAGACTGCGTTTCCGTTGCCAGGGGCAACGAACCGCGACGCCTAACGACTGAGCGACGAGACTTAGCCATAGAAGAAAGCGATCGTCACGTCTGTAGAGGCGCCACACTCGCTTGAGGCCGGAGAATGAGTGACGGTGGGAATGAAGGAGCGACTGCAGGATGAATGGACCGTATGTGCACGAAATCCCCGAAACTATATAAAAAATTCAGTCTGCTTCGCGGTCCTCTGGAGCCGCTCGTGACACGTGGGACCATCAGTTACACAGCGAACGTCTTGGATCGCTCAGAGCACAGAATTACTCGTCTAAATTCTCTTTGAATAATATCCGGACATACTTCATCTGCAAACGTTTGATGCTCCTTGATATTTCTGTATACTATATATTTATGTCCATATAGATATATAGCCGACTCCACAGCGTAGCAGGGTGCACTAAGCTCAATAGCTCATGTTGTATATATATATGTATATACAGAGTATATATGTACTGCAAATGTTTGATATATAGCTATAGTTTATATGTATAAACCAATATGTAAGCTTGGTATGTATCCCGCAATCTCAGTGCAGCTGCTGTTTTGTATGCGGTTGAATAGGCCGCGCAGGTCTATACACCAAGAGGCTTGAGAGCCTTTGCATCAAAGCTGTGATGAATAGCGGCATTTTCTGTGAATGGTGAGAACACTGACCTTAAACGAAGAAGGCATGTCACACGCCGCTGTTTAAAACGTAAAACCTTGGTAAGGCAGTACTATAGAGTCTGCCATTTATACTAACAGAAAGCCAACCAGCCAACATACAAACACACACACACACAAACACACACGCACACGCACACACACGCACACACACAAACACACACACACATACACACACACACCTATACACACACACACACAACACACATACACACACACCTATACACACAACACACACACACACACACATACACACACACACACACACGCACACACACGCTTTAAGACAAAGCTGGGACAAGCAGCATCGTCCCAATGTGTTTGCGTGCTGGATGGAGAATAAGCCTAATTCACCACCGGTCGCATGATTTATGTTCCCTTAGCGATTTCTACAGACCTTGGTCGCAGGTCACACTAGTGAATTTCAGTTTAACGTAGGGTTCGAGATAAATTGGCTTCAGTTGTAAGTAATGGTTTCCGTGCAGACAACATTTTATGTAGAGTTTTAGTTGTAAAAAGAGTCGAGGGTCGAAACTTTTACAGATTACCAGAGTTCATGAACTCAAGTTAAATTCTAATGTTGATAAAATATGTTGCGCGAAATAACTGACGACTCGTGAGATATTTTAGCGTAGGCCTATGCTCTCTTTTAATTTACTTCAAAACCCACTTTAAACACTTGGGCTGTCTGTTCATCTGCACTTCATGAAAGAGCAGGAGGCCAAGTTCTGACCCCGAACATTTTTTCAGTAAACCAGCTGATGGGCTCAGACCGTTAGACAAAGATCTAAGGGGGTTGATCCCCCAACCCCGACAACATAAACACCGATTTAATGTATTACTTGCATTTCAATGTTTCAGTGCATATTCTAACGGATTTGGACAACTGGGACAAAGTCTGCTACTCTAATTTCATTGTTATTGGAAACTAACATTGAAAGTCGAGTATCACTTGGGACAAATCACCAAAACTACTGGGACAAATCCTAAAACTACTGGGGCAAATCCTAAAACTACTGGGGCAAATCCTAAAACTACTGGGGCAAATCCTAAAACTACTGGGGAAAATCCTAAAACTACTGGGGCAAATCCTAAAACTACTGGGGCAAATCCTGAAACTACTGGGGCAAATCCTAAAACTACTGGGACAAATCCTAAAACTACTGGGGAAAATCCTAAAACTACTGGGGCAAATCCTGAAACTACTGGGGCAAATCCTAAAACTACTGGGGAAAATCCTAAAACTACTGGGGAAAATCCTAAAACTACTGGGACAAATCCTAAAACTACTGGGGAAAATCCTAAAACTACTGGGGAAAATCCTAAAACTACTGGGGCAAATCCTAAAACTACTGGGGCAAATCCTAAAACTACTGGGGCAAATCCTAAAACTACTGGGACAAATCCTAAAACTACTGGGACAAATCCTAAAACTACTGGGACAAATCCTAAAACTACTGGGGCAAATCCTGAAACTACTGGGGCAAATCCTAAAACTACTGGGGCAAATCCTGAAACTACTGAAGCAAATCCTAAAACTACTGGGACAAATCCTAAAACTACTGGGACAAATCCTAAAACTACTGGGGCAAATCCTAAAACTACTGGGGCAAATCCTAAAACTACTGGGACAAATCCTAAAACTACTGGGGCAAATCCTAAAACTACTGGGGCAAATCCTAAAACTACTGGGGCAAATCCTGAAACTACTGGGGCAAATCCTAAAACTACTGGGGCAAATCCTGAAACTACTGGGACAAATCCTAAAACTACTGGGACAAATCCTAAAACTACTGGGACAAATCCTAAAACTACTGGGACAAATCCTAAAACTACTGGGGAAAATCCTAAAACTACTGGGAAAATCCTAAAACTACTGGGACAAATCCTAAAACTACTGGGGAAAATCCTAAAACTACTGGGACAAATCCTAAAACTACTGGGGAAAATCCTAAAACTACTGGGACAAATCCTAAAACTACTGGGACAAATCCTAAAACTACTGGGACAAATCCTAAAACTACTGGGACAAATCCTAAAACTACTGGGACAAATCCTAAAACTACTGGGACAAATCCTAAAACTACTGGGACAAATCCTAAAACTACTGGGACAAATCCTAAAACTACTGGGACAAATCCTAAAACTACTGGGACAAATCCTAAAACTACTGGGACAAATCCTAAAACTACTGGGACAAATCCTAAAACTACTGGGACAAATCCTAAAACTACTGGGACAAATCCTAAAACTACTGGGACAAATCCTAAAACTACTGGGGCAAATCCTAAAACTACTGGGACAAATCCTAAAACTACTGGGACAAATCCTAAAACTACTGGGACAAATCCTAAAACTACTGGGACAAATCCTAAAACTACTGGGACAAATCCTAAAACTACTGGGGCAAATCCTAAAACTACTGGGACAAATCCTAAAACTACTGGGGCAAATCCTAAAACTACTGGGGCAAATCCTAAAACTACTGGGGCAAATCCTAAAACTACTGGGGCAAATCCTAAAACTACTGGGGCAAATCCTAAAACTACTGGGGCAAATCCTAAAACTACTGGGGCAAATCCTAAAACTACTGGGACAAATCCTAAAACTACTGGGACAAATCCTAAAACTACTGGGACAAATCCTAAAACTACTGGGACAAATCCTAAAACTACTGGGACAAATCCTAAAACTACTGGGACAAATCCTAAAACTACTGGGACAAATCCTAAAACTACTGGGACAAATCCTAAAACTACTGGGACAAATCCTAAAACTACTGGGACAAATCCTAAAACTACTGGGACAAATCCTAAAACTACTGGGACAAATCCCTAAAACTACTGGGACAAATCCTAAAACTACTGGGGCAAATCCTAAAACTACTGGGACAAATCCTAAAACTACTGGGGAAAATCCTAAAACTACTGGGACAAATCCTAAAACTACTGGGGAAAATCCTAAAACTACTGGGACAAATCCTAAAACTACTGGGACAAATCCTAAAACTACTGGGACAAATCCTAAAACTACTGGGACAAATCCTAAAACTACTGGGACAAATCCTAAAACTACTGGGACAAATCCTAAAACTACTGGGACAAATCCTAAAACTACTGGGACAAATCCTAAAACTACTGGGACAAATCCTAAAACTACTGGGACAAATCCTAAAACTACTGGGACAAATCCTAAAACTACTGGGACAAATCCTAAAACTACTGGGACAAATCCTAAAACTACTGGGGAAAATCCTAAAACTACTGGGACAAATCCTAAAACTACTGGGACAAATCCTAAAACTACTGGGGAAAATCCTAAAACTACTGGGACAAATCCTAAAACTACTGGGGAAAATCCTAAAACTACTGGGACAAATCCTAAAACTACTGGGACAAATCCTAAAACTACTGGGACAAATCCTAAAACTACTGGGGAAAATCCTAAAACTACTGGGACAAATCCTAAAACTACTGGGACAAATCCTAAAACTACTGGGACAAATCCTAAAACTACTGGGACAAATCCTAAAACTACTGGGACAAATCCTAAAACTACTGGGACAAATCCTAAAACTACTGGGACAAATCCTAAAACTACTGGGACAAATCCTAAAACTACTGGGACAAATCCTAAAACTACTGGGACAAATCCTAAAACTACTGGGACAAATCCTAAAACTACTGGGACAAATCCTAAAACTACTGGGACAAATCCTAAAACTACTGGGACAAATCCTAAAACTACTGGGACAAATCCTAAAACTACTGGGACAAATCCTAAAACTACTGGGACAAATCCTAAAACTACTGGGACAAATCCTAAAACTACTGGGGACAAATCCTAAAACTACTGGGACAAATCCTAAAACTACTGGGACAAATCCTAAAACTACTGGGACAAATCCTAAAACTACTGGGACAAATCCTAAAACTACTGGGACAAATCCTAAAACTACTGGGACAAATCCTAAAACTACTGGGACAAATCCTAAAACTACTGGGACAAATCCTAAAACTACTGGGACAAATCCTAAAACTACTGGGACAAATCCTAAAACTACTGGGACAAATCCTAAAACTACTGGGACAAATCCTAAAACTACTGGGACAAATCCTAAAACTACTGGGACAAATCCTAAAACTACTGGGACAAATCCTAAAACTACTGGGACAAATCCTAAAACTACTGGGACAAATCCTAAAACTACTGGGACAAATCCTAAAACTACTGGGACAAATCCTAAAACTACTGGGACAAATCCTAAAACTACTGGGACAAATCCTAAAACTACTGGGGCAAATCCTAAAACTACTGGGGCAAATCCTAAAACTACTGGGACAAATCCTAAAACTACTGGGACAAATCCTAAAACTACTGGGACAAATCCTAAAACTACTGGGACAAATCCTAAAACTACTGGGACAAATCCTAAAACTACTGGGACAAATCCTAAAACTACTGGGACAAATCCTAAAACTACTGGGACAAATCCTAAAACTACTGGGACAAATCCTAAAACTACTGGGACAAATCCTAAAACTACTGGGACAAATCCTAAAACTACTGGGACAAATCCTAAAACTACTGGGACAAATCCTAAAACTACTGGGACAAATCCTAAAACTACTGGGACAAATCCTAAAACTACTGGGACAAATCCTAAAACTACTGGGACAAATCCTAAAACTACTGGGACAAATCCTAAAACTACTGGGACAAATCCTAAAACTACTGGGACAAATCCTAAAACTACTGGGACAAATCCTAAAACTACTGGGACAAATCCTAAAACTACTGGGACAAATCCTAAAACTACTGGGACAAATCCTAAAACTACTGGGACAAATCCTAAAACTACTGGGACAAATCCTAAAACTACTGGGACAAATCCTAAAACTACTGGGACAAATCCTAAAACTACTGGGACAAATCCTAAAACTACTGGGACAAATCCTAAAACTACTGGGACAAATCCTAAAACTACTGGGACAAATCCTAAAACTACTGGGACAAATCCTAAAACTACTGGGACAAATCCTAAAACTACTGGGACAAATCCTAAAACTACTGGGACAAATCCTAAAACTACTGGGACAAATCCTAAAACTACAAATCCTAAAACTACTGGGACAAATCCTAAAACTACTGGGACAAATCCTAAAACTACTGGGACAAATCCTAAAACTACTGGGACAAATCCTAAAACTACTGGGGACAAATCCTAAAACTACTGGGACAAATCCTAAAACTACTGGGACAAATCCTAAAACTACTGGGACAAATCCTAAAACTACTGGGACAAATCCTAAAACTACTGGGACAAATCCTAAAACTACTGGGACAAATCCTAAAACTACTGGGACAAATCCTAAAACTACTGGGACAAATCCTAAAACTACTGGGACAAATCCTAAAACTACTGGGACAAATCCTAAAACTACTGGGACAAATCCTAAAACTACTGGGACAAATCCTAAAACTACTGGGACAAACAAAACTACTGGGAAAACTCCTAAAACTACTGGGACAAATCCTAAAACTACTGGGACAAATCCTAAAACTACTGGGACAAATCCTAAAACTACTGGGACAAATCCTAAAACTACTGGGACAAATCCTAAAACTACTGGGACAAATCCTAAAACTACTGGGACAAATCCTAAAACTACTGGGACAAATCCTAAAACTACTGGGACAAATCCTAAAACTACTGGGACAAATCCTAAAACTACTGGGACAAATCCTAAAACTACTGGGACAAATCCTAAAACTACTGGGACAAATCCTAAAACTACTGGGACAAATCCTAAAACTACTGGGACAAATCCTAAAACTACTGGGACAAATCCTAAAACTACTGGGACAAATCCTAAAACTACTGGGACAAATCCTAAAACTACTGGGACAAATCCTAAAACTACTGGGACAAATCCTAAAACTACTGGGACAAATCCTAAAACTACTGGGACAAATCCTAAAACTACTGGGACAAATCCTAAAACTACTGGGACAAATCCTAAAACTACTGGGACAAATCCTAAAACTACTGGGACAAATCCTAAAACTACTGGGACAAATCCTAAAACTACTGGGACAAATCCTAAAACTACTGGGACAAATCCTAAAACTACTGGGACAAATCCTAAAACTACTGGGACAAATCCTAAAACTACTGGGACAAATCCTAAAACTACTGGGGCAAATCCTAAAACTACTGGGGCAAATCCTAAAACTACTGGGGCAAATCCTAAAACTACTGGGACAAATCCTAAAACTACTGGGGCAAATCCTAAAACTACTGGGACAAATCCTAAAACTACTGGGACAAATCCTAAAACTACTGGGACAAATCCTAAAACTACTGGGACAAATCCTAAAACTACTGGGACAAATCCTAAAACTACTGGGACAAATCCTAAAACTACTGGGACAAATCCTAAAACTACTGGGACAAATCCTAAAACTACTGGGACAAATCCTAAAACTACTGGGACAAATCCTAAAACTACTGGGACAAATCCTAAAACTACTGGGACAAATCCTAAAACTACTGGGACAAATCCTAAAACTACTGGGACAAATCCTAAAACTACTGGGACAAATCCTAAAACTACTGGGACAAATCCTAAAACTACTGGGGACAAATCCTAAAACTACTGGGACAAATCCTAAAACTACTGGGACAAATCCTAAA
Organism: Aporrectodea caliginosa; assembly: GCA_020284085.1. Classification (NCBI taxonomy): domain Eukaryota; kingdom Metazoa; phylum Annelida; class Clitellata; order Crassiclitellata; family Lumbricidae; genus Aporrectodea; species Aporrectodea caliginosa. Next base: position 330,776 of record JACEVL010000773.1, read on the forward strand.
ACTACTGGGACAAATCCTAAAACTACTGGGAAAATCCTAAAACTACTGGGACAAATCCTAAAACTACTGGGGAAAATCCTAAAACTACTGGGACAAATCCTAAAACTACTGGGACAAATCCTAAAACTACTGGGACAAATCCTAAAACTACTGGGACAAATCCTAAAACTACTGGGGAAAATCCTAAAACTACTGGGACAAATCCTAAAACTACTGGGACAAATCCTAAAACTACTGGGACAAATCCTAAAACTACTGGGACAAATCCTAAAACTACTGGGACAAATCCTAAAACTACTGGGACAAATCCTAAAACTACTGGGACAAATCCTAAAACTACTGGGACAAATCCTAAAACTACTGGGGAAAATCCTAAAACTACTGGGACAAATCCTAAAACTACTGGGACAAATCCTAAAACTACTGGGACAAATCCTAAAACTACTGGGACAAATCCTAAAACTACTGGGACAAATCCTAAAACTACTGGGACAAATCCTAAAACTACTGGGACAAATCCTAAAACTACTGGGACAAATCCTAAAACTACTGGGACAAATCCTAAAACTACTGGGACAAATCCTAAAACTACTGGGACAAATCCTAAAACTACTGGGACAAATCCTAAAACTACTGGGACAAATCCTAAAACTACTGGGGCAAATCCTAAAACTACTGGGGCAAATCCTAAAACTACTGGGACAAATCCTAAAACTACTGGGGCAAATCCTAAAACTACTGGGACAAATCCTAAAACTACTGGGGAAAATCCTAAAACTACTGGGACAAATCCTAAAACTACTGGGACAAATCCTAAAACTACTGGGACAAATCCTAAAACTACTGGGACAAATCCTAAAACTACTGGGACAAATCCTAAAACTACTGGGACAAATCCTAAAACTACTGGGACAAATCCTAAAACTACTGGGACAAATCCTAAAACTACTGGGACAAATCCTAAAACTACTGGGACAAATCCTAAAACTACTGGGACAAATCCTAAAACTACTGGGACAAATCCTAAAACTACTGGGACAAATCCTAAAACTACTGGGACAAATCCTAAAACTACTGGGACAAATCCTAAAACTACTGGGACAAATCCTAAAACTACTGGGACAAATCCTAAAACTACTGGGACAAATCCTAAAACTACTGGGACAAATCCTAAAACTACTGGGACAAATCCTAAAACTACTGGGACAAATCCTAAAACTACTGGGGAAAATCCTAAAACTACTGGGACAAATCCTAAACTAATGGGACAACCAAAACCACTGGGACAACTTAAAACCACTGGGACAACCTAAACTACTGGGACAACCTAAACCACTGGGGGACAACCTAAACCACTGGGGAAAACTTAAACTACTGGGACAAATCCTAAACTACTGGGACATATCTTAAAACTACTGGGACAAATCCTAAAACTACTGAGACAAATCCTCTATTGGGGCAAATCCTAAACTACTGGGACAGCCAAACCAATAGAGTATATTAGCCTAACCGATAGAGTACCAGCCAAACCGATAGAGTACCAGCCAAACCGATAGAGTATATTAGCCAAACCGATAGAGTACCAGCCAAACCGATAGAGTATAACCGATAGAGTACCAGCCAAACCGATAGAGTATATTAGCCAAACCGATAGAGTACCAGCCAAACCGATAGAGTATATTAGCCAAACCGATAGAGTACCAGCCAAACCGATAGAGTACCAGCCAAACCGATAGAGTACCAGCCAAACCGATAGAGTACAAGCCAAACCGATAGAGTATAAGCCAAACCGATAGAGTACCAGCCAAACCGATAGAGTACCAGCCAAACCGATAGAGTACAAGCCAAACCGATAGAGTACCAGCCAAACCGATAGAGTACCAGCCAAACCGATAGAGTATTAGCCAAACCGATAGAGTACAAGCCAAACCGATAGAGTACCAGCCAAACCGATAGAGTACAAGCCAAACCGATAGAGTATTAGCCAAACCGATAGAGTACCAGCCAAACCGATAGAGTATATTAGCCAAACCGATAGAGTACAAGCCAAACCGATAGAGTACAAGCCAAACCGATAGAGTACCAGCCAAACCGATAGAGTACAAGCCAAACCGATAGAGTACCAGCCAAACCGATAGAGTATATTAGCCAAACCGATAGAGTACAAGCCAAACCGATAGAGTACCAGCCAAACCGATAGAGTACAAGCCAAACCGATAGAGTACCAGCCAAACCGATAGAGTACAAGCCAAACCGATAGAGTACAAGCCAAACCGATAGAGTACAAGCCAAACCGATAGAGTACCAAGCCAAACCGATAGAGTACAAGCCAAACCGATAGAGTACCAGCCAAACCGATAGAGTATTAGCCAAACCGATAGAGTACCAGCCAAACCGATAGAGTACCAGCCAAACCGATAGAGTATACCAGCCAAACCGATAGAGTACCAGCCAAACCGATAGAGTACCAAGCCAAACCGATAGAGTACCAGCCAAACCGATAGAGTACCAGCCAAACCGATAGAGTACATTAGCCAAACCGATAGAGTACAAGCCAAACCGATAGAGTACAAGCCAAACCGATAGAGTATATTAGCCAAACCGATAGAGTACAAGCCAAACCGATAGAGTACCAGCCAAACCGATAGAGTATATTAGCCAAACCGATAGAGTACCAGCCAAACCGATAGAGTACAAGCCAAACCGATAGAGTATATTAGCCAAACCGATAGAGTACAAGCCAAACCGATAGAGTACCAGCCAAACCGATAGAGTACAAGCCAAACCGATAGAGTACAAGCCAAACCGATAGAGTACAAGCCAAACCGATAGAGTACAAGCCAAACCGATAGAGTACAAGCCAAACCGATAGAGTACAAGCCAAACCGATAGAGTACCAGCCAAACCGATAGAGTACAAGCCAAACCGATAGAGTACAAGCCAAACCGATAGAGTACAAGCCAAACCGATAGAGTACAAGCCAAACCGATAGAGTACAAGCCAAACCGATAGAGTACAGCCAAACCGATAGAGTACAAGCCAAACCGATAGAGTACCAGCCAAACCGATAGAGTATATTAGCCAAACCGATAGAGTACAAGCCAAACCGATAGAGCCAAACCGATAGAGTACCAGCCAAACCGATAGAGTACAAGCCAAACCGATAGAGTACCAGCCAAACCGATAGAGTACAAGCCAAACCGATAGAGTACCAGCCAAACCGATAGAGTATATTAGCCAAACCGATAGAGTACCAGCCAAACCGATAGAGTACCAGCCAAACCGATAGAGTACAAGCCAAACCGATAGAGTATAAGCCAAATAGATAGAGTACAAGCCAAACCGATAGAGTACCAGCCAAACCGATAGAGTACAAGCCAAACCGATAGAGTACAAGCCAAACCGATAGAGTACCAGCCAAACCGATAGAGTACAAGCCAAACCGATAGAGTACAAGCCAAACCGATAGAGTACCAGCCAAACCGATAGAGAGTACAAGCCAAACCGATAGAGTACCAGCCAAACCGATAGAGTACCAGCCAAACCGATAGAGTACCAGCCAAACCGATAGAGTACAAGCCAAACCGATAGAGTACCAGCCAAACCGATAGAGTACAAGCCAAACCGATAGAGTACCAGCCAAACCGATAGAGTACAAGCCAAACCGATAGAGTACAAGCCAAACCGATAGAGTACAAGCCAAACCGATAGAGTACAAGCCAAACCGATAGAGTATATTAGCCAAACCGATAGAGTACAAGCCAAACCGATAGAGTACAAGCCAAACCGATAGAGTACCAGCCAAACCGATAGAGTACCAGCCAAACCGATAGAGTACAAGCCAAACCGATAGAGTACAAGCCAAACCGATAGAGTACAAGCCAAACCGATAGAGTATATTAGCCAAACCGATAGAGTACAAGCCAAACCGATAGAGTACAAGCCAAACCGATAGAGTACCAGCCAAACCGATAGAGTATATTAGCCAAACCGATAGAGTACAAGCCAAACCGATAGAGTATACAAGCCAAACCGATAGAGTAGCCAAACCAAACCGATAGAGTACCAGCCAAACCGATAGAGTACAAGCCAAACCGATAGAGTACCAGCCAAACCGATAGAGTACAAGCCAAACCGATAGAGTACCAGCCAAACCGATAGAGTACAAGCCAAACCGATAGAGTATAAGCCAAACCGATAGAGTACCAGCCAAACCGATAGAGTACCAGCCAAACCGATAGAGTATATTAGCCAAACCGATAGAGTACCAGCCAAACCGATAGAGTACCAGCCAAACCGATAGAGTATATTAGCCTAACCGATAGAGTACCAGCCAAGCCAAACCGATAGAGTACCAGCCAAACCGATAGAGTACAAGCCAAACCGATAGAGTATATTAGCCAAACCGATAGAGTACCAGCCAAACCGATAGAGTATACCAGCCAAACCGATAGAGTACCAGCCAAACCGATAGAGTACCAGCCAAACCGATAGAGTACCAGCCAAACCGATAGAGTACAAGCCAAACCGATAGAGTACAAGCCAAACCGATAGAGTACAAGCCAAACCGATAGAGTACCAGCCAAACCGATAGAGTACCAGCCAAACCGATAGAGTACAAGCCAAACCGATAGAGTACCAGCCAAACCGATAGAGTACAAGCCAAACCGATAGAGTACCAGCCAAACCGATAGAGTACAAGCCAAACCGATAGAGTACCAGCCAAACCGATAGAGTACCAGCCAAACCGATAGAGTACAAGCCAAACCGATAGAGTACAAGCCAAACCGATAGAGTACAAGCCAAACCGATAGAGTACAAGCCAAACCGATAGAGTATAGCCAAACCGATAGAGAGCCAAACCGATAGAGTACAAGCCAAACCGATAGAGTACAAGCCAAACCGATAGAGTATAAGCCAAACCGATAGAGTACAAGCCAAACCGATAGAGTACAAGCCAAACCGATAGAGTACCAGCCAAACCGATAGAGTACAAGCCAAACCGATAGAGTACAAGCCAAACCGATAGAGTACCAGCCAAACCGATAGAGTACCAGCCAAACCGATAGAGTACAAGCCAAACCGATAGAGTACCAGCCAAACCGATAGATAGAGCCAAACCGATAGAGTACCAGCCAAACCGATAGAGTATATTAGCCAAACCGATAGAGTACCAGCCAAACCGATAGAGTATATTAGCCAAACCGATAGAGTACCAGCCAAACCGATAGAGTATATTAGCCAAACCGATAGAGTACCAGCCAAACCGATAGAGTACAAGCCAAACCGATAGAGTACCAGCCAAACCGATAGAGTACCAGCCAAACCGATAGAGTACCAGCCAAACCGATAGAGTATATTAGCCAAACCGATAGAGTACCAGCCAAACCGATAGAGTACCAGCCAAACCAGAGAGAGTATATTAGCCAAACCGATAGAGTACCAGCCAAACCGATAGAGTACCAGCCAAACCGATAGAGTACAAGCCAAACCGATAGAGTACCAAGCCAAACCGATAGAGTACCAGCCAAACCGATAGAGTACCAGCCAAACCGATAGAGTACCAGCCAAACCGATAGAGTACAAGCCAAACCGATAGAGTACCAAGCCAAACCGATAGAGTACCAGCCAAACCGATAGAGTATAGCCAAACCGAAGAGATAGAGATACCAGCCAAACCGATAGAGTACCAGCCAAACCGATAGAGTACCAGCCAAACCGATAGAGTACAAGCCAAACCGATAGAGTACCAGCCAAACCGATAGAGTACAAGCCAAACCGATAGAGTACCAGCCAAACCGATAGAGTATATTAGCCAAACCGATAGAGTACCAGCCAAACCGATAGAGTACCAGCCAAACCGATAGAGTACAAGCCAAACCGATAGAGTACCAGCCAAACCGATAGAGTATATTAGCCAAACCGATAGAGTACCAGCCAAACCGATAGAGTACCAGCCAAACCAATAGAGCCAAACCGATAGAGTACCAGCCAAACCGATAGAGTACCAGCCAAACCGATAGAGTATATTAGCCAAACCGATAGAGTACCAGCCAAACCGATAGAGTACCAGCCAAACCGATAGAGTATATTAGCCAAACCGATAGAGTACCAGCCAAACCAAAACCGATAGAGTACCAGCCAAACCGATAGAGTACCAGCCAAACCGATAGAGTATATTAGCCTAACCGATAGAGTACCAGCCCAAACCGATAGAGTATATTAGCCAAACCGATAGAGTACCAGCCAAACCGATAGAGTATATAGCCTAACCGATAGAGTACCAGCCAAACCGATAGAGTATATTAGCCTAACCGATAGAGTACATGCCAAACCAAAAGAGTACAAGCCAAACCGATAGAGTACAAGGAAACCCATAGAGTACAAGCCAAACCAATAGAGTATATTAGCCAAACCGATAGAGTACAATCCAAACCAAAAGAGTACAAGCCAAACAGATAGAGTACAAGCCAGATGATAATAACAATAATTATAAAGTGTTGCACACTGGCATATTGGATAGAACGCTCGGCCCGTAACACGAGAGTAGGCCTGTGGGTTGTTTAAGCCTTGACCGAGGTCGTTTCTGTGTATAGGGACCTTGAGCCAATTTGAGCAAATATTTGAGCAAATGCATAACTCACGGGTGCTCGGCGCCATCGATGGTTTGTCGTCTGGTGTGCACTTTTAAACATTGGAAGGAGGGAGTAGGCCTATCAATTGCAGTTGTAGGCCTAATCCCTATAATTAGTCAGTCGGTCAGTCAAATAAGCGTCGTAAGTTACGGGAATTTCCAATAAGCCAAAGTGAGATCACTGTTAAAATACACCAAAGCACAAGCAGTGAAAACTCCGCCACTGTTTGTACTCTGACTCTGACAGTGCCGGTCCCAAGCATGGATGAAGGAGGAGGGCGACGCTAATGATCATTGTTATCACACAGTGTCGTTAAACTGAAACTACTACTACTATTACAAGCAGTGAAACTGATAATAACCCTTGTCGGTTAAACATATCATGCAAAAATAACATTAATGGAGGGAGCCCCTGCCTAAAACGGACCATACCCTCGATACGTCAGCTCTTGACTTTTGATAGAAGCACGCTGCGTCATTGAATATCGGAGGGCGTGACCGTAACAGCTGAGTTGGCGTGACCGAATGCAGCTCAACGCAGAATGTTCTAGAAGTCAATAAATGGGAGCATCGCCAAACGTGCAGTTAATGACAGATTTCCATTGACACCCACTCCACACAAAATTGATATTTATGTTGCGTATACCCTGCTAAAATGTGATTCTATCGATTGTGAGCAAATTGCGATTAATATCCGACCAGGTGCGGTTTATTTCGAACCCAGGCTTCGGGCGGTGGCAACGCGCACCGAGGGGAGAGTGTTTAAAGGCGGTATACGAAGTGACTAGGAGAGAGAGAGAGAGAGAGAGAGAGAGAGAGAGAGAGAGAGAGAGAGAGAGAGAGAGAGAGAGAGAGAGAGAGAGAGAGAGAGAGAGAGAGAGAGAGAGAGAGAGAGAGAGAGAGAGAGAGAGAGAGAGGGAGAGAGAGAGAGAGAGAGAGAGAGAGAGAGAGAGAGAGAGAGAGAGAGAGAGAGAGAGAGAGAGAGAGAGAGATCTCGAACCTTCTTCTTCTGTCGGTGATTCAGGTGAAGGGCAGGTGATTGGCCGTCCTGTTATCATTCGCGGTCGTGGCTGGAGTAAGGACAGACGGCTGTTATCAATTATTGTCTCAGGTAGATCGCCGCCGTAAGGTACCGATAAGACCTACCTTGGTACAGGTAAGACAAGTAGAGACGGCGGGGGAGGGAGAGGGCAAGGTTGGTGGCGGGACGGGGTGAGATCAGATATGTATGGGTGCATGTATGTATGTATGTATGATATGTATGTAACTATGTATGTATGTATGTATGCATGTATGTATGTATGTATGCTTACGAACATACACACATGCATGCATATATTAAGCACACGCATATGAACATACATACATGCACAATTGCCCATGCATAGATACATACAAACATATTTACATACACGCATGCATAAACACATATGTAGATACATAATCCCTTGCACCACACATCACCATCATCATCATCTTCACCATCATCATGGTCATCATCATCACCACCACCATCATCGTCGTCGTCGTCATCATCAGTATCATCAACAATATGATCCAATTCGTCGTCATTATCATCATAATGATGACCTCAGTTGCTGAAGATGATCATTGTGACAGTCCTCACAATAACAATCAACTTCTGAGTTTTGACCTATCGCCACCCTTTGTCTACTTACACTTGAGATAAGGTTTGCCTGGTTGGAGGGTGGCTTTGCGAATCTCTTGGCTTCTGCTCAGGTAAACCACGACTCAAGTGTACACAAAGGTCTGCGATAGGTCAGAAGTTGATTGCTATGATGATGACTGCCAAAGTCATCATTATGATGATAATGACGACTAATTGGATCATGTTGATGATGATAATGATTGTGATGATGATGACGACGACGATGATGATTATGATGAAGGTGCCAGGCACCTGGGATGATGTACTATAAACAGTTACTGGGTAAACAGAAGACAATTCAACGTGAAAGAACAGCAGATTGGCGCCGACTGAAGAGTCCCGACTCCAAGACGCATCTGGCGACTCACACAGATGTACCAAGACGTGCAATCATTATGTGCTTGTATTGTAAAGTGCACGCTTCTGTACTTACATGCATACTTATAGGTACTCATAGGGGCAGGTACTGCACAGTCATTGTTGGCAATTCAGTGGACTTTTCTAGGGGGTATAATATAGTCCACGGCTTGTAGACATTCTCTACGTGCCCATGCACTTGGAGAGTCTACTGAGGGCAGATTTTCTGAATGGGCTTTGCTTGACCGAGATGTAGAGTGTGGTCTCGATTTTCACCGATCGTAATCGTAAACTTCAAATGTATAAAGCGCCACTTGAAAGCTAAGCTCAGGGCACCAGCTTATGCACGAGCGCTGCGTCATGTCAGATTGGGTTGTCCAGAAATGTGGAGGGAAGATCGGAGTCCGCTTGCGAGGGTCCCTCTTGCAAGAGAGGAGGCAGAGAGAGAGAGAGAGAGAGACAGACAGACAGACAGACAGACAGACAGACAGACAGAGAGACAGAGAGACAGAGAGACAGAGAGACAGAGACAGAGAGAGACAGAGACAGAGACAGAGAGACACAGAGACACAGAGACACAGAGACAGAGACAGAGAGAGAGACAGAGACAGAGAGACAGAGACAGAGACACAGAGACAGAGACACAGAGAGAGAGAGAGAGAGAGAGAGAGAGAGATTGATTGATTACACGTTTATAGGAAACTACAGTTTCTTAGTCCTACTTTCCTTTATAAGTTACTGTAGGCCCACTTTGACCTAATTGCCTTACAGCAGCTAGCGTAATACTGGTCCACAGATCTAAGGTATGCGTGCCACCTGTAAAATTAGCCTAAGATGGATACAACTGGCCAATTCCGGCCAAGTTCCCTCGTGGCTTTTCTGGTTCGCGTAAACAACAATAATTTTCCAGTTGCTTGTTAGCAGACACGTGTTGAGAAATAAAGCACGGTCTACATGAAACAACTACGATAAAATCACTGTAATTGGTACGGAGATTTATATAGCGCATTTCCGTGTCCCAATTAATTTAGCGGGTCTTCTTTCGGTCTCGTGTCCACAAAATAAGTCCCATGTTTACGTCAATTCAAACGTGCGTCCATTTGAAGATGATGAAACAGTTTTAACAATTTTCCATGGAAATGCTGGAATTTAAATCACCCAATGATTCTCTAACTTGGTCAAGGGTCCACAAGCGAGGAGAATTCGCTGTAAAATTTGAAGAAATTCTTGGGAGTATTTTTCGTTGCGCGGAGTGCTTTTGCGCAGCGATATAGTGACGCGGTTCTATCTTTAGATTCTGTTGACACGTTCAGGTATTTGGCGTGTCCGCTGTCACAGTGGTGGCCTACATGTGTAAACACTGTATTGTATTGTATTGTATTTGCTGATTGAGTCAGTGATTGACATGGTGGGTGTAAAGCGAGCTAGATTACTTGCCAATAGTTCAACGACATTCTGAGTCTGTATATAAGGCCCTGTCTGTCTGTCTCTCGGTATGTCTGTCTGTCTGTCTGTCTGCCTTATATGTTGGCTCAAATAATAACAAGCAGAGGAAATAAAAAAATATAAATATAAAATATAATTATTAGCTTCATAGGCTTATATATATATATATATATATATATATACAGACATTATATTCATTCATTCATTCATTCATGCATTCATTCCGAGAATTTATATAGCGCCTCTCCAAGAGACCAAGAGACCTACTCAGAGGCGCGTGTGTATATATATATATATATATATATATATATATATATATATATATATATATAATACATATAAGCCTCTGTCTAGGTGTAGACTTGTAGAATAGATAGCTTGGATTGTTTTTGAAGAGCAGTCATGCCTGTCCATTTGAATATCTGTGACGTTATGCTTGGCTAACTCTTGGTGGATCGCAGCGAGGCACTCACATATTTTACCGATCATAAATCCCTTAGATACGAATGACAGCCTGACACCCACATAAACAATTTTTTCCTTATAATTTATAGCCTACTTGACTTGCTTCGCTACAGAATGTATGAAACGCTCTGTAACCCAAGCAAATGAGGCTCGAACCCGTACTCTACACGTTACAAGCCGGCGGCTTTAACCAATCGGTTACAGTGCTCCACCATCACTAGTTAGCTTAATTGGCAGTGAAAACGGGTCCGAACAGTTCACTTGTATTCGCTTCAATGCAGGCTACGTGATTTGTCTCGAAGCTGCAGTTCCTTCAACATTCTCGACACGAGGTCTCTCCAGGCAGAAAGAGTAGGCCTATTCGTTACGTCAAAGTCTCAGAGCTGAAGATCTCTCTTCAAGCATGCGCTCTAACAGAACACGCAAATTAATTGGGGGCACTGTGGTAGAAGCGCGGAATATGCATGAAGTGTGTATATAGTCGGTTCAGGAGGCTATACACCGGGCATACAACAGAGAGGGATGGTGGTCTTCCATAAACGAGCGGCTTATGCGTGCGGGAGCATCGCCAAGGCCATAAGTCAAGTAAGTCAGTGTATATAGGGTTGAGGTGAGCTAAGATAGAAACCCATAACACCTGAACTACAAGCATGCCTCCAGGTTAAAGGTAATTTTTATAATGAAGAGGTTATTTATATCCATCTGTCCATCCATCCAATCCTTCCACCAATCCATTCACCCATGTATCCACTCACCCATTCACTCCGTCAATCTATCAAACCATTCATTCCTTCATCCGTCCGTCCGTCCGTCCAAGACGAAGAAGAAGAAGTGCAGTCCCTTGAGCTAGCCCCGATGCAGCCATGCACATGAAGTGTTGGCGACTTCATTTTCTTAGCCTCGGCATATGAGGCCGGGTGGCCTGTCCTCTCCCTCGCCGTCTCATCTTCCCACTGACAGTGTAAGTCACTGCGCTCATTATAGGTGAGTTGGCCAGGGGCGCAGATGGAGCTGAAATCCCAAAGGAATTTCTGCCCTGGTCGGGATTTGAACCCCGACCTCCCCGTTGATAGTCCATCACGCTAACCACTATGCACCATCGCGCAATACAATAGACCTCGAAATAAAAAAAGCCTGTAATCTTATACTGTTTGGTAGTGCGTGAAAAAGGGATATTTCGGTCGAGAGCGTCCGTAGTCATGGCAGCGATTAACTGACTACTACAGCATATCGTAGAGATACGGATTGTTAATCTATTATTGTAGGGCTCCGTTCGCTAGGAGCGCCAGTTGGCTGCAGTGAGCGCATCACTCACAGCGTATAAGAAGAGGACGTTCTCTGCCGAAGTTCGTTTTCGCTACAAGTCGCTCATCGATTGTTACAAGGTATTTATAACCATATCATTCGTGTCTAAGGCCAATTATTTCGACGATATCTATTATATATACATATAGTTGTTTTATATATACTATTCTCTCTCTGTATATTTATATATTCTATATAATTCTATTGTAGTATATTAATATAGCCTTACATTTATAGCCTAATATTCATATTTATTCATTTGTTAAAGAATCATACAAAGCTAGTAGAGCGCCTCTGAGTAGATCTCTTGAAGGGGCGCTATATCAAGTTTAATTGATTGAATGATTGATTGATTGATTGATTGATTGATTGATTGATTGATTGAGTATAAAGTACAAAGAGGACAATTAATTCGTTCGTTCATTCTTTCAGTTATTTTATATAGTACCTGTATACGAAGTGCTTATGCCACTCAGCGTAAGACGGTAGGATTAGGGCTATAGTTCCTTATCGTCCGCTCCTGTCACCGAAAGTGTGTAGATGATGGATAGGGAAATATACGTGAATACATAAACTATACACGCTTCCACACACAGAGACACACACACAGACACACACACACACACACACACGTATGCGTCGTATATATATATACATAATTATTATTACATTACATATATTTATATACATGCACACACATGCACACATTCAGTCATTCATTCCGTGAATTTTTACATAGCGCCCCTTGAAGCAAACTATTCAGAGGCAAAATCCCAGCGCAGCCACGGGTAAGAATAGAGATACATGCATACATACAAAAATACATACATACATAGCAACACATAGATACATTATATACATACATACATACATATTATGTGTGTACATTCTATACGCATAGCCTACAAAACCCTTCATTCCCACGTCTATATTGCTGTTAATGGTGATTGGTCGTGTTCTAGTTTAATCTGAGAGACCGGAAACGGAAGTGGAAAGAGACCGGAAGTATGGGTTCATTCGTTGGACACATCGACGAATCGATCTTCTTCCTTCTTCTTGGCATCTGGTGGATGGTCAACAAGTTCCCACGTCACATCCGGGTGAGTAAAGAGAGAGTAACAAGAACAACAACGTTTTATGGCCTGAGGATAAATATTGAGGAGGAGGAAGAGTAGGAAGTAGAAGAGGAAGAGAACGAGGAAGAGGAAAATGAGGAGAAATAGGGAAGAAAGAAGAGGAGGAATAAGAGTAGAAGGAGAAGGAAGCAGAAAAAGACGACAGTGGAAGAAGGAGGAAGCGGAAAAGAAAGAAGCGGAAGAGAAGAAAGTGAAAGAGTAGACAGAGGAGGAGGAGAAAGAAGGAGGAGTAAGAGAGTGATAAGGGGAGGAAGAGGAGGAGGAAGAGAAAGAGGTACAGAGAAAGAGGAGGAGTAGGAGGAGGAAGAAGAAGAGGAGGAGGAGGGGAAGGAGGAAGATGAGGGAAATGGGGTTGAGAAGAGAATGGAAGAGAATGCATGGCTAGAAAGGGCGGAAGGTGACATTCATAAATACAGACGCACAGGCACAGGCCCACAGGAAGAAAGACAGACAGACACACACAGAAGAACTAACAGACATACAGACAGAGACACTGCCAGATAGACAAACGAACAGATATAAAGATACAGACGGAGAAACACAAAGATACACAGGCAGACAGATAGAGACAAAAGGACAGACATAGGCAGACAAGCGCACAGGCAGACACACAAACAGGCGACAATGTATTTATTCATTTCTTTATCTACAAAGATACAGAAGCTTCTGAGTAACCGATAAATACACACACAGACAGAGAGCGACAGGCAGAGAGACACGCAGACAGAGAGACACATACAGAGGGACAGACAGACGGAGAGAAAGAGACGATAGGGTGTGTGAGTGAGGTCAACGATGAGAGAGGATCTCTTGGGACGGACTGGTACCAATGACCTCTTACCTGTACAGGTGACGGTATGATTAGTAACCATCTCAATTGTGAGAACTCTTATCAGGTTATCAGCCTCTTGCAGCCTCTGCCTGTCTCAGTGTCTGTCCGTCTGTCTGTCTGTCTCCGTCCTGTATGGCTGCAGGCCTCTGTCTGTCTGTCTGTCTGTCCTGTCTGTCTGTCTGTCTCTGCCTCGTCTGTCTGTCAGTGTCTGTCTGTCTGTCTGTCTGTTCTCTCTTTCTCGATGATGATTAGTAACAATTTCCTTTGAAACGTTCTTATCAGTCTTCTGTCTGTGTCTGTCTGTATGTCTGTCTGTCTCCGTCTCTGTATGGCTGCATACCTCTCTCTCTCTCGATGATTAGTAACAATTTCCTTTGAAAA